>VZSR01001342.1:6657089-6682077 GCA_013398615.1 Brachypodius melanocephalos
TGACCTTGGTGTCTGCAGGGCTGTTCCTACCACATGTCCTCACTCCTCTCTCTGTCTGCAGCTGTTAATTTTTTTTTCATCCCACTTAACCATGTTATCCCAGAGGCTCTACCACCATCACTGATGGCTCAGCCTTGGCCATCAGTGTCTTGGAGCCAACTGGCATTGGCTGTATCAGACATGGGGGAAGCTTCTGGCACCTTCTCACAGAAACCAACTCTGTAGCTCCCCAGCTATCTAGACCTTGCCACAAAAACTCACTGCACAGTGGATGAACATTTAAAAAAAAAAAAACCCCAGGAAATCCAGTGGATTCCCTTTTAGCAGAGAGGAGGGCTTAAGGAATGCAAAGTAAGTGTTATGCATGCAAATTCCTGTGCATAGGACTCCTCCAAAAGGAATAGGAAGACAATCTTTAATCCCAAACTAATCTTTTCTTGGTAAGAAAGATCAGCACCACTAGAAAAAAATCATAACTAGGTCCAGATGTTCTGCAAGCCAGACTTCTGAGGGATTTACAGTGAGACACTAAGTGCTAGCAAATACCATAATCTGACAAAAGAACAACAAGAAAAATACATCTATTGTGGTCTTTGTGCATTCTGCACAGCCTTTCAAAAACAATAAAATGTTAAAACCGGATCTCAAATTATGTAGGCTACTAAGGCACACTGAGTTTTATATTTGCTTGTCAAATTTATGGGAACAATATCAGCACCAATCCTGCAAAAAAAATATTCCCATGACTTAGTACTCCGCTTATGTTTCTTTGACCCTTTGACGAAT
Source organism: Brachypodius melanocephalos (assembly GCA_013398615.1). Classification (NCBI taxonomy): domain Eukaryota; kingdom Metazoa; phylum Chordata; class Aves; order Passeriformes; family Pycnonotidae; genus Brachypodius; species Brachypodius melanocephalos. Next base: position 6,657,876 of record VZSR01001342.1, read on the forward strand.
AAACCCAAAATATGTAAGGTTTTACTTTTGCCTTCTAAAGGCAAAACCATCAAACCAATCTCCTTACGGGAATGTGTTGCTGTGAGTAGCGCATCTTGTGCCTCCCACTAAGTTCCAAAGCATCTGGGACTGTCATTTCATAGTTGTGGATCCCTTCGTGCTGAAGGGTTTCTCTCCTAGGTTTGCACCCTGCTGGCGTGCCAGTTCGGTGTGACTCCCTCCCTCCCTCCCAAAGCTGTCATATGATGCTCTGGAGAGGGTGTCACCCCCACCTGGACGGATGGGTCTCAGAGGGTCTCATGGCAGGAGGACATGGGATACTCCTGGTGCCCAGAAACACAGGAACACACACATAAGGGCAGATTTTCCAAGGGTTTGGTAATTCTCATTCTTGCTGAGGTTTCTCATGTTCACCTTCTTTTACAAGCACGGTGTGTCTCCTTTCTTGTCACCAGGTCGGCATTCCCCCTTTTTGTATGTAAAATGACCCGGGTTTTGGACCTAGGAGGGCACACCAGCAAACTCCCTAACAAGCTCTGAGGGCTGTCAGGAGCTCAGTTAGGACCCTCTGCTCACTCCCCAGCCCCTCAAAACCCTAAATTAGATATTTGGAAGGAATTCTTTACTGTAAGGGTGATGAGGCACCGGCACAAATTTCCCAGAGAAGTTGTGGATGCTCCATCCCTGGCAGTGTTCAAGGCCAGGTTGGATCCTGCTCTCTTGGAAGGTGTTCCTGCCCATGGCAGGATGTTGGGGTGGATGATCTTTGGGGTTCCTTCCCACACAAAGCTCTCTGTGGTTCCATGAGCTCCCTGGGCCGGCAGAGCTCTGCGGGGACCCCGCGGCGGCTGCTCCGCTGTTCCTCGCAGCTCCTTGTCCCGAGCCGATGCCGCCATCTAGTGCACTGTGCGGCGGGATTCTGTGCTGATGGAACACCTCCAGCTGTGCAGCAAAAAACAATCGCTGCCACCGGCTTCTCCCCCTGGCTTTTGCCAAGGCCAGTAACAGTGAGATAGCGAGGAATATGCACCCTATATAGGTCCCTAAACCCACCCCCAGCCACCTCCCTCCTGCCTGTGGCATTTCTCACGTGTCCTTTACATGGGGTTGGTTTTGGTTAGGCTTGCTTTTAGCCTCTGTCACTTTCGGCGACACACGTCTGCAGGTAGTGATTCTTGATTCCTCTGCCCAGTGCCCTCCAAGCAGTCCCTGATTTCCCAGCACACCTGGCTAGCCTTGCTCCATCAGGCTCCATCCCTCCTGACTAAATACAGGGCACCCTTTGCTCATGAAGAACCTCTCTGGAGGGCTCCTGATTTTCCAGTGTGATCAGCAAATGAACCTTTATGATATCTGCTTAGAGAGCCCTTTCTTCCTAATTCAGGCTTCCAAGTGCCTGCAGAGAGGCACCTCTCCCCAGTTTCCCCCCTGTCTGAGGAACACAGCAGTCCTGGGGCAAATCACTGGGCCCCCTCAGCAGCCAGCTTGTTGTTCCTACCTCCCACATCTAGCACCAGAAATGTCCCTTGAGAGGCTCACCAGATGTCAGTAATTCTCTTGCAAAGAGAACGCCCCTGGCCTGTGAAGCTGCTGGAAGCCAGGCGCCTGAAGATCTGGTTTTTATGCTGTGTCAAACACTCATCCTTCCTTCTCTCCAGTCCTGTTGGGCAGTCACTGATTTTCCAGCACATCTGGGTATCTTTCACCTATCAGACTACACAGGCACACTCATAGACCCCACTGATGTGCAGGGAACTTGGTTTTAAGCACTCAGTCTCTGGAGGCACCTTGGCTTTCCAGTGAAGCCAGTTGAAAGATCTTTCTCAACATCTGATTTCTGGGGCCCTTTTCTCCCCTTATCTATCACTTCCTTGGAGACAGCCTCTCTGCACACCGTGACCATCACCCAGCACTGCCTGGAAGCTTCTTCTCTCTGCTGAGAGGATCTGTTTCTCTCCAACCCCGGCTTGCAAAAATATTGTTGGTGATGGGATTAGAGCAAAGAGAGGCAGTGCAGAGTGTCTCTGCAGGGGATAAAGCAGGGAAACATGACAGCCACTGATTTGTGGAGGGAGAGCCATGTGTAGTGCTCAGGCTGTTCTCACATGGTCAGTGTGGGATGCTGGATGAGCCCCCTTTTCCCAGGGGTGCAGTACAGCCACTGTCCCAGAGAGGTGAGAAGCAGGCTTGCAAAGAACTTAAAAACCAGTTAAATATTTATGAGGAATATTATATTCAGAAGAGAGACTGACTGGCTAATATTATTCATCCCTTCTGGATTCTGATGTTTAATTAATGCTTGCAAAGTGCTTTGAGATGCTTGGATGAAAGCGATACAAACACGTCACTGCACGCTGTGACCCTTGTTCCCAGAGGCACCTGCTCCCTGCACAACTGTAGCAGCTCCAAGAGATGGATCCCCACCCTCGGGTGACAGTGGATCCAGAACAGGCATTCTCACAACGTGACAAGCCTGCAGCTTTGTCACCTCAGACCCACAGCCCTGCTTCTCCTTGCAAGTCTACAGCAAGTTCAAGAGCATTTTGCAAGCTTTACCCCTTCAGGGAATGCTATTTCTGGTAGATATTTGCAGTGACATAAACCAACTGTTTAAAAACAAGCCAATGTTTCTGCATTACAGCGTGCTGGGGAGACAAAATGCAAGCCAGAATCTGTACAAACTGAAGCATCAGCTCAATGTCCCAGATCCCCAAGCACTGAGATGCCACGGCCTTACAATCCCAACCTGAATTTCCTTAACTCTTTTTTTTTTTTCTTTTCCCCCAGGACAGCCACTCTCTTGCAGCTGGGGACCATGGAGGACATTTCTATTTGACACATGTGAGAGAGTTTTGAAGATGTGATCTGTCAGGTTCTTGCAGGAGAGCTGTGTCTCAGAAAAGGGCTTTCCCAAGTTCTGGGCACTGGCAAAGTGCCCATCCCATCCCATCCCATCCCATCCCATCCCATCCCATCCCATCCCATCCCATCCCATCCCAGTGTATCCCTCACTGGGATGTTCCTGTCTCATGCAGGTGACTGTCCCTCTGAAACAGGACACCGTCTTTCTCCAAAGCCACACTCAATGGAGAAGCTCCTGCTCTGATCCTGGCTGTTCCTGTCACAGCTGGTGGCACACTGTGAACCTCGCTGCTGTGGCTGTCTGTCCCTGCTGCCCCCAAAGCCTGGTTGCATCTCACACCCCCATCCTCCAGATGAAGGGGCAAGCCACTGCCAGAAGGAGAAGAGTGGGTGGCACAGAGATGAAATCTCAGCCCTGTCTGGGGCTCAGTGGGTTTCCGCCACCTTGGCTGAGGCTGGGATTCAGAGAGAGACAGAGACCAAATGTGGGTGGGAAACCACAAAAGCCCCCTCCTCCACCCTACAGGGAAGGGAAACAGCTGAGATTCAGTAGTGGTGCAGGTTGGTTCAGGTTACTGGAGAGTAACCTTACACTGGGTTTAAAGGGCAAGGTTTTGGTACTGGAGGGGCTGCATCAGGGGCTTCTGTGAGACGTGGGAAGGAGCTGGCCCTGTGTCAGTCAGAGCCACCTCCAGACAGCCCCAAAGCAGACCCACTGCAGAGCAAGGCTGAGCTCTTCAGTGGTGCTGGTGGCACCTTTGTGATGGTGTATTTAACAAAGGGTAAAAAGCTGCGCACAGCATCTGATGGAAACAGGTAGGACAACACGTGGGAGAAACAGCCCTGCAGGCAGCAACATCAGGGGAGAAGGAGGGGCAAGGGGTGCTCCAGGTGCCAGAGCTGAGATTCCCTTGCAGGCCATGGAGAGCTGCACTGGAGTAGGTTTTCTGGCAGGAGCTGTGTCCCATGGAGGGCCCACACTGCGTTCCTAGATGAGGTTATCCAGCACCCTGCCCAACCACACCTTGAAAGCCTCCAGCAATGGCACCTCCGCCACATCCCTGGGGAGATTGTTCTGGTGACTGATTGTTTTCACTGCAAAAAAGGTCTTTCTAATGTCAAGATGAACATGAAAAACTGCAGTCCATGGGAGGAACCCACATCAGAGCACTTCTTGAAGGACCTCATGGCGGAGCAGAAGAACAGCATAAGCAGGAAGAAGCAGCAGAGATGAAGTGCTATGAACTGACCACGGCCGTCAAGTCCACTGTGACATTTTGGAGGAAGAAGGAAGGACAGAAGAGTCACGTGTGAAGTTCAGCCTGGGGAGAAAAGAAAGGTAGGAGAAGCTTTTTAAAGTTTAGGTTTTTTGTTGCGGTGTTTTTGGTTTGGTTTGGTTTGGTTTGGTTTGGTTTGGTTTGGTTTGGTTTGGTTTGGTTTGGTTTGGTTTGGTTTGGTTTGGTTTGGTAGGGGAAGCTTTTTAAAGTTCGGTTTTTTGTTGTGGTGTTTTTATTTTGGTTTGGTTTTGTTTGGTTGGTTTTTAATCACTATTTTATCAATTTATTTGTTTCTAATTGGCCATAAATTAAATTTTCTCCAAGTTAAGTCAGTTTTGCCCATGACAGTAGCTGGGGAGAGGTCTCCTTGTCCTTATCCTGACCTGAGAGGGTTTTTCACATTTTCTCCCTCTGCCTTGCTGAGGAGGGGGAATGAGAGCAGCTGGGTGGGTGCTGGCAGGCAGCCAAGGAAAAGCCACCAGTGCTATAAACAAAATATTCTCTCATCTCACCCCAAATCTCAGACATACCCCAGAGGCAGGTGGGGCTGGGGTCAGCTCCTCAGAGGTGCCTCCTCTCAGTGGTGGTGCAGGAGACAGGCTGGGGAATGGAGCTCAGATCACTCTTACAGAGTGCAGGAGGTGTGGACTGGGTCTAGATGTGCTGAGCTAACCTGTTAGTTTGTGAGTTTTCCTCCTGAGTGGAGCAGAACCAGCTCCCCACCACTGATGTCTGCGTTCAGCCCCGTCAGGGCCTCCATCAGCTGCCCCATGGCCAATAGGCTCTCTCTGCTTTGCACACTCATTCTCCCCACATCGCCTTCCGCTCGGGCCCATTTCTGCTCACACCCAGAGTGGAAATCACGTGCCTTTGGAAAATCACCCTCTGCCTAGAGAAGCCAGCGGATATCAGCAGAACCTGGACTGGCAGCAGGACCCCGCTGTCGCTCTGGCTGGAGAGGAGGAGACATCGAGGCCGACCAAACATCTGCTCGCTGAACATCAACTTGGTACCTCCTTTGTCTCAGCTGTAGTTGGGTGAGATCAATTACAGCAGGTGACAAACACAAGGCTGAGAGAAACGCAAGAAACACAGAGGCTGAGAGAAAAGAGGTAAGGAAACTCTTTCTTTTGCTAAGAGGCCAGCTTGTTTTCGGGTTTTTCAATGTTACGAACTTTATTACTCCACTCAAGTTCCTGTTTCGGCACAGATGGATTGGTTTTGCCTCTCTTAAAGGTCTGTTGTAAAACCATCTTAGACCTTTGACTTGATGATACTTCTGGCTGCGCAATTCTCCAAGGCCTTTTAATTTTAACTAAAAACTGTTTGTCTCCCTGGAATCTTCTCTGAAAGGGGCAGAAAAAAAAAAGGAGTTATGAAAAGCTCAGCTTGCCTCAGAGCCTGGGGATCTCATGGATCTTTTAAACCCATATATAGGGAAATATGTCCTATATGAGAGCCTGTCACTGGCATATCCCCAAGGGCTGCAAATGCATTGGGGAGCAGCCCTCTACCAGCTGCCACTTGCTATCACCTTCTCCACGTACCCTGCAGGAAGGGGAACTTTATTCTAAAAAAAGCCTGCAAAAATAAGAAGATGACAGTCTCTAGCTAAGTTAGGATGTCTACTTACATCTGTACGTGCTGAGACCGGAGGGGTCTGTTCTGCTAATCCAGGCTGACTGGCTCACTGCCTGACACTGGCTGCCAATGCAGCCTGATCCATTAGCTCAGGGCTGAGTGAGCAGGATTTCTTGGAAAAAGAGGGATCCTTTTGATCTCAGGACAACAAAAAAGGAGATTTGCTTTCCCCTTCCACGGGCTGCTGCGCTGTTGAAAGCAGCAGTTTCATTTCTGGTTGAATTTTTCAACTTTCAGGTGCCATATCCTACTCAGCCTCCGTAAGCCACCTGAGATGTTCCTCCACACGGTGCACGTAGGTTGAGTTCAGGTTACTGCTCAGTGTTCTCCACTATGAACTCAACCTGGTGCAGGTTGGAATCATGGGATCACAGAATGGTTTGGGTTGGAAGGGTTCTTCTTTAAAGAACATCTCATTCCAACACCCCTGCCACAGGTAGGGACATTTTCCACTAGACCAGGTCACTCAAAGCCCCATCCAACCTGGCCCTGAACACTTCCAGGGATGAAGCAGCCACAGCTTCTCTGGGCAATCTGCTCCACTGGCTCATCACTCTCCAAGTAAAAGATTTCTTCCTAACATTTGATCTAAACCAACCCTCTTTTAGTTTAAAACCGTTCCTTCTTCCCCTATCACTATCTGGCCATGTAAAAAGTCGCTCTTCATCCTCTTTTTAAGGTATCTTTAAGAACTACAAGGCTGTGATGAGGTCTCCCCGACTTCCCCTTTGTCCTCCCCGGTGTCTCACAAACATGTCTGCCAAAGCTGCCTGCAGCACAGCAGAGCCTGGCTCATCCAGACTGAGCATCCCCCTCATCCTCACCAGTGCTTCTTGAGCACCCAGGGACGGTGCCCACCCCATCTGCCACAGGCTCATGTCGGGACCCTGTATTCACCACAGCAAAATTTAGGAGGGAGGATACCCAAATGTCATCCCAAGCACGTGCAGGGCTTGGAAGGTTGATGAAGGAGCTGATTTCAGAGTGCATCACAGTGCCTTGGTTAGTCACAGCCTTGGTGGCGTTAGAAAGGCAGGTCTTGGCTTCCCCTTAGGCCAGAAGGGAGCAGCCTGGGCTGTGGAGATGGAGCCACTTCTTGTGGCCTCCACATGGTTCCAGGCCTGTGACTGGGTGTGGGGCACTTCATGGCTGCGGGGAGCTCAGCTGGTGGTGACACAGTGACATGGCCACCCTGCCTTGTCCTGATGGTGGGACCTCTCTCGGGGAGGATCAGCAGCTTTCCCCTATGTGACCCCATGGATCCTGCTCCAGCGCTTCCCTCCCCCAGGAGCTCCAACGGGAGGCTGGCATCTGCTCTTGGATGAGCAGAGATGCTCAGGAGGAAATGGAGGCAGGGTCAAACAGTCCAGGGGGACATTAGGGACGGTGAAATGACCCTCACTGCTGTCATAACTTTGCTCTCTGCTGGCTCTTTTCATTGCACTTGGTGTCTTACCCTGCCTGCTGCTCACCTGACGTTTGCTTTAACATTAAGAAGTAAATTCAAAGAAACCATTATTTGGTAAAAGAGCCAGGTCAGCTTTGTTTCAGATTTTTAAACTGAGAAGACGGGAGGTGAACCCCAGAGCCCTACAGCTGAGCCCAACTCTCGAGCAGGGCAAGACGGTGTTAGGGCTGGGTTGGACCCGATGATCTTGAAGGTCTCTTCCAACCTACATATTCTGTGATTCTGTGATTCTGTGAAGATGCAGCTGCAGGCACCACAAGGGGAAATGCCGCAGCGGAAGCTGAGTGTGGAGCCCTGGTGGGGAGGGAGGGCTGGGGCCCCCCCACCCTGACAGAACGAGCTGCTGCCAGATCAAAAGCACAGCCACAAACAAGAGCGAGAGGAGAAAACAAAACCACACTGCAAGAAAGAGGCACAGGAGCACACCGAGAAAAGGAGATGGCCTGCTCTGCATCAGGAGCGGTTGCCAAGTTTTTATTTGTTGAGGTTTTCTTTAATTTAAGTTTCCTCCTGTGTCATGCCAGTGCCAGCCTGTGGAGAGGTCTCTGTAGCCATCACCCACTGGGGTTTGGTGCTGGGAGGACTGAGGGGCTGCCAGCCCTGCTCTTAAGCAGATGTTTTCCAGGCATGACTTGGTCCTGCAGGCATCATTCTCTGGAGCAAGCCCACTCAGTAGCTCAGCTCTCCTCTTCCTATCCCTCAGAGAGGCAGGGATCATTAAAATAAGTCAAGAAGGAAATTAAACCAGTTTAATAAGAGGGGGAAGTTAAAATGAAAAGGAAATCAATGTTCACTTGGGAGGGAGCCCTGCTCCTCCGTTGCTAGACGTGCTAATAAATCAAGTGTGCCTGGACTGTTTCTGGCACAGAGGCCAGCTGGCATGAGATGGTCTGGGCTATTAAACTCACTTAACCTCCAAAATGAACTGGCCACATGCCAGCCACCTAATGGGAGAGGTCCCTGGCCCATGCTAACACCTAAATGAATCCCAAGAGTTGCTCGGGAGAGCGAGAGTTGTCCCCGGCCAAAAATGTGTCAGGAAATGTACCAGCAATTTAACAGGAGTGATGAGTATGTTCCAGTGCCTGGGGACATTCTGTGACACCGCTTAATTTATGAGTACCACCGTCAGATACAGCTGGGCTGACAGTAAGGAGGCTGTGGGTCCGCTACGAGCATCCGCTAATGAGAGCAGCTTAACGCAGCGGAGCCTTGCTCACTGGGATCCGTAAACTCGGGAGCAGCGTTGCCTGTGATCTGGCCTGGAGGGATGCAGCAGGAGACAGAAAGGCACGGAGGGATTGGAAGTGGCACGTATGGGAAGTAGGAATAAACGGGGAGAGAGGGAAAGTGTGTAAAAGAAATCCTGGCTGAAGGCAACCCATTTTCCCCACTGGTTTGTAACATGTAGGTGGAACATCGCACTGTGGAGATCTGCCACAGAAACACAAAGATTAGTGTTGAACAAAGTGGGAATGCAGAAGTTGTGAAACCAAGAGAAGAAACGGAAGAACAAAGATGCATCAATCTGCATCTAGCAAGAAGCACAAGGTCAGCAGTTCACCGGTCCCACAGTGCTCTGCTTGTGTGGTTTTGCTCAATAACCAGGAAGCAAAAAGGCAAAGAATGTACTGAAGCCATATGACAGGAGAATAGAGATTCCCAGTCAAAACAAAATTATGAGGTGTGACTCAGTGATTTCATTAATTTTTACTTGTTCTGTTACCTTCAGGTTTTATATAAAGTTTAATGACTTAAAAAATTTGAAACCCATCAGTGAGCTGTTAATTCACAGATATCACTTTAGAGTTGGGGCTGACTTTTTTTATCCCACAGAAACAGGTGATGCGAGATCTCACAGCAGGGATGAGGTTTCTCCTGCCACCTCAGGAATGGATCTTACTCAGGGCCCCGTGCCAGCTCTCAGTTATTGATGTTCCTTCGGAGTGAGATGCATACAGATGCCTTGTTAGTGCCCCTTTCTTTATTCTGTAGCTTAACCCAGCAAACTGCTTCATCACTGCCTCTGCATCTTGTTAGGAGTGATCTCCAATCGTCTGCACTCGCTCCTTTGTTTTACAATTTTTGCAGAAAACAGCTCATGCAAATATTTCCTTGCCTGGGGTAGGTTTTTTGTTTTGCACGAGGCAAGACACAAATCTCCTCTGACTGTGTCTTTGCCACCTGTTTCTCTTCTGATGGTGCATATGGCTGCTGTCTTGTTCTTGCACACATATTTTTCATCTGTGCATGTGTGCACATTGGTCTGGATGTCAGATGTTGTGCTGACCTGATCTCCATTTAAATGTAGTGCTGATGTTTTCATCTACTCTTTGATAGCTTTGCATGCTCTGATCATTAAATTAATTTCAGTATTAAATTATCCTCTAATAGAATATATTACACTTAATATTGCACATCATACGTATAAATATTGTAGAAAATTATTCATGCATTTCTTTTGAGTTTAATCCCATTAAGACTCCAGCCTTCAGCCTGTCACACGCCTGGCATGGGGACTGCCTGCTTTCAGAGAAGGGAGGTCACCCCACTGGCTTGCTCACTCCCCAGAGCATTGAAGCTGCTTGGCTTCCCTTCTGTGATATATGCCTCGATTTAAGGATGGAGAGCTCAGTAGTGTCCTTGCACAAGCAGCCATGGTGCCCTTCACCTTGTCAGCCCACCCAGCTGCAGCTGTTACCAGCACTTGGTCTTTGCTACAGTCAGAAACTGCATCTAATTTGATAACTCACCTTAACATGACCATTAGCTTCCAGTTCCCACTTAAGGTTTTGCTACCATTAATGCAACTTCTTTTGGACCTCGTTCCTCCCTTCTCCCCATACTTTTCATTGAATAGTCCTAAGAATTCAAGCAGGTCTTTCCGACATCAGACTTGCTGGTTATTGAGATTTTTAAGGTAAGAAGTTAAAAAAAACCCCAACCAAACAAAAAAAAACCCACCAAACCCAAACTTGAGGAAAAATATTAATAACAGCTTAAAGATGGCTGTAATCACAGAATCACAAAATTACATGGAAATATTTAGGTGGCAAGGGACATTGGGAGGTCTCCAGTTAATTCTCCTACTCAGAGCTGAGTTGACTCTAAAACCACAACATGTTGCTCAGGGCTTGACAAGGCAACTTCTGAGCATCTCCAATGGTGGAGATTGCCTGGCATCTCTTGGCACCTATTCCATTGCTGAAACACCTTCAGTGGGAAGAAAGTTTTCCTTATATCTAGTCAACATTTCCCTGTGAGACATATGGCTGCTGCCTCCTGTTCCTCCCCTGTGCACATCTGAGAAGAATGTGGTTTATTCTTCTAGGTAATACCCATTAGATAATGGGAAACTGAAATTAGATTCCACTTTGGCTCCCTTCTCCCTGTCAAGCCCAGTTTTCCGCCTCTCCCTGTAGGTCAGGTGCTCTAACTTCCTCACCATCTCACTAGCCACTCCATTGAACTCTGTACAGTTTGTTGGCATCCTTCTTGTACTGGGGGCCCAAAACTGTACCCTGTATCCTAGATGAGACCTCAGGTGTGCCAAATAGAAAGAAATAATTACTTCACTCTACTTCCAGCAGAGCTGGCTGTGCTCTTTGTTAATGCAGCCCTGTATGCATTTAGCTTTAATCTCTGCAAGAGTGATGATAACCCACCATAGAGAAGTAAAAAAGCACAGAACTCTTGGCAGTATAAACAGCTGCTGCCTGATGAATGCCAGAAACCTAGGGATGAGTAAAATGAAATGTTTATTACCAAACTCCAGGGGCACGCTGCAGATGGATTCTTTGCTGAAACAAAGGGCTCTGGTGACTTTCCAAATGAGCTTCCATTTTGCTGTGCTGAAGGATGGTGGCAACTGACTGGGAAAACAAGCCCCATTCCTCGATGCCTGAAAATCAAACATTATTAACAGAGCATTTGGGTGTTCCAGGAAGAGATCCCTTGGCAGTGACAGCATTTCCAGCCCTGCTCTCTGGGACGGGAGGAGCATTCCCACTGCGATGGAGTCGTGCGGCACAGCCGTGAGCTGCACGTCTGCTGCCTTCCTGCTTCTGCATCTGGGTGAGTCCTGGCCTCAGCAAACCCTCATGGTTCTCGCAGCTTTTTCACAAGCCTCACAACACTCGGTGTATTTCCAGGCTCCTTCTGATGTGTCGTATAAATTCCTCACACAGTTTAGTTTTGGGACTCAGGTTGTTCCCAGCCCGCCCACTGAGCCTGCTGGCCAAACCCAGGGTGCACGGCCAGGTTTGGGGAGCTGCCCTGTAGAGAGGCAGGAGAGGGGGTCCTGTGGGAACCAGGATGCACACCAAGCAGAGTGGAAAAGACTGCTCTCCACACTGTCTCCAGCAGTCTGGGCAAAAACATATTTGTGATGCATAACCACATCTGTGATGTGATCTTCAGAATCTCATCACAGATTTGCCCTTACCAATGGAATGCCACTGGCTTGCTTAGCTTGACTGCTAATGGTATAAGCTTTGGTGGATTTTTTAGTGCTCATTTTCCAAGAAAGGAAAGACAGTTAATAATGCCAAGCCTGCATTTCTCAAATACTCAGCTTTGATTCCTGTGGTCAGAGAGGAAAGATTGGAAATCTCTTGTGCACCCTAGAGCCAAATGAAAAGCAAGAGATACCAACTCTCACTAATAACATTTTCTAATTTCACAGTTTAAGACAAAATCCTAAACTTCTGTAGTTCAATGTGCAGTCACCAAAAATCTGTATTGGTACTGTTGCAGGTTACCTCTTAGAGGGATGTAACTTCTGGCAAACCCTACATTAAACTCATGTGAATTTTTCATTTTACACTTCTACAGCTCCTTAGTATGCAGGTCACCTGGGGGATTTGCAGGTTAGGCATCTCTGAGAGCTCACCAGCAGTGATGCAGGAGACCACAGCCCTGTTATTCCCAATCTTACTTTTGGCAGCTCCATCTCCTTCTTAAGATCTTCTGCAGAAACCTTCCTTACAGCGAAGGAAAGGAAATGATTCTCCCAAGAAACCACTCCTAATGTTTTTTCAACTTTATACATCCTATTTCTCTTACTGCCACATAGCCCTCCTCCCAAGAACAAGAACCTGACATTAGGTCAGCCTTTTTTCTTTCTTTTTTACTTTATCTCTTCATCTTTTCTGTGTTTTCAGCCTTTGTCCATGCAAAAACTGGAAGAAGGTGTGAGCAAATCGGTCAGTGCTGCATCGAGTGTTGACTGGGGAGTGGAAGGAGGGCTGACATATGCTGTCCTTCATTTGCTACCAGTAGAGTAACTAAGTCTTAGCCAGTGCAAAAAGGTTGTTTCAGTAAAATTGTTGGCATTTCAAAATTATGAATGATGGTCAGTCCACCATAACTACCGGCATTTTTCCATTTTGTCTGAATTACATGTGAAAGATAATAGCCATTAGCCAGGTAATAAAAGAGCTTGCTTGCTTGCTTGCTTGATGATATAAAGGAATGACAAAATCAAAAATTGAGGATAATTTCAGTGTCTGGAAAATGGAGGAGAAATATCAACATCTTTTTGCAGGGCTGGGAAGTGTTTACTAAGTGACCCTGCAGAAAGTGAGCTTATACCTTCTTTTGGTGGATATTGACTTTCAGGTCTGATCTCCAGCATGGCTCACCAGGATGAATTCCAGATTGGGCTCGCAGGAGGGGAGGTGACCCTGAACTGCACAGGATTACTTCCTGACTCAAAATTATCTCGGGACACTGTTGTGAGCTGGATGTACCATGATACCCTTCTGTGTCGTATGGATAAGGATAAGATTTGGAAAAGTAAGACTTCCAATTCATTACCCCTTCTCCCTTTACATGGCTGAGAAACCTCTTCCCTCCTAACCAAGCCTATTTTTTCAAAAGCTCGAGCCTTTGAGGCTGGTGGATTTGATGTCAAGATGCCATACAAGCAGCTGCAGGTGCGGAATTTGAAGCTCTCGGACGCTGGCATCTACAGCTGTCAATACGGCTCTCGCAAAGTCCGCACCTCCCTGCACATCTTCAAATGTGAGTGAGTGAGTGAATGGAGGGCTTTTAGTCATCAGGAGGGGAGGGGACCAAAGAGCTTGGGGAGACACCTCTGCTGGGCTTCTTTGTCCAGGTGGATTTCTTCTGTCCCAGGCTATCACAGTTCGTTTCTCCTCCATCTCCAGAGCATGTGTTCTCTTTGCTGTAACACTTCTCTCTCTCACACATGTAGAGGAACTGACTTATTGGCTGTGCTTTTTTCTTTTTACAGTGACCATCTCTTTGGATGGGCATTTTCTGCAAAATGAAGCCCCTGAGCTGATTTTAATGCAAAATTCATCCAGTCCTCTCCCCGATCTCAGCATCACGTTGTTTGACAGTAACAATAACAGAGTAACACCAGAATTACAGAACAAGAGCCATCAAAAATACATCATGAGTTTAAAGAAACTGGAAGCCATGGACAGTGGGACCTGGGTGTGTCAGGTCCATTCAGACTCTCCATTGATTGATCAGAACATTCCCTTTGCTGTGAAGGTATTAGGTATGTGACAACAAAAATGTAACTCACACACAGCCTTGGGAACCAATGTTCCCTTTCGCTTACGAGTCTAACTTTTAATCTCCTCATCCCAAGCGCTGGTGCTCCAGGGTTGACTTCCTGGGGCTTCCAAAAATGCAACTTGGAGATTGTTCTGCTGCCTGAGCTCTGTTCCACTCTCGCACTCATTTTTCCTCTTCAGGCTTGGTGAAGAGAAAGTTCTTCTTTCCTCGGGGTCTGTTCTTCTCAGCTCTGCTGTGCTTAGGAGCTTTGGATCTCTCTGCTGTCTTATTCTCAGATGCTGTTTAACCTTTCTGGGGGATGTCATGGCTTTTCTCCAAGTCCTTTTTAAACTGAGTGCAGCGTGCCTCACTCTGGATCAAGGGTAGACATGGGGAAGTGTAACCATGGCTTTTCCTGCCTCTGTATGCCTTGTCTCTTCTAAATTCAGGTTTTCAGAATCCAGATTTGGAAAGAAAGTATGCAACTGTTGATAGCACTGTCATCTTGTCATGGCATCTGAACTCCCAGAAGATAAAATGGAAAGAAAGTTTCGCAGGACAGCTGAATTGGAAACAACAGGAAGGTGCAAACACCCATGAGCTGCTTGATTTCAACGTCACAGCACATGGACAGCTGCACGAGACCAAAAAAAGCAGCAGCTTTCTGTTTGAGATACCTGAAAGAAAACCTGAAAGTACCATAGAAGTGAAACTCCCAAAAGTCCACTTCAACCATTCTGGCCAGTACCAGTGCCAGCTGGAATACCAAGGAAGACATGCACAGAGCAAGATAGAGCTGGTGGTGATGAAAGGTGAGAGGAAAAGAAGTGGGCCACGAGAAAGAGGAAACCTGCAAACCACAAGAGCATGGATGGACCCATCTTCCCATCCATCCCCTCACTCACATGTCCTTTTTTCACCTTTACAGTCTCAGCTAACCCTGCTGGGCCACTCTCCAGAGGAGCCAATATGACCCTGACCTGCCAGGTCTCTGGACCGCTCCCACCCAGCGCCTACTTGCGCTGGGAACGTGTGAATGGGACTAAGATGGACATTAAGAACTCGAAGCAGCAGGAAGCAAAGCTGGAGGTGAACATCAGTGTTGCAGGGCTGTGGAGCTGTCAACTCATAGAAGACAGTGACAGAAAGATCAGCCTTCATTACCACGTGGGTATGGAAATTAGCATCACCTCCCTGTCCCAACCCTAAAGCTACAAAATTCTCTTTGTTTCTGTGCCTAAATGCTTTTATCCTCCCACAGAGGAAGCTCCTGTTTGGATTAACTACGTGATAATTGGAGCAAGCGTTGGAGGCAGCTTATTGGCGTTTGCCCTTGGGTGCCTGTGCATCATCAGTGGTATAAGCTGGCAGAGGAGAAGGGTGAGTGCCGTGGTCCCTGTGAAAGCTGCAGAGATTACTGGCTCTCCAAACCACAGGAGGAGTCAGATTTCCTGTCTGGGTACAGGGCAGAACAGACAAAGTGCCAGTCCTTAGACTCAAAGCATGTTTTTGAGATGGGCAGCCTGCAGATGTCAGACAGCACTTTACTACCACTTCAGAGGAAAGCATTTCAATCATAAAAATATCCAATTGTTCTTTGTCCCTTCTCTCTTGGCAGCAACGGGCAAAAAGAATGGCACAAGCAAGACAATACTTACTGGAAAACAAGACGTGTCAGTGTCAACAGTAAGTGGCAACGAGGGCACCCAGAATGGGCAAAAACTGTTTTCAAGAGGGAGGAGCTGGATGATTGAGCGGGGAGAAATTGAACTTGAGCCTCTTTGTTGAAACAGTACAGCTGCATTTCAGCATTTTCAGCTCTTATTCATGTTAAATCCTACTTAAGAGTTATGAGCTATATTAAATCCCAAACCCATGGTAGCACTGTGCTGGGAAACTTTAAGCAGAGTGGTTTCACTCAAATTATCTTAATGTTGAGAGATGTTAGCCCAACCCAAGAAGGAGCTCCAAAGTCCTTTGGTAGGGTCCACAGTGAATCTGAGATCTGGACAGTAAGGTTGTGGACATGGAAGGCACATAACCAAGCACAAGGATGAAACCAAATTTTAAAAATCCATGATGTCTATAACTTCATTCCAGCTCTGCTAGCACAGTGCTGGACTGCAGTTGGTGGAAATTGCCAATAACCTCCCAGGAGTAACAAAAGAAGAGAAAAAAAAATCACAGAACACTCTGATTTGTACCCTTTCCTAAAGGCCTTGGGTGATGTGAAATACACCGTCGTGTCATGACCCTTTTCATGGGAGCAAGGATTTCTCAGCAGAGAAGCTGCCCTTTTCCATGTCTTTAAGCTTATATGGTATCAGGCATCAGAAGCAGCTGTTGGAAACACTGGCAGCCATTCTGTCCCTGGAAGTGTAGCGCGAGGGGAAGTGTGAATGATTGCATGAGCAAGTTCAATGAATGCTTGGGTACAGAACAGGACTTCTGCTTCACTTTCACCAGTGACATTGGCAAACTGTGATAGTTTCACCCAAAATTTTTTTACTGTCACCAAGAATTCAGTGAGAATGTTTATTGGCAAATACTCCTTCAGAGCTGGGATTTATACATGGTGAAGAGCATAATGTGCCAAAGAATTCATCTTGTTGTCACCTACATTTTATCAAGGTTAAAAAATAATCCCCATAAAGAGAGGACAAAGCCTGTACAGATACATCAAAATCTAGATAAATCTGTGCAGTACAAGTGCTGATACAGTTGTTCTCTAACTCTCTTTGCCAAGTAAGCAGCTCAGTGTAACTGAAACCCAAACTGCAGCCATGCGGATGCTCAAATAACTGTTTGCATCCTCAGCTACAGAGGCAGGCAGTCATTCTCTATGCAAAAACAACAACAAAAAAAAGGGGGTGATACTCATGTAGTACTTTTCTCTTGCAGCAGGCTGAAAAAGTAATACTGCAGCACCGACATCACAAGGACTGATGAAGTCTCTGCCTGTACCTAAACACCTGGCAGCCCACAGTGCTCTGTGAATCCATCTCCCTTTCTCCTGTTTTAGTGTAATTCTTTATTCCTTCATCATTCCCCCAGTCTAATGCTATGGAGGGAGGCTGTCTGGCTAGGAGCCAATGGACAAGACAAGAAACCCTGAGGGGTTATGATTGATCCCCAGTTCCATAATGAGAGATGCTGAACAGAAGAAATATATATATACACATACACACACATACACACACACACATATATATAATATGCTTGTGTTTTATTCATGCACTTAATCTGACCTTCCTGTGGAACCAATTTTATGTTCTTCTTTTATCTGCCTGAGAGACAATAAATTACTTTGGGGTTGGGAATTATCTTTTGCAAGCTGGACGACATTTTTTCTGAGGCACTCTTGTCTGGTTCAAATTCACATTTCTCTCTTTCCTGCTAGGATGTGAGATGCTGATTCTCACTATCTCCAACCTCCCTGGCTGCCATGAGCCTTCCTTAATGCAGAAGCTCTTTGCTCTCTGTGAAACCTGTCTGTCCATGCTCATTTGCCTTCTCTGGGCAGTTTGTGCCCTACATATCTACCCCTAGACCTACATATCTGATCTCCCATAGCCATCCTTCAGCCTGTAGCTTTCACCTCTCCCATAACAAGCTAACAAACAAGTAAAAACAGCACAACCAGTGGGATAATTCAGAGCTAATTTTATTGGGAGGGCAGCTCAGGGTACCAATAGATTCTGGAAGTCAGAGCTCGAAGAAGTTCTGTATGTTGATCTAGAAGGTAAGTTTGGGAAGGGGGTGAGAAAGTAATTTCCTAGGAGAACAAACCAGCCTTGAACTGCCTAATCCCACAGAGTGCAGAGAGCAGATGCTTCTGAGAAAGCCAAGGAGAATGTTTCTCACCAAAATGACCCTTATTTTTGGCTCAAGAAGAGGAGAAGAGGGAGTGAAAAGCCCAGGAAATTTCAGATGGAACTAAAAGCATGTTGCAGAGATGACAGAACACCCTGAAAGAAAAATGCTGTTAAAATATGTACACAGAAGCCTTGTGTTTATAGCAGCTACTCTACTGTCTGCTAGTGGCAGGTCAAAAAGGCCTTGAGGTCCTACAGCTGTCACTGGCTGCACTCCCGGCTTGTTTGTCGGCTGGCCTTGCTGGGGACAGCCACAGAGGGGCACTGAGCTGTGGGAAGGGGGGCACAGAGGGGCACTGGCCACTCCCAGTGGTGAGGATCCCCTGTGGGATGCCTGGTGCTGGAGGAGGAGCTCTCTGTGTGGCAGTCAGGCCAGCATCACTCTGCTGCTGACAGACAAGAGACAGGCAGCAACAACGGGCACAGGCACCACCTGTGAGCCGGGGAAATCCGCCACCCCACAACCCCTGGGGTGGGGACACAGCCCCAGCAGCTGTGGCAGCAGGTGTGGGCCCCACTGGTGTCAGGACTGTTCCTCCACCCTCATCCTCAGTCAAACAGGAGTGACAAAGGCCCACACTAACATCACTTTCCTTCCCATGGCTTGTGATTGCATGCCCATGACTACTTTAATTTTGGAAAAGCCTTGGTCCATGTCCTGGTGCATGCAGCTGCTCCTCCTGCTCCTGTCCTGTCCCTGAACTGCCAGCATACCTTGGGAGCCAGTTGTGGCCCATCAATCTGCTAAACAAGGCATCATCATGGCTCAAGGACAGTTCCATTTTAGGAGACGTATGTGGGAAAATGAGGACAAAGCCAGTGGTAGTCTTGTAATGGTCATGGCAAACTCCTTGGCACAACAAAAAACTACCCTTGTTTCTGCAGTCCAGACTCTTCACCTTAAAAACTTCTTAAGTACCCAAATCAGCTCCTTTTTTTCACTCCCACGGGTATCTGGAGCAGAGGGATTACCCTGTACCACCTGATACCTGGATGGGACAAAAAATCAGGCTGAACCTCTGTTGGGAGCTCCTTTAGCACTGCAGCCATCTCCAGCAGTTCAGATGCTCACCTGAGGTTTTGAAAGCTAAACCAACCACCTCTTCACCAAAAAACACCAGCCTTTACTTTTTCAGCAAGAGAATCATTCTGACAATAAAATTTCAGCCAGCATAGGCTTAATTTCTTCTCAGCACAGGGTCCATCAAACCTGGCCCGTCCAGGATAAAATACACGGGTAGCAGACAGTGCCAGCCCCGGTGGCTCGGAGAACACAGAGGTGCCTGACAGCTGTCAAAAGCAGGATGCAGCTCCCTTCTCTTCCACAGGCTGGAGGAGGCACCCTGAGTCCTCACAAGTGACCAAAGGTTCTGTCCCCACGTGTAGCTGGGACCCACCTGCAAAGAGCGCTCAGGCTCCCACCCCCACAAGTGATGCAGAAGGTGCCTCCATCTGCTTCCAGGTGGCCTGGTTAGCGTGACAGCAGATGTGATGGTGCCACTGGGATGCCTGCAAGCACACAGCCACATCCACAGATGCACAGCTTCCAGTTCGCCCATCTGGATGAGTGTAACAAAAAATGGTAGGCTTTCCTCAACACAGCACAGTTCCTTAGTGGGTCTCCTGATCTCAAAAGCTGTGACCCTGCCCTACTCTACTTGAAGCTCACCTGCAAGCACAAACCACTGTAGGCTCTAATCTTATAAATCTCTTTTTTTTTTGGCAGCTCTCCTGTCTGTGTCTTTTCATATGACGACCTCCTTTCTTCCCTAGATACACGGGCTGCCCTGATTGAGAGAGAAGTCATCCACAGAGTCAGTCCTAGTTGGGCTTTGCTTCCCATCTGAGTGCAATACTGAAAGCTTCAGTGTGGGCTTCAGGGCAGCACAGAGTTAGAGATTCAAACCAGATAAGAACAAGCTTGCACAAAACATGTCAAGGTAGATGAGTCCCCAGCTGGAATGGAATGCAGTTCCATCTTGCCCAAGCCAGGACTTTACAGGCTGTCTTCCATGTATCCTGGTCCCTCTTCTCAGGTAGTGTTGAGGACTTCTCTCTTTGCTAGGTGTGACAAGGGTGTATCTACACTATGCAATGGAATTAATGCCTCTGCATGACACAAACCACAGCAATAAACAACTCTGCAAAGCAGCAAACACAATGACAGACTTACTTTATCATGTGGTGACAGCTCATCAGAGTAGCCCTGAGATGATGGCATACATGGCAATCCTTAGAAAATGACAATGTCAGCAAGAGCTCTGTGTAGTGATGTGGAAATACCACAGAAAGCATGAGTTTGGAAAAATATGTGAAGTGCTGAATTTTCCTATTATGCCAGTGTTTCTGGTACTGCTGTTCCCCGTGATTTTGGGCTGCAGAAGAGGAAAAGCACACGCTTCAGTCCTTTGGACCCACCTCCAATGCATGGTCCTCGGTCAGGATCCAGACCTCCCTGCTCCAGTGGAGGGAGGAGGTTGGACACAGCTGAGGATACACTGCCCTGTCCAGTTCTGCTGAGCTAGAGACACACGGGCTGAAATAACCGTGTCCCACAGCGCTAACTCCCCGAGCCCCTCCTGCTTCCCAGTTTATTTCTGCCCTTTGAGTGCAGCGTGAGGCGGTGATTTGGTGGATGCTGTCAGCCCGGATCTGCCGAGGCGATCCATGTGACTCATGCTCCCCGCAGGCTCTGCAGCAAAGCACTCGCATCCCTCAGCCTTCAGAGCCAAATGACCCTGCGCGTTTCTTTGCGTGTTCCCAAGGTCTAGAAGGGAAAAAGCTGTGCACTTCAGCCTCTTCTAATTTCTTTTTGTCTTGCGGATGGGAAGGGGGGCGGGCGGGGGGGAGAGGGGAGAGGAAGGGCAGTGTCAGCGTCTATTTGAATGGCTCATCACTCAGCCTATCGCAGCTGCAGAGAAAGAGTAGCTTCCATCCATCCTTCCCAAAGGTGAGGGTCGAGTTGGAGTACCAGACTCTTCTAAGATGCTCAGCTTTGGACTGGTTCCTTTCTGAGAGTATTCCCAAGTGTGTTTTTCCTAGGAGGAAGCCCAGGGTTTGTAATTGCACTCACCTCTGAGCAACACCTACAAACCATAGCCTTTGACTCATGCATGCCAGCATCCTTACTTGGCATCTCCCCTGAAGAAGCCTTTGGCTCTGCTTCTGTTCATTTTCCAGCCAGCTTGGCCAAGTCTTAGAGGTACTTCCAGATTTGGAGAACCAAGGAACGGCAGAAAAAGAGTGGTGGCAGAGATTGCCTTGCTGGCAAGGCACCAAAAAGGAAGAAAGGAGAAACCCCAGCTCCTCAATGCTTCAGCACCAGCTGGCTCTTGTCAAGGTGCCTGTTTCAGGCTCCAGAGCTGGGAAGTCCCTCCTCTGAGCGTGTCCGTGTGCTGTGTGGAGACGAGGCTCTGGAGATGAACAGTGACTGTGATGCTGGCTGCGTGAGGACCGTGGCTCCAGAGAGGCCAGCACACCACCTGAAACAACGAGGTGAGCCAGAGAGCTTCCCTGGCAGGGGCCAGCTGCACCCAGCGTGTCAGCAGTGCTCCTGAAAGCCAGGCTATTTTTGAATTAAATGATTGTTCTGGCCTCGGGAAACCTCAAACATACCTAGAGCTGCTAGAGGTTAAACGAAAATTGCAATTCAGTGTTACAAATTTAAAGCAAAGAAGTAATTTCAGCTCCTTCCAGATATTGTGGGTTCCCAGACTAATGATTCAAGAGCTCCTAATTATCTTTTCTGTGTATGAGAACAAACAAGTAAGTGTTTGGTAATTTTGGAAAGCAGCATAATTAAATTCTGAAATGACAGTTTTACATCTTTTACAGACTGGAATTCACTGAGCAGGGATATCAGTGATGCCACAAGAGCAAGTGGGATGAACAAGGGGTCCCTAACACTCAGAATAGAAGAACACACAAAGTATTACTCTGGATGGGAAGGGGGATGGGGGGAAGCAGGAAGACATGTACACCTCTGCAAAAAAGCATGCAGCATCACAACATCATGTATTTGACAAGGCTACCATGGCAATTCCTTTTCTCATGGTAAATATATACAAATATTTATGTATGTGGCAGAGAAAAAAAAATTTTGAGGGTGCCCATCTGTGTAAGTAAACACATTCAGTGGTAAACAGGCATCCCCAAGTCCAAATCCTAGTTTATACATTGTGAACCCTAAATATTTCCGTGAAGCTCATAAACAGCACTAGTCATCTGTCCCCTGATGAGAGCTATTATCCATTGCCCATTTTGCAGATGAAATATCCGAGAAACCTCACTAAATCTTGCTGTACAGTGCTAGAAATAGAACCTAAGGTTTGGATATGACAAATCTACGTTGCAGTCGCTGTCATTGGAGAGAGATGCTTGGCTGGATTCTTGTTAGCTATTAACCACACCCTGCTCAGAGAGCCAGGAAGGATGCCAGGAAACCTGCTTGCAAGCACACCAATGTAGCTTCACAGGAGGCTGTACAAGCCGTGTTGGGGTTCTGAGGGTGGATTTAATTGCATCCATGATCTGTGAGGAACATATGAAGCCTCCCATGGTCCCTATCAAAGTCCTGAGTAAGAGCTGCAAACAATCAAAAGCCTGTGAAGCGCATTTGGCTGTCGTGTTAATGCTTCTGCTTTTAGGATTCTGCTGTTTGTTCCTGGGTTAATGAGCTCTGTTCCTTTAAGGATCCAAGGTACCTCTGGGAAGTGCATTTTCCTGGACCTGCAGAGCTGCTGTCCAGAAATAACTGATCTTTATGCAGTGAACTTTTCCAGAAACCGTTTCATACCCCGACATTGTAACACAGTATGGTTTCTTCAGGCCTGGATGCCTTAGACTATTTTAATGAGCTGAGACTTTAGACAGCAGGTTGCTGGTCAGAGTACAGCCTGACTCTGTAGGAATTAAAAATTGCTCCCAGCTGTGTGAGTCCTCCTAAGAGGTGAGTCTTATAGGGGAGGGGGGGTCACACTTCTAGCCTGGACTTCCTAAATACACAGGGAACCCTGCACAGTGAGGTTTCAGGATTTCCAGATCTGAGTATTGGTGCTCCTTTGCATGTGCATTGTCAATATGCAGCATTTACACAGTTGCAACGCATCTCTTGTGAAACCCAGTGAAACCAGATGTCTGGAAATCTTTAAAATACATTTAGATGGATGGATGGACAAGCATCTGCTTGGGACTGTGACAGCCCTAGGGTAAGAGCTCTTCTTCCGACAGAGTTTGTTCCGCTTCACAGTAAAACTTCAATGTTTTGCTTTCATTCAAAATAATAACCCAGACTAATTTGCAAACCCAACAAGCTTCCTTGAGACTGGAGGACTGTTCCCATACAGCTCTGCTCACCAATCTCTGTCAGGTGTAGCCTAAGCCATGAAGAGATGATGAGCTGCAGCTTGTCCCTTCCTGTGTGGAGAGGAGGCAGGCAGACAGTATAGAAAGTGCTGGAAGCTTGGTTTGCTGTTTCCCTGAGAGAACACAAGCTTTTATTCACCCACACAAGCAGGCTAACAACTCATGCTAAGGAGACTCAACTCCTGAATCAGAAGAGGACGGTGATGTTGAAGTTATCACATGAAGCAATTCACACAAATGACACAACTGAAGCTACACAAATGTTTACATTTGTGGGTACAGACCTTCTCACTTCGAGGCATAAACCTCCCACAAATGATACAGTTTGAAAAGTGACAGAGGGGGGCCATTACTGTCTCTTCTCACATCTTTGGCTCCTGCTGTTGCTGGACTGGCCACTGAGCTGAACCATCTCAAGACTGTTCCTCTGTGGGAGTTCCTCATGCCAAAAAATAGCCAGATCATGGCAGCATTGTCACCACCTGTCTTCCTCAAAAGTACCTCTTATCACCTACCTGACACAAAGCTGGATCTACTCTAGTGGTTTCTGGTTCTATTCACTGTCGCCAAGAGAACCCAGTCACAACAACTACTGCAGTGCAAATCTCTTTTTTGCCTCTGGAACTGCCTTTGCTGCTGCCCCTGGGCCCAAGAACCAGCAGGAGTTTCTTCCTCAGGACATGCTGAGGATGAATGATGAATGATGCCTCCCTCTCAGATGAAATTCCTTGGTATCTAAGACACTTGGGGTCACCTCAGCCAACAGTGAGAATGATAAGTGAAATCTGGCCCTAAAACGAATGAAGACAAGGAAGGTATCGGTACCTTCACTTCAGTAGCAAGACGGGTAGCAGGAAAATGAGATGTCTATTGTCTTGTGAAGACTTTCAAGCCAGGATTGCCGAGGCTGAGGTGACACAGCTGGAGGGGAAGCTTTTCCCCTCTGACATGACCAAACCATTCCTCTGAGCACTACTCCCACTCTTATCCTCCTGTCCTTTCTTCCCCCTTTCCCCTGCCTGTCAGTTAGTGATGGAAGAGGCAACCACAGTAGCTGTGCAAACTGAGGCACCTGGGCATCCGATGCCCTGGGCACCTGGCCCTCCAAGCTCCCTTTGCAGCTCTTTGATTTCCCCTCACTTCCCACCCATCCTCCCCACATCTCGTATGGCCCGGGCGCCTCCTCA
>VZSR01001342.1:6682177-6757149 GCA_013398615.1 Brachypodius melanocephalos
AGCAGAAGCGGGAGGGTTCCAGCCTCATCGAGGGATCAGTGTGGGCCACCAGAACAAGCTGGGTGGGAAGGGCGGCAGAAGGAGATGCTGCAAGGAAATTCGTTCCCCTGGGATTGTCAGAGACCGGTAGTTCTGAAACTGTCTCCAGAGGCCACAGGCCTAACTGCGAGAGTGGTGGTACAGGGGGGAAGAAAATGAAACAGAGTAGAATGGGGGCATCGCCAATCCAGTCATGGCAAAGTGCTCCAAGCAAGGAGGAAAGGAGGCAAAGCCTCAGGTGGTCACAGAGAGGGTGATAAAATATGGAGAAGCAGAAGGAAGGGGGGGTGAGAACTGAGCCACTGGCTCAGGCTTGGATACTGAGCCATCTACACAGAGATTAAGTTTGCATCTGCTCTGGTCAAGGCACAGAGCAGGCGTGTACCTTTCTGGAATATACTGCTTGGGTGTCCCCTGTGGATGAAGACAGAGAAAGGGGTCTGAGCTGGTAGGACCAGGGAAGGCAAAGGTAAGGAGTCTTAGGAATAGGTTAGTAGTCTTGTTCCCTGGGTTTGTGACTGTGGGGGTCTCTGGAGACCAGAACTGCTCCAGCAAAAACATGTGGCTGAAAGACTTGTGTGTCGAGAATGTGGAATGGTAGGGTACTACTGGAATGGTGGAATGCACCATGGATGGGAGCAGCAGGTTAAAAACCAGATCACTGGCAGAGAAAAGCTGAGGTCCAAAGACTGACGGAGCTGTGGGAGCTGTACAGCTGAAACAAGGGGTATAACAGCACATGCATGGGGATGGCAGGGCTGGGATTGCAAGGGATGATGCAGATCAGACCTTCCATGTCAGAAATGGCATTAGTAACACTTTGGGTAGGGAGCATGGTGTGTCTCAGCAGCAGTGGATTGAGTTGGTGGGGACCAGAGTCCAGCCTGAGCTGTGCAGGGACTGGTGCAAATTTGGCACTTCTGTTCCCTGTAAGATACAGGGAATGCTCCACACTGTCTAAATCATGACAAGGTGTTAGTGTGGGCAAGAAGAGAGGGAGATCTGGGAAGATAGAATGATCTTAAATTACTTTTTCTCTTTTCTCTTGTCTACAGTGAAACTCATGCCCTGAATCTCCAAGGGAACCTTTGAAAAGGATCTTCCCCTCCCTGCCATCTCCTTATTGTTTGCCAGCTGTGCCCTGTGCAGGAAAGCTTTAAAGACCAGCAAAAAAAGAACAGCAAAATGACAATGTAGTGAGAGTGCAGTGAGGTCTTGGGTAGGGAGCCCTTTGAATCTTGTTTCTCACCCTTCCCTCTTCGTTGGTAGCTCTCTAACAGCCTTAGCAGGAACCTCTACCTGGCCACAAGCACTGTGGCATTTGGTGAGGGAGAAGTTACATACAGTGTATGCACCACCCTCGCTTTTTTGTTGGGACATTTGCTCTTTTTCCTGTCATCTCTGAAACTCTTGTCTAGCTCCTCATTCCCTAGGACACTGGGAAGCAAGCACTTGCTTCTGCCAAACTGTTTGGAGTCCCTAGAAGTCCTTTTTTGTGTGTAGCCTTCACCAGTCCCAGCAGAAGGTTGTCTCTGAGTCAGAAGGTGTCTGGTGGGCACATGAAGTAAGGAGAGCTTTTTATTTGGGAGAAGAGTAGAGGACAGTGATGTAATAGATGGGGAGGAAAAAAAAAAAGTGAGCCCAAGCGAGTGAGGGAAGAAGCACTGGCAAGTGTTCATGAGAGAGAAAAAAGGTGGAAGAAAGAAAAAGAAAGAGAACAAGGGGAAAAAAAAACTATGAAAAAGTTAGAACAAAGGGAAGAAGTATAATCAAATAGGAGAGAAAGGGAAGACTGGAAGCAAGACAGAGTTGACGGCTGTTCTGCCTGGCACCTGGTGGCAATGCCTTGAGAAACCCTTCCAGCCTGCAAACAACTCACATTGCAGCAGCAGATGAGGAGAGACGTGGCTCCCCCAGTGCAGAGTCCCACTCACCCTCTTACAAAATCCCAGCAGCAGAGGCAGGGTGCAGCCTAGCAGGGGTGGCAGCATGGGGGACTCTGAATCAGAGTCCACCTTGCACAACAACTCACTATGGTGGCTGGCATGTGGGATGTTAGCTCTGTTGGCCAACTCCTGGATTATCCTCAGCATCACGGCCAAACAACAGAAACACAAGCCTCTGGAGCTGCTGCTATGCTTCCTTGCTGGCACACACATCCTCATGGCAGCAGTACCCCTCACCACCTATGCTGTGGTGCAGCTGCGGCGCGAGTCCTCCGACTATGACTGGAATGAAAGCATCTGCAAGGTCTTTGTCTCCACATACTACACCCTGGCGCTGGCTACCTGCTTCACGGTGGCCTCTCTTTCCTACCATCGCATGTGGATGGTGAGGTGGCCGGTCAACTACCGCCTGAGCAATGCCAAGAAGCAGGCTCTGCACGCGGTCATGGGCATCTGGATGGTGTCGTTCATCCTCTCCACCCTGCCCTCCATCGGCTGGCACAACAACGGCGAGCGCTACTACGCCCGTGGCTGCCAGTTCATTGTCAGCAAAATAGGGCTGGGCTTCGGCGTCTGCTTTAGCCTCCTGCTGCTCGGAGGAATCGTCATGGGCTTGGTGTGCGTGGGGATCACCTTCTACCAAACCCTGTGGGCACACAGAAGGCGCCGGCGGTGCCGCCATCAGAGAGCAGAAGAAGCGTCATCCTGCTCTTCATCAGCACACACCACTTTCAACGTGCCAGCTATTGTGGTGGAGGATGTACGAGGCAAAAGGAGATCTTCACTGGATGGCTCCGAGTCAGCCAAGACCTCCTTGCAGATGACCAACCTCATAAGCGCCATTGTCTTCCTGTATGACACGCTGACAGGGGTGCCTATCTTGGTAAGCATCCAGTTCTCCCTTTCCCTTCAGAGCCTGCAGTTAAACCAGACTTGCTTTTCTCTCAAGTTTTAGAGAAGGATCTCTCCTGTCCCACCAGCCGCAGAACTGCCGCATCTGAATCTGTGTTATTCTGAGCGGTGGTTTTAAAAAGATTGCAGTAATTCTCTCATCCTTCTGCAGCAGCATTTTCTTAAGTCTAAGCCTGGGGAATACACACCACACAGCTGAAACCACCGTGCAAGTTTTAAGTGGCTAAGAGGAGAGGAAATTATTCTGCAAACTTACTTGTAAAAACAATGAGATTTCTATTTCTCCAGTTTGCTTCTGGAGAACTGATACACCAGCTTTAACAGCTGATGCATCCAGTTGTCTTTTTCCTTCTGCTTCTATGGCTGTAGGCAGCACTGAGGTTTTGGCTAGCTGGTTGATTCTGTGCAAAATTGGAGAGCTAGAGAAGTTCTCAAAAAGAACCCTTAAAAGAGGAGAGGCTGAGTCACAGATTATTTTCTCTCTCAATGGCTGTGTCCTTTGTTAGCACCTATTTAGCTCCGGCTGGTAAGGAGCACAGGAAGAAGGGAGGCTAGCACCAGGTCTCATGTTAGAGATATGACAGCTTGGAACATGGTCCAGCAAACCTGGGACAAGACCCCAGGAGGAGTTTTTCAAAGGGACACAGGGTAATTACTTGATGAATCTTTTAGAGACAGATTATGCTCTACTATAGAATTGATTTGTGTTACCTTTCTCCCTTGATCCCTACTTTTGTCTCCTTGGCATTGTTGCTTTTTCTTACCTTTAAAGGTCGTGAGCTTTTTCAGCCTGCGCTACGATACAGCCCCCACCTGGATGGTTCTGGCTGTGCTCTGGTGTTCCATGGTGCAGACCCTGCTGCTCCCCTCTTTCATCTGGTCCTGCGAGCGCTACCGAGCAGATCTCCGCACCGTGTGGGAGCAGTGTGTGGCTATCATGTCTGAGGAAGACACAGAGGATGGTAAGCTCCTCACCAGCCCACAGTCACCTTTCTTCACTAACCACCTCCCCAAAAGACTACAGAGGAAAGAGGGGGTCCTGGTGGAAAAGGATCTTATGGTGTGGCTCAGTGACATTCATGTTACAGCTTGGAGTCGGCAACCACAAGAAAATTTATTCTGTAGAAGGCTCTGCCACTCACTTGCAGCCTTAGGACTAGCATCCAGGAAGCATTGGTGCAACATCCTCCTCACTAGTTGCAAGCGTAGATATACATTGTGTGTGGCTGCCAAACCACAACCAAAATGACATGCTGGGCCTCAGCCCAGCTCACTGATCCAAAGGTCCAAGACCTGACAGTGAGTGATTCAAAGGCGGGACAGAAGAAAGAAGGCACTGTCTGGGTGCTTTAGTGCTGCTGCAAGCAGAAAGACAAGGTCCTTGTTCAGAGGTGAGCCCTGAGGGCTGCAAGTAGGACAGCACAAGTCAGATAAGCATTAGGATGCTGTCCAGGTGCCCTGATAATGCTTCTCTTCTGACTGAAGAGTGTTGACTGCCGTTCTTCTCTTTGCCAACAGATGGTGTATGTGATGATTATGGCGATGGCAGGATCTGCAAAGTAAGATTCGACGCGAACGGTGCTGCAGCTGCCAAGCGGGACTCTCGGGACATCAAGCTGCTGCCCATGCACCACATGTTGTTGCCCCAGGACAAGGTGCACTATCTGCAGGTGAGCTGAAAGCTAGCAGGGCAGCCCCACAACCCACTTCCTTCTTTGTCAGTTTCCCACGCCTTTGTGTCCTCTTGACACTCTTCTCTGAGAAAACCTCAGCTACTCCCTTCCTGTTCTGACTCTTCAAGTCTTCCATCACCTTCCCCCTTCTCTCTTTTCCAGGTCCCTATCTCACGGAGAATGTCACATGATGAGACTAACATCTTCTCCGCCCACCGCTCTGCTCCATCCTTCCTACACAAGTGGTCTTCATCTGACGACATCCGCATTTCCACCCCCCGCAAGCCTGGGGGCCCCGGTTTCTTGCCCCCCCAGCTGCATGACTACCAGCACCGCCGGCGGCCCCCAGAAGATGAGCTGACGACCCTACGGCAATTTCTGGAAGGGGGGCTGTTGCCCCGGGGCTCCAGCTCCAGCGCCTGCTTCTTCCGAGATGAGATCACCACATTCATCGACGAGACGCCGCAGCCCACCCCAGCCTGCAGCCCACGGCACTCCCGTCTCCTGCTCGCATCACGCCGCGACCGCCGCCTCTCCCTTGGCAGCAGAGAGGAGGAGAATTCCGACCGGCCACGGCGCTGCTCCGTACTTGGCAATGAAGTCTGGCATCTGCAGGACGGAGAGCAGGCGCCATGTGAAAGGACCCTAGAGGCCTGCGAGCCACAGACCTTCCAGGACCCCAAACTATGAGAGACAGCATCAAAAACATTCAGTGCCATCACAGTTTTTAAATAAAACTTCAAACGTTCCCTTTGTCCCAGGACCCAGTCACTAATTTGCATTCTCATCTTTCTCGCCAGCAGGCAGAAAACATGGCACCCCATGCTGGTGGGGGAGAAAGAAGTGGGACAGATCCGCAGAAGGGAGCACAACGGACGGATGGACAGACAGACAGCCTGTGCCTGCTCTCAGGTTACAAACACATCCACCGCTGCCACCGCCAAATGGCACCCTTGCCAGTCCCATCCCTTTGTGAACTCCACCCTCGCATCCGCTCTGCCCTAAGAGACAAGGCAGGCGCAGAATGGTATTAAAATTCTATATTTGGAGTGTCAATCGTGTGTCTGTTTTTAAAATACTATATTAGTAATAATTTTGTTTCCATAGAAACAAAATGATTGGCCCGATGTTCAATGAAGCTTCACAGGCTTCTGGAAGGGAAATGCAGAATGTGCAAGGCTCCTTTCCTCCCTCTTCATCCTTTCTTGTCATTTCCTCTGAAAGGCAGCAGATGCTTAGCAGCCCAGGAAAGGGAATGATGCCCTTAGAGGAGTTGTCATGGGAGACTGGGCAAAAGGCCTTCTGTCCATATCAGACGTGGTGCTAAGCAGGAGATGCCTTGGGTTTCTAACATCACTCAGCAAAAGGTTTTGCTTTGAGGCAACTCCAGGCTTGGAAAGAATTAAATTCTCTCCAAGAAAACCCTGACCATTAACATCTTATTTCACCAGTGCAAACTGCTGATTCCAGTGCAAACTTTGTGTGAAACTTCAGATGGCCCGATCTTCTCAGCCAAACAGGAAAGTTGACAGAGGCTTCTGGAGGAAGGCCCCCTCCACTCTCCACACCATCAAAGCTGGGAGTGATGAGGTGTGGAGCAGGCTCCTGCCCCAGACAAATCTCTTGGCAGGGAGCTGCAAGAGTAGTGTGTGGGAGATGGACCTTCTGGCTGGTGCTGGCTGTAGTTCCAGCCATGGGTAAAGGCTTGGCAGCGTCAGAGGGAGATAGGTATCCCTTCACCCTCAAAGCAGCTCTCCGTGTGATGGGAGTATGAAGTGTCCAAGCGCGACTCCAGGGAGAGGCCTCGTTGGAGGCGTTTGGGTGACCCACCCCCAAGGGAGAGTTCGCGCTGGGGCGGCCGTCCGGACCAGGGGCCACATCAGGCACAGCGACACCGGCAGACCCCGAGGCGGCGGCGGCTCTCGGCCGGCGCAGCAGGACCTGGGCCGAGCCCGCCCGCCCACCGCGGCCCCGGACCGGCACCGCCCCCGGGGTGGGCCGAGCCCGGGGCCCGCTAGTACGCCCGCTCGCCTCGGACCCCTTCTGTTCCTCCGCCTTCTCCTCCCGGAGCCATGGTCTCGCTGCTGTGCCTCAGCCTCCTCGCCGCCGCCGCGGCCGCCACGTCGCCGGGCCGGCTGGTGCCGTTCGACCTGCTGTACGCGGACGGGGTGCGGGCGTACCTGGCTCGGGACTGGGCTCGGGCTGCCGAGCTGCTGCAGCGCGCCCTGCACAGCTACGCGGGGCTGCGGGCGGCCCGCCGCGCCTGCCGCGCCGCCTGCGCCCGGGAGGAGCCCTTCCCCGGCGGGCCCGGGCGCTGGGAGGCCGCGCTGCTCGGGCCGGTGCTGCAGCGCGCCGGGTGCCTGCAGCGCTGCCTGGGGCGGCGGCTGCGCCCCGCGCCCTCCGCGCACCGCGCGAGCCGCGCCGTGCGCCGCGACTTCGAGCGCAGGGAGCCCTACAACTACCTCCAAGTGGCCTTCTTCAAGGTGGGCACCGGCCCCAGCGGGGTGGGAGTTGCCACCTCCGGGGGTGCTGTCGTGCAGGGCAGGGGGCCGGCGTGGCACGGCTCTCCTGGAGGGTCGCCGGGGGCAGCCGAGGGGGTGAATGCCTTTCCCTGAGCCTCGAGAAGAGACAGCTGAGAGGGAACCTTATTGATGCGCATAAATATCTACAAGGGGGTTGCCAAGGGAATGGAGCCAGGCTCTTCTCGCTGGTGCCAGCCACCACAAGAGGCAACAGGCAGAAACTGATGCGCAGGAAGTTCCACCTTAGGTGGAATATTAGGAAGAACTTTACTATGCCGGTGACCATGCACTGGAACAGATTGCCCAGAGCCGTTGTGGAATCTCCCTCACCGGAGACGTTCCAAAACCATCTGGATGCAATCTGGCGCCATGTGCTGTAGGACGGCCCTGCTTGTGCAGGGAGGTTGGAGCAGATGACCCACTGTGGTCTCTTCCAATCTGACCCATTCTGTAATTCTGTGACCCTGGGAAGCAGCTGGGGTGAGGGGTGGGTGTGAACAGCAGAGACCTGCAGGAGCATGACAGGCACTGCTGCCTTTTCTCCGCAGCTGAAGAAGCTGGATCAGGCCGTGTCTGCCGCCCACACCTTCTTCGTCGCTAACCCCCAGCACCTCCAAATGCGGGAGGACATCGAGAAGTACCGGCGCATGTCAGGGGTGAAGGCAGACAGCTTCCAGGACCTAGAGGCCACGCCACACTGGGTGAGAGCTCAGTGCAGAGCCACACATTGGCAGCTCTTATTCCACCCTTGGGACCAGTCTGGTACGCTGATCTGTTCCCGTACAAAAGCCATGGCTTGAGACAGGGCCCCTGTCAGGATCATAGATTTAGCCTAGAAGGGACCTTTAATGATCACCTAATCCAAGTCCCCTGCCATAGGCAGGGACATCTTCCACTAGATCAGGTTGCTCAAAGCCCCATCCAACCTGGTGTTGGAGCACTTTGAGGGATGGGGAATATCCAGAGCTTCTCTGGGCAACCTGCTTCAGCGTCTCACTGCAGTCATCATGAAAATATCTTATCTCCAATCCAACAAATATTTTATCTTCCATCAAAACGCTTTTTCAGTTTAATACCGTTGCCCTTTGCTCTGTCACTACAGGCCTTAGTCAAAAGCCTTGCTCAGACCGCTTTGTGTCTGAAAGGCTGCAGGAAGATCTCCCTGTCCCTCTCCTCAAGGTGAGGACAAACCACTGCAAGTGTGACAGAGAGACTTTTTGATGACAGTTACTTGGCTTAAGTCTAGGATTTGCTGTCACTGTGTGTTTGACTGTGCATGAGCAGGCAGGCCCCTATATGTCAGCACCAGCCTGTGAGCGACTCAGAAGTCTCAGGGCATCCTTTGGTGTCACTCACGCTGATGGAGGGACCTGGATCTGTCCTTCGCAGGAAGCATATGAGACTGGTGTGCAGCACTATGATGCAGATGAGTACCTGCAGGCTGTGGCCAGGCTGGAGGAGTCACTCTCAGAGGCCCTGTCAGCACTGGAAGAGTGTCGTGCCCTGTGTGAAGGGCCTTGGGAGGATGAGGACGAGGAGGAGAAAATGCAGCCTGGCCTATATGAAGCCATTGCAGGTAGTGTTGGAGGCACAGAGGATTGGGTAGAAGGGCTGTGCTCCCCACACTGGGCACATCCCATCTCCCAGCACTCCTGTCTGGAAGAAGTGTGGGCTACTGCCTTTCTTGCTCCTCTCTCTTGCAGCCCATTATATTCAGGTTTTGAAGTGCAGGCAGCAGTGCGTCCTGGAAATTGCCACAAAGCCGGGGAGAATTTCTGCCACAGAAGATTTCATACCCTCTCATCTTGATTTACTGCAGTTTGCCTACAGCCAGGGTGAGCAGAGCCACAAACCAGCAGGTTTGTGGCACCCCTACACTTGCCCTTTGCCTCTGATCCTGGAGGGCAACTTGTCTGGGAAAAGCGGCACACTGACCTGAGCTCTACTTCTATTTGCCCCCTAACTCTTCCCAGAACCTGTGTTCAAGACTGTGGCCACCTTGGGAGATGTCCCTTGTGGTCTTCTTCGGTCTCATTGCCCAGGTTCTGTGATGGGAGGCTGTTCCCATGTCTTTCCTCCAGCACACTTTCTCAGGACCTTGTTCCCACTATTTCCTGAGTGTTTTATACCCTCCTTTTCAGTACTTGGCTCCAGACCAGGCTCCCACTTCCTGCCTAGAGGCTACACATGCATCTCACCTCAGCAGTGGTGTTCTTTCTGAGGCAGCCCTTCCTGCCCTCACTGAACTGATGGCCTGTCATGACACTGATTGTCCTGTCACTCTGTCACTTTCAGACATCCCTCAGCCCTTCTTTTGCATACCCTTGCGGCTCCCCACTCTGACCCAGCTGTTTCTCATTTCTTCTGTCAGACCACTGGTAACACTGGTATCTCAAAGAAGCTGCTGGACCCCTTGTCTTGTCTGTGGCATGAGGGAAGTGGGACCATCTCTTTCAAAATATACTTACTTTTAATGTGTTTCTTCTAAACCAGCTCCCGATAAGTATTAAAAGCATGCCTATTCTGCACCAGGTTCATTCCCATTGTTGGGTGGAAGCCCTGCTAGGCAGGGGTTGATGTGTACTTGGTGTGAGGCCAGCTGGCAGATCCTGACAGGGACACTGGGTGCTGCTGGCCTGTACACATTCGCTGCTCAAGTCTTTCAGAGACATGTGTGTTTGCTCTTTTCTGTCCCTGCCCAAGTTGGCAACCAGACACTAGCTGCTGAATGTGCTGCTTCCTACTTGCTCTTCTATCCCACGGATGAGTCCATGTTGGAGAAAATGAAACAGTATCGCACAGAACTGGGAGAGGAGGCAGCTGTCACAGCCCGACAGGTAATTACAGCTCCAGGTCTGTCCTTTTCGGTCCTCCCTTGTCCCACAGGACAGGATTGCAGTGCAAGAGACAAAAAAGGAGAGGGGTTTCACTGCAGACGTGTGCCAAGGCCAGGACTGAAGAAACTGGAGTTTACTTCTAGTCTGTCACAGTCAGTGTCCCTTAAGGACAAAAATGGGCTTTAATTGTGCACAGCAGGGTGATGGGAAAGGCTTCTGCCCTGGACAGGGATGGGGTTGTCTTTTGTGAGGCGTTTTTTTGACAGTCTCTTTCCTTCCTTAGAGTATTCAGCATTATGTGCAGAGATCTTTGATGGAGAAGAAGTTGATTTATTATGCAGTGGAGCATCTGGGAGAAACTTTTAATGACCCTGTAAGTAACAGTATCATTTTAATCTTCCTGCCACGGTTTCACCAATTGTTCACAACCACAATTGTCAGAATTCACTTTAGTAGGCCATGATCCAGAAAGGATCAGATGCTGATGAGAAGGACCCCTAAGTCCTTATGAGGTGGATCTTTAAGGCCTTTCTGCTGCTCCAGGACTGAAGTTGATTTGGAATTGCTGCTATAACCATATGCATTATCTCAGTTTGTCTGTCCTGAGAAGGAGGCCACAGTGGCTGGTCTGATACTCACTGGAGAAGCAGTGCAAGGTTTGTTGTGTACTGAACCACCTGTGTTTTTTTCTACAGGATCTTTGGACTCCAGATGAGCTGATTCCTGAAAACCTAAAGGAGAAATACAGGTAAGATTGGGCATGTCAGCTAGGACTGCAGTAGGGGTGGTACAAGGAACAGTAATATGTAGAGCGACGGGCACAAAAGGAACTGAAAGGATGTGAAATACATCTGCTACAGAGGAGGGCTGGGCATAGCTCTGTGTACTGACAGCCCTGGTCTCTGTTTTTCCCTTGCTCGAGAGAGGATCAGGAGAAGCAAAAGCAGGAAACTCTGGATGTGGAAGAGAGGGAGAAAAGGGGTGAGTAAAAGAGCTCGAAGGAGGTCTTGGATGCAGTCAGCCAGGCTTATTCAGGCTAAGTGCTGTCTTCCATGCTCAGACATTTGAATGCTAGCATAGTTGCAGACTGACTTGAATGGCTCAGCGAGTCTTCTCACTGTTCTTTTCTTCCTCTTTGATGCATGTGTAATCTTGCAAAATCTCGCTGCGTACATCTCTGGCATGCGAACTCAAAGGGCACTGTGGCTGGAGAAGCTGAGAACAGCCTGAATGTGTGACAAGCCTGTGGATGTGCAGATCCGTGTTCAGTGTGCCAGCAGAGTCTACACCAAACCCGGTTCAGCTCCACCAGCCCAACTTCAATCAACATTTTTCGGAAAGGGACATGAAGGGAGGGGCCAGGAGATGGAAACTAGAAGCAGACAATATAGCTTTCCCTGAAAGACAGAAGTCCAAAGGGTTTGTGGCTGAATGATATAGACTGCGGTGCAGAGTCTTGGGTTCTTGCTGGTCCCCTATTCTTACATGTGGATACAGAGCCTCTTGAAGGACTCTGTTGTGGATTCTTTTCTTAAAATGACCCCAAGTGGTTCTCTGCTGTGGCACATGTGAGAGCAGAGCCTTCTAAGGTCCTGAGTGCCTTGGCATTCCTCATCATCCAGAGGGCAGAGGGGGTGGGAAAAAAAGCTGAAGATCAAAACTAAACCATCACCTAATATCCAGTGCTTCTCTTTGGGGATGAAGAAAGCAGAAAGATTCACCAGAGATAGTTCTGGGATAAGATGTTGATGAAAGATGATTCAAAGAAGGGTTGATGGAGGTGTTTACCTGCTTCTTTTCTCCAGAGCCTCCCTCCAGTAGGCTGGACCTGTTTTACTGCTGCAATCCACAGTGCACTCAAGTTCCCCCAGCTCCCTGCTGCTCTCCCAGCAAGTCCCAAGTCTCTGCTGGCTCCTGAAGCACGTGCTGTAGGCCAGCTTCCCTAGCTGGTGCTCTGGTTCCCCTGAAGCATGTGAGGGGTCTGCGAGGAGCGGGCACTTCTGGGGAACTGTCTTGTCTTCTCAGAGAATGTATAGTGTCTCTCCACTTCCTTATCCAGGCTGGGGGTTGGTGTCTGAGGGATTCTTGTGCAAAGCTTGCTCATGCCTGTCTGTGCTTGCTTCTCAGCAGCTCCTTTGCCTTTTGAGGGTATTACTGTCACGATGGATTCCCAGCAGATGAATGGAACGGAGAGGGTTGTGTTTGACAGAGTGCTGACGGAGTCTGAGTGTAAGGACCTTCTCCGACTGACAAAGGTGAGGCCAGAACTCTGTGTGTGTGTGCTTTCCTCCTCAGCAGGCAGGGCAGTAGGGTTTCCATGGAGTAGAGGTGACAGCCTCATGCATGTCATCTGTATCCTTGTATTCCAGGCAGCAGTGGAAGCAGGAGATGGATACCGAGCAAGACGGTCTCCTCACACCCCGCATGAGAGATTTGAAGGGTTAACTGTTTTGAAGGCCATGCAGGTAAAATTCATCTGTGAGTCTGCTGCCTTCTTAATTGTCCAGAAAGAGAGTTTGCCACCTGAGTGTTTTCTTCTGTGAGTTGCACTCTGGGTGCTATCATGGGTGCACTGTCTCCCTCACAACACTTGTGGTCTCCTCTGACCTGCTTCCTCCTCAATCACCTTCAGGGATACTGTACGTGGAGGGCTTGACAAGTGCTTTCCTTTCTGTGAGGCAGGGTTTTGGGACTGCTTGTCCCTGTGAGGTGGCCTTACAGACATGCTTAGTTTAGAGCTGGAGAATAAATTAAGGTAGAAGGAGCCTCTTGAGATCTCTAATCTGACCTCCAGCTTTCAGCATGTCTAACTCCAAAGCTAGATGAAATCCCTCAGTTATTTGCGTAGGCAAGTTCTGAACATTTCCAAGGGTGGAGATTCTCCAGGCTCTCTGGGCACCTTTTTGGTGCTGTACCAGTCCTGTGAGGGTGAAATTTTACTTCATATCTAGCCAAAATTTCCCTCGCTGCAGCTTTTGTCTGCTGCCTTTTTTCAGTGTGTGTCTCTGAGGAGACACTGTCTCCGTCTCCTCTGTAACCCCCTTTTAGGTGACAGGAGGCTGGAGTTAGATGTTCCTTTGGCCTTCTCTTCTCTAGACTGAAGAAAGCCAAATCTTCTGGCCTCTTTTTCTAAGTCATGTGTTCCAACATTCCTGCCATCTTAGCACTCTTCATTCAAGACTCACTTCAGTGTCCTAGTGTCTTTTATGTAGTGGGAGACCCAAAAGGATGCAGGTTTCCTGATATGGCTTCATGGGCCAAGGAGAAGGAGATAATTGCTGTGCTGTGCAGTTGTACTCCTGAGTTATATTTAAATGAGAAAATGTGTTCTTTTCTTGCCTGAGTGACCACGGGACTTTACAAAAGTCTCTTCTTCTGTGCTGTGTACGTGTATCGTCTCTTAGAGTGTCTTTGTAAGTATTTTAACAGACTTGTTTTTCACTTGTAGCTGGCCCAAAATGGGAACGTGGAATGGAGAGATGCCAAATTGCTTCTGCAGGCTAGTGAAAAATCTCGGAAAATCGTAGAGTCCTATTTTACCCCTGGAAAGAAACTCCATTTTTCATTCACACACCTTGTGTGTCGCACAGCTATAGAGGGTAAAGAGTCTTTCATCCTGTTAGTCCCTGTTTCCCAGAGTCTCCTCACTCCCAGCTATGTGCTCTCAGGAGACTATCCTCCCTTCATTCTCACTCTACCCCTTTCTCTCTGCTTTATTCTTTCTTGAAACTGAAAATGCCCATATTCCTTTTTGCATATTTTCAGGGGAACAGGAAGGTCGCATGGATCTCAGTCATCCTGTCCATGCTGATAATTGTCTCTTGGATCCTGAAGGGCAAGAGTGCTGGAAGGAACCCCCTGCCTATGTGTACAGGGACTACAGGTAAGAGCACCTGCATTAGATCATGTGAAGATATCCCTGGCCCCATCAGAGGATGGGCTTAGCTTCTAGAAACCAGGTGATGGTTGGCTCAAAGCCATCCAGGACTGTAGCATCAGGCAGAACGCTGCATCAGCAGCTTCAGAATGAGGTGTGAAACACCTTCCCTAGGCTGGGAAGACCTGCCCTTTTTCCCTCCTTGCTCCACACAGCCAGCTTTAACAGAGAGCAGAATGAGGCTAGGAGGCTGCACAGAATAGAACCATGATATCAAACTGTTATCTTGTGGGTCTACCACAGTGCTACAGTCAGGTGCCAGCCCATTTTGACAGGCTGTTTCTTGTAGTCGAGTTCAATCTTTTACAGAATTCTTTGATTTACAGGAAAGGGATGGTTGAGCTCCTTGGATTCCTTTTGTTTGAGCAGTCAGTGTACTTCAGTGACTATTCTCTCAAGATTCACCGCAAATACTTTGTGTTGGGCTTTTTCCATTCCACGTGAGAGTTTATGTTTTTTCCAGCCTGTGGCAGGTTTTGTTACTCTTCTGTGAAAGAACCTGAAATGCAGTTTAATGGTTATGCCAGTTGTTGCACACTGCAGCCAGATGAGGTCAGTTCACTACAGCTGATTCCTCCTACTTGCCATCTCATCCCTGAGCATCCAGAAATTTTACTTGTCTTTTCTTTGCATGGTAGCTGTATCCAG
Source organism: Brachypodius melanocephalos (assembly GCA_013398615.1). Classification (NCBI taxonomy): domain Eukaryota; kingdom Metazoa; phylum Chordata; class Aves; order Passeriformes; family Pycnonotidae; genus Brachypodius; species Brachypodius melanocephalos. The sequence continues at coordinate 6,696,692 of VZSR01001342.1, forward strand.
AGCAGAAATCTCTAATCAGCTATGATGAGGATATGGGACTTAGAGGCAATTCCATTATCATTGAGTTGTTTCCCTTCAGATACCGGTGTTGGTATAACCAGATTGTAAAGTTACCAGACTTTGTCGTATAACTTGTTAGATCTCTGTCCCTCCTGTGAGAAAGCCATCCTGTCCCTTCACTGCTCCCTGGGTTCTCTGACTTCCATTTCTATGGATGGTAAAATACCTTCCCAGAATCTATGCCACTGACCTATTTTTGGGAGCATCCCTGTCCTCTTGCAGCTCGAGTTGTGACTGCCCCACCAGCTCAAGGGCTGAGCACTTACAGTGTTCTTTTGAATGAAGTCCCTGTGTTCCAAACTTCCTGGATCTTTTCTGTGGATCTGTGCAATGGCATTAATGATAATATTGAACAGGAGTGGACCCAGGGGCCCACGAGTTCCAGTGATGCTGCTCTGGGTGCACAGTGCTCCTTTGGGTGCCAGCGGTGCACTGGTCACTGTGTGCTGTTCATGCTCATCTTCACCTTCTCTTATCATTAGAAATTTCCCCCATGGCACCATTCTGAGTCCTTTTACCAGAGTCCAGACTGCTGAGATTGAGCATGTAGTGTTTCCTTGGAAAATCCACTATTTTTTCAAACATTGTGTGGGTAGCCCAATCTGCTTTTAGTACCCCCATGTTACATTTTAAGACCATTTTCCATGTACTTCTTGTCCTCCAATTACCCTTCTCAGAAAAGGAATCTAAAGCAGACTATTGAGGTCAGGATAACACTGTTTATGCTTCAGCCATTATCCCTACCTTCCTGTCCCTTTGGATGTGTGACAGCCGTCCTTGCTTTTCTCCACTCATGTCACCACTCTGGTTTCACAGCCTTATTAAAACCCTGTGGCAGAAGAGCTACAACTTCCTGGGTTTCAGGGCTGGTAATCCTCTCACTGCCTTTGTGTCCTTAACTTGAGCAACCACTGTGATGGTTTGTATTTCTTCCTCTCAGTCCCGTTAATTGAGAGCCTCTCGTTCCTCTGATGTTTTCTATCAGCAGCTTAATTGAATGCCAACAGGAACCTGGGTAGTTTCTGGTCCATTCTTTCACCTACTTGACTGTGGTCTCACCTGGGCTGTACAGTGGCCTCACTATTTCTCTTTTTGTATAACTTTAGTAAGGGAGTTTCTCAGTTTAATTTTCTTTTCTGCATGCACCAGGCCTCTTTTTGGCTATTCTAATTCTAACATTACCCTGAAATTCCTTGGCTGTTAAGACATGGCTTTCTTTGCTGATCAGTCTCCTCTTCCAGGAGTTGGATTATTCCCAACCTTGAAACATAAACGACAAGTTAGAAACAAGGTCTATCAAGCCCAGGGCATTGTCACAGTGATGCCACAGATGCATGCTGCAGAGGATTGAGAATAAACCAAAATAAAACGGGACAAGCATGTAGAGCTAATTCCCTGGCATACTCTCCCAGCCTCCTGTGGTTTGCAGCTCAGGGACTCCCCTGAGCTAGGCACTGCTGTATTTAACACCCTCAGATGGATTCTCCTGCTAACTGGTCTACTTGCTTCTGAGCCTGTGACAAGGAGTGTGGGGAAGCACCTGGGAGGAACGAGTTTCACCGTACATATGTACTCTTTCTTTTTGTCCACAGTGGCATTCTCTACCTCAATGATGACTTCCAAGGTGGGGGCCTTTTCTTCACTGAAATGGACACTGTGACTGTCACAGTAAGTCTGGGACTGGCCAAAAGGGGGAGAGAGGGCTGAGGGTGAGACTTAGTCTGGGCAGGAGGAAACTGGTTGGTTATTGGATCCCACCACTCCGAAAACAATCCAGTGCTGGTGCAGTGGCAGATTCAAATAAGGGCAGCTAAAGGCAAATTGAGGCAAATCTCAGACAGAGGAGAGTTTGACTCTTTCCTAGCTGAGATTTCGTAGGCTCTTCCAGTCTGTGGGTGTCTGTGACCTTTGTTGTCCGGTTGATCCTCTCTGTCCCTCTCCAAGGCCTTGCTATAGACTGGCTGTAGGTGCCTAGCAGCTCTCTGCTCTTCCACATTCCCAGAGGCAGTGTCACCTCTGTAGAAGGACTGTGTGCTCCAGAGCAGGGCTCTGCTGGCTTCACAGTCTCTTGTCTCTCTCCTGGCAGGCCGAGGTGCATCCCAAGTGTGGGAGGCTGGTAGCCTTCAGCTCTGGGAAGGAGAACCCGCACGGCGTGTGGGCCGTGAGCCGCGGAAGGCGCTGCGCCATTGCCCTCTGGTACACGCACTCCCGGGAGCACGCTGAGCAGGTGAAGGGCTGTGCTGGAGAAACAAATACCTCCAAGTGAGACCAGATCCCACCAAGGAACAGCTTTTGGGCTTTCCCCTGGGGCAGGGCCTGGTGCAGCAGCTGGGGGTTCCCCTTTGAGGAGGTGTCTGGTGGAGGGGCTGGCCCGTGACGGGCCCTGCAAAGGGGGATTGGGCTCTGGAGCTGTTGGGTGGATGTGTTTTCTCAAGACCCCAGCAGGGAGGATTCACATCATCTCTGTCTCCATGGCTGCAGGAACGAGTGAAGGCAGAGGAGCTGATGGAGCAGAGGGCTGTGGAGCAGGACCAGCCTGATGGGGATAAACACCAGGGAACCGATCGCAGCGGCAGATCCTCCTCAGAGCCTCGTGCTTCCAGGCGTGCAACCAAGCCCGCGGAGCAGAGGCAGAAGCCTGGCTTGGACAGCAAGCAGCACCCCAAGGTGCTCCGGGCCAGAGATGAGTTCTGAGTGCAGGGGGCCCTGTGGACTGTCACACACCATGGCCTGGCAGGTCACAGGAGGACTGAGGCCACGGAGGCCTGGAGCAGTGTATTAGTGTGGTAGAGCCGTAGCGATGGGGAGGGGTGCAGCTTTCTTCTCTGCCGTGTCCCAGCAGCTGAAAAATGGGAGAAGGGCACAGTGTGGAAGTCAGTGACACCAGGAACTTTTTTCACTGCCTCATTGTGTTTATCTCACTCGGAAGGAAGAAGACAAGGTCTCACTCAACTCCTCTCAGTGCCAACCTCTTGGCCATCCAGGGCTAAATCTGAGAGGTGGAGGAGGAGCCTGGAGAATTGCAGCAAGGGCTGTCTCACATTCAGGAACTCAAAACTAAAGCCTTTGAATTTCCTAAGCACCAGCAAACTCCAGAACCTTGCAAAGTGACCCGAGACAGGAAAGGTCAGGGACTGTGAATATATGGAATAAAAGCCAAATGCTGGACACAGATGTTGATGGGAGCTTGAGTCTGTGTACCAGGGAAATGTGCACACTTGTTTCTGATTGAAATTTAATTAACAAATGATGGGAGGGGATTGAGCCCTCAGTGAAAGACAACAAAGTATTTGCCCAGATGTGAGCTACTTCCAATAAGGGAGAGCAAGAGAGAAAGTCAGCTGTGGTGTGGCTAACATGGAAAGGGAGAGGAGTGCCTTTAAGAAAAAGCACTGTACACTCGTGTTTCCCTGTAGCAAGACCTCTCTTTTTTTTGTTTTCATTTTTTCCCCCTCTCCATGCACTAAATTGTCCCTGAAAGCAGAAGAGAGATTTTGTTTATCATTTTCCACCCTGGTAGAGAGACAATCTGCTGTCACTGCCCTGGGGATTAGTGTCCCGAGATGGGATTATATTGTAGCCAAATAGGAATTGAATGGGGTGGATATGGAGTATCTAAATGAGCAGTGACCCTTTTCCTGGGAAGCATTAGATCAAGAGATCAATCTGTGGTCATGACATACTCCAGCCTCGATGAGTTGTGCGTGGAGACCCCAAATGCAGTTCAAGTGGATGAAATCTGTAGAGCCAGGGCCAGTGGTGTAAGAGGTGGGTGGGTGATCCCCTTGTCACTGTTGGCACAGGGCCCCTGCTCCACGGAAAGGGAAGTCCTTCCTCGGTCTGAATCCTGACACTTCTTAACGCACCAGCTTGGGAAATCTGTGTTTGCAACCCTTTTTGCTTCCCATCCTCCCCAGGGTCACAGGAAGAGGTTTCATTGTGTGCACTTCAAGTTCCCTCTCCCTGGCGAGGGGCCTGTCGCATCCCAGCACCCCATGTCCATCCCGATGGTTTGTGGGGCGCGCTGTGTGGTTCCTGTTTGATGAGGACACGTTGGGGGGTGAGGGGCCAGTGTCCACATCTCTGGCTTGCCTTGCCCAAGGGTGGCCTGGGTGATTAGACTGATGGCCTCCTGACGTCAGATGAGATCCGTTAAAAGGTATTTATCTCGGGCTTGGGCCAAAGCCGCGGGAGAGATTAAAAGAGATTGAGGCCAAGATAATCCCCTCGCAGCATCCCGCTAAAGTGGCTGCCAAAAGGCATGCCACCAAATCTTTTGCCACCCCTGGCCCCTGTGCCCAGTTCTGTTTTCCCCATCCAGAGCCCCGTCTGCAGCTGTGAGAGGGTGTGGTGGCCCTGCCATTGGTTTTCCCTTTGCAGGCCCTCTGTGGTGGCATCATCCCTCTTTCCGCCCTGCCCAGGACACAAGTGGCGTGCTGTCCCTGGGAAAACAGGAATTCCTGTGACTGTGAGGTACAGCGAGCCCTGCCCTGGTGGCTGATAATCCTAGGCTGTTCTGGCTAATCTTCACTTTATTAGTTTGTTGCTGATATAAACAGAGGGAGTCAAATCCGCCTGGGATTGTTTCTTTCCCTTCAGGAGCAGTGTGCTACTCTCTCTTTTCACCCCTCCCCATCCACCTGCTTTGCATTACGTCCCAATCCGATTTCCCCAAGTCTCTGGTGTCTGATTTAATTTGCCTGACGCTGCTCCTGGAATCAGCCCTCCCCCAACCCCTCCCGTCCACAGCCTTCCAGCTCCCCATGGGGAGATCAGTCCTGGGAGAGGCTGAGGAGCAGAGAGGGAGCAAGGGACTCGCTGGGTGGACAAACGGGACTGACTGGAGGCTGCAGAGGTACCAGCGACTTCTGGGCAGGGAGGAGACATTCTCAGCAAGGGAGGCAGGCTGTGAGGGTCCCATCCAGGGGGGACTGCAACCCACCTTGCCCTACAGATCCCGGTAAGTTTGCCGCCTTGCGATGCCTGAGGTCACCTTGGTGAATCTGGCATATGGGACCCTGAGTTTCTTGGAGTGATTCTGTGGGGAGCCTTTGAATAAGGGCTCATCCCATCAGAGGATGAGGGAGGGTAAGATCATGGAAAAGAGCTGGGCTTAGCACTGAGATGTCTTTACAGTGATGAGGAGGCTTTGCACTGGGATGGGATTGCTTGTTCTCTGCTTGGCAGGTGAATCTCACCAGTTTCCAGACTGGAGAGGGAGGGCAACACCTCCCCTGAGCGACCTGGCACTCCTTGCCTGTACACAGCCCTGCACTCCCAGTGTGTCCTGTGCACACCTCTTTGCAGCTGGCTGCTGTTCTGGGTGGACAAGGAGCCCTCAGAAAGCAAGGAGCAGAGCAGGGTAATTTTACCCTGACCTTTGATCTCCATCACAGGAGAGAGGGATCATCTCTGTATCCGGCTCTGCAAGGAGCCCAGGGTCACCAGGGCGAGCCTGCAAAGCTAGTCAGGGATTACACAGAGACCCAGGGATGCTGCCTATTCACATGGAGTCCTTCTCCTTGCACCTTTCCCTTTTCCATTCACAGCCCTCTCCCAGCGTTTCACAGAGCAACCACTCCATCTGCAGCGTGAGGGAAGCTACCCAGGAACAGATATTAAGAGGGTTCACCTTGCCTCTTTTTCCCACCCATTCCTTGCACCTTTATCCCCACCAGGGAGTGATGATGCAGGTGACTTGGAGGGACAGCTCCCAGGGAGAAAGCTGGGCCACCTCCATGTCATCATGCAAGGGATATGGCCACTGCTCTGAAAAGTCAGGGTGAGGTAGCAAAAGGCAGAAGATGGATGAGTCCAGATCCCCCTCCGTCTTGCGCCACAGCAGAGGCGTTTGTTCTGCTATGAGCAGACACCGAAGGACTCGGGATGGGTTTGGTTGCCCACAGACAGGAGTGCTGCAGCAAGAAAATTGTTAGAAAAGGCAAGAGAGGAAAGAGATGTCATGTTGGAGAGCAGAAGAAGTGAAGTGTCATTTCAAAAGCCAAGAGCTGTGAAGTGGATGAGCACAGCTAAGGCAGAGCTCAGAACAGGGCTGGCATGAACCGACCAAGCCCAGGCTCCGTTTGGCTGTGCCGTGCTTGCTCCTTGGTGGTGCTTGCAGGAAGCAAAACTCTGGAACAGTGCTGGTGCCGAGGTCCTCCTGTCAGTAGCTGTGCTGAGAGTGGTGAATTGTTTCTTTCAAAGGTACTAAGGACTTGGTTTCCTCTACTACTTAGCATTCACCTGAAAGAGCCCTTACTTCCAGAAAGCACCAAGTGTGCACCATTTAGAAGTCCTTCCCATTAAAACTAGCCTGGGCAACCACCGTGAGCAACTGTGAGCTGATCCTTAGATCCACAAGAGATGTGTATCCCTAAGGTCCTGCTGGTGAAGGCAGGAACAGGCCTTGGCCAAATTCCATTTCCCTTTCCTCTGTTCTTCCCCCATCCCTAAATTTACATGACCGTAATGAGCTGCTCTTTTGCACACCTGCCCTGGTGCTCCTGGGAGGCAGCTGCACTACGCTGGGGATCGGGTAACTCACTCTCCACAAATTGCACTGGGACGTGACGGATGGAGGCGACAGGCAAAGATGGAGCTATTATTATCCCTCATCTGGGGCTCCTTGTCCTTCTGAGGCTGAGAACAATTCCCAACTTCATTTAGAGCGTTCCCTCAGAGGGATTTAAAGGTTCGGACACAGTCCTGAGCTGCACCTTCTCTATATTTAGCCCTTTTTATCCGTCCTCCATGTCCTGCCCCTGCTGTTTGATCTGCCTACGGCTCCGAAAGCCCCTCATCTGGTTGTGCAGCTTTACAGAGCAGTGAACTGGCATTCCCTTGCTAGTGTCAGTGTTGAGAAACTACTGAGAAGGGAAGAGAGTGGTAAAAGAGCAGGAGCAATGAAAGGAAGACTGGGATCCGGCAGGTGACGAGGAGGACGTGTACAGCCAGCTTCACCTGGAGCAGAAATTGGAAGGAAGGAAGAACGAGGTTCCCATCTCCGTGCAGGTTTGGGTGGGCAAAATCAGAAGTCTACAAAGAAAAATTAGGGCAGGTGGATGGACACTGATCTCAGATAGCCAAAGGTGTATGAAATAACAGCCTGAAGAACTTGGGAACCAAGCAAAGGAGACTGGAAGGAGAGACTCAGAGGGAGGAGGTTACCTAGCAGGAAAAGGCAATCCAGTGCTTAGGACTGATGGATCTAAGGAACACTGGGGAAGGGCAAAGTGTGGGCCACAATGGTAGGGCTGGCTGCACAGGGTGGCTGGAACTTCATGTGTGCCTCTTGGTGTGCTACAGGCTGTGACCAGAGCTGGATGGAGCCTTGCAGCCTCACAGTACCCTGAAACTGAGGGGCAAACACCACAGGATAAGGAGGATGTGCAGCCTCTGAGTGAAAGCTGCAAGGCCTTCCCCAGCATCTCCCCGCTCTGTCAGTGAGCTGAGAGGTGGCGTGGCATGCCAGCCCTTTCCCAGAGGAGGGGAAGTGCATGAAGGTGGGCTTTCATGGCCAGGGTCACTCAATGAGGTGCAACTGTGCATCCTTGCTGGGAGGAGCCCCTTCATCCCTGCTCTGTTGGAATGAGAGAATAAAAACCAGTGGGATGGGCCCAGCTCAGGAGCTGGTGTGTTCCTATCCTTCGGTGTAGCTGAGGCTGGCAGCCCCAGGCCATGGCTGTGGCTGTTCCTCTGGGCCCTGAGAGTGCTGCCCTGGGCTGCCCTCCTGATCCCTCTCCATTTGCTGGGGCTGGCAGCCCCATCCAGTGCATGGGCAGCAAGCAGGGAGGAGTCAGCAGTGTTGTGGCTCTATTCAGCTTTGCAGGCACCAGTCTCTGTCTCCAAAGTATACCCTGAAATAGCTTCCTGCTGGGAAAAGCCTCCCAGGAGCTAAGGGAAACCTGTATCTCGCTCTGTTTCCTACACTCAAAGCCATGCCTCAGGAATCATTGAACAAGCAAAAACCCACTATGCCTGGGGATCAAAGGAAAGCTGTGGAGACATTCAAGGGAAGGAACTCTTAAAGGAAACTCCCAGTGTTCTATCAAGGAGCAAGCAAAGGTGGGACCTGGGAGCCGTCTGGATGTGCTTGCCCACAGCAAGTGAGCAAGTCTGGCATGGAAGGACCCAAAGCCTCCCTGACCAGAGGGGATGAGGCCTTCAGGCAACAGGGATGGAAGTGATGTGACCCACAGGGACTAGGAGAAATTCTGCAGATGCTGCTGGAACATTTCTTGAACAACACCTGGAGCACATCTGGACACTCACATCTATCCAGGTGAAATGTTGGAGCAATTAAAGATCACGTTTGTCTACAAAAGTAGGAGATGCTAGAATCACTGGTGAAGATTTAAATGCACATAACAAGAAAGAGAGAACAAAACAGAGATGTTGTATAATGATACAGTGCACTTGCATCTTGAATATGGATTACAGTTCTGGTTCCCTGCTCTCCCTGCAAAAACATATCATCTCTGCTCTGTAAACAACTGGGAAAAAAAAAAAGCTCATGGAACAACAGAGATAATAGGACCTAACAGCTTACACAGGAGGAATGACTAAGTTTGCTCTGCAGTCTGGAGAAGAGACGGGTATGACAAGGATATATGAAATACCAAGTGATGCAGAGGTGAATAGAGACCAGTTATTTGCCGATTCTTCCAACTCAAAATATAGCTGCTGTCAAGTGCAACTAGTGCCACCAGGAAGTGACAGAAGCAGGAACTTCTTTGCAGAGTCTGCCACCCAGCTGTGGAAGTCATCGCTATGGGGTACTGAGGAGGCTGAACTTGGCATGGGCACAAAGATGGTGTGGACAAATGCACAGAAGAAAAGTCCATCAAGGACTTGCATACAGTAATGCTGCTCTAGCTTTGGATGTCAGTGAAAATCTGGGGCTGGGCAAGTTGGAGACGTTCCCCTATCGGCTTATGTTATTCTTAGATCCTTCCCTAGGCATCCACCTTTCCTTTTATTTTCATTTGGTTTGGGTTTTTTGTTTATTTTTTGGTTTGGTTTTGGTTTTTGATGTGAAACTGGAAGGAAACCCTGAGAGAGCACTTCAACAGCCCCATAGATTTCCATGGTGGTCAGAGAGTTGGTGAGTCCTGCCTGGTGAGGCTTTGCTGAGGACAAACAGTAGGAAATAACCAGTGGGCTGCTCCCACCAAGTTTCTTCCTCCTGGAGTTGAGATGGAGAGCTTGGCCACGAACAGGGAGAAGGTAATGAAGAGGACCCAGGGCATGGAATGAAGAAGTTAAAAATGAGCAGACAAGTGTGGCCGGAACCTCAGCAAGAGGCTCTGGAGTTCTTTAGCTTCTGCACATGTATGTGTAAGCAGGATCCAAGACAATATGGACCTTTGACCAGGCCCAGCACAACCTTCCCAAATGCTAAGGGCTGTGGCCAGATACATCATGACATTACCAAGTATTCAGTCAAGAAATGGTCCTTTACCAGAGATACCTGTTTTTCCATAACTAGGCAGTCACATTAGTGTTCTGTCTAACTCACACCTCTCTCCTTGGATTTCTTTCCCCAGAATCCAGGCTGCCCCACGTGGAGGAGCCACCCCTAGGTCAGAAAGATGGGGGAGATGGAACAGATGAAGCAGGAGGCTGAGCAGCTGAAGAAGCAGATTGCGGTAATGCTGGCAACAGTCATGAAACTGCTGAGAGCGTGTCTACTCCCCACTGCGTGCCCAAACTTTCCTCCTCAGCCACAACCCGGAGTTGGGCTTTCTCCATCTGTGTGCTTGGGGCCCTCTGCAGTTCTCCACAGCCCTTCAAATGCTAATGGAAATCTTCACATCATGGTGGGGGGAAGAATGGCAGGGGAAGTGAGAGAAGAGGGGACAGAGGTCCCAGGAATGTAGTGAATCCCCAGGATCTCCTCTGTCTGTGAGCCAACTGGTGTTCTGTCAGGTGGGAGGGTCTATGGAAAGGGTGTAGCAAACTGGATGCTCAGCAAATTTTGACTCCCCTTCCTGACATTTGGCTAGTGTCAAGCTGCCCTAATCACAAAGATCCTCCTGTGCTGGCCACAATCCAAACACAACAAAGCCACAGTTCCTACTTCTAGTAGCCCTCAGACAGTGACCCCAAATTTCACTTGTCATTGCCTTCCCCACATGTTTTTAATCTGTCTCATCTGCTCTTGTCTCTTCTCCAGGATGCCCGGAAAGCCTGTGCAGACACAACGCTTGCTCAGGTAAGGGACAGGGCTGGCTGGGCAAGTTGGCATCACTCTGAGAGGGCTTTTGTCTGGTCAGGAAGGAGTTAAGAGGCAGAGATGTGGCAAGCAGTAAAGCTCCTGGTAGTCCAAGATAAATCCTTCCTCTCTCGCCGCTCTTTCTTCAGATTGTGTCCGGAATGGAGGTTGTTGGGCGCATCCAGATGCGGACCCGAAGGACCCTGCGGGGACACCTGGCCAAGATCTACGCCTTGCACTGGTCCACAGACTCCAAGTGAGACCTCTGCTGCTGATCTGCTGGGTGCAGGACAGCACGTGGGTGTGACGGGCAGGAAGGCTCTGATGGGAAGAAAGCCACTAACGTGATGTTGTTCCTTTCTCACAGACTTATGGTCAGTGCCTCACAAGATGGGAAACTGATTGTGTGGGACACGTACACAACCAACAAGGTAGGAGTCAGGTGGCTGCACACCAGGATGCTGGAGTGGGTCCCCTCGGAGCTGGTGCCCTTGACCTGTTCTCTGTGCTGCCGAGAGTCCTGACACGGTTTCTGGTCCTCCCAGGTTCATGCCATCCCTCTGCGTTCCTCCTGGGTCATGACCTGTGCCTATGCCCCCTCTGGCAACTTTGTGGCCTGTGGAGGCCTTGACAACATGTGCTCCATCTACAGCCTCAAATCTCGTGAAGGCAACGTCAAAGTGAGCAGGGAGCTCTCAGCCCATACAGGTGTGTGACCTGCCTGCCTGCAACTGGGCACCCCCCACTTCCAAACTTCACCCTTCTATCCCTGCCTGTCTTCTCATATTTGCTTCTTCCTGCTTCCCAGGATACCTCTCCTGCTGCCGATTTCTTGATGACAACAATATTGTGACTAGCTCTGGAGATACCACATGGTGAGTGCTCTCTCCTGTGTCCTAGTGACATGACCTCTGCTCTTGGCACAGCAACAAGTGCAGTCCTTCTGCTCTTCAGCACTTCACTGTTTAAGGAGGAATTGCTCCTACATGGGAAGCCCACATGGAGCACCTTAGGAAGCCTGATCCATTCTCCCTCCCTTGGCAGAACAGACGTTTCTTTTTCCAGCTGAGACCAGTCAAGCAGTAGGGATCATGTCAACGTGATCTCACAAAGAACAGTGTCATTTATACCAGAACAGAAAGTGTTTTAATTTTATGTGGAGCACGCATGCGTTCTCCACTTCTCAAGTCTTGCCCTCTGTGCAAGGGACACTGCAGAGGCAGTGCCTGGATCTTTTGGTTCCTGGTTCTCAGGACTTGCTGGCTGTGACTCTGAACAGTCCTGAGTCTTTATTCACCCCACCCCATCCCAATACCTGCTTTGGAAGAACCTCTTGACCAAGGCTTTTCTGTCAGAGATCAAGGTAACACAGGGTTTGTTTGCCTGCCCATGGTGTGGGATCCCACTGAACAAGAGCTTTGCATCTTACTAGCGTTGACACAGAAGACCTTTTTCAGCTGTTTGCTGTGTTTTGTTGTTTGTGTCCCTCTTACTGTCTCTCAGTATTCCCTAAAGCTGTTACGCTTATGGGAATATGCCAAACCTCACACACCCCCAGCTTTAGTCTAACTCTGCTTTGGCAAAAGCATTGCCAACAACAGCTGTGAAGATATCTCCTGTTGTATACAATTGATTCCAGGGATGCTCTCACTCATTTTCCCGTGCTGTAGCCATGGCTTCCCCTCTTTTGTTTGTGAGTGGACAGCTTTTCAGCCTGGCTGTAGCTCTGCTCTGCCTGGGCTGGCTCTGAGACATTCTCCCCTCTCCCCTCCTGCAGCGCGCTCTGGGACATCGAGACGGGGCAGCAGAAGACTGTGTTCATCGGTCACACTGGAGACTGCATGAGCTTGGCCGTCTCCCCTGACTTCAAGCTCTTCATCTCTGGGGCTTGTGATGCTACTGCCAAACTGTGGGACGTGCGGGAGGGCTCCTGCCGTCAGACCTTCTCAGGGCACGAGTCCGACATCAACGCCATCTCCGTACGTATGCTGTCCGCACAGTGCTAGCGGGGAAAAGGGGGGCTGGGACAAGGTTGAGAGAAGCTGTCACGGTCATAAGGGTAACAGGGGTCTTAGACCTTGGCCCCATGATCCAGACAGAAGCAGGGAGTGCCCAAGATCACTGAAGTTTGGGGGAAGGGTCTTCCCAGGCACCAAAGCATCCAAGTCTTGGGCAGGCAGCACACCACAGTCTGTGGAGCTGAGCACCCTGACTCAAGGGCTGGTGCAGCTCTGCTCACAGCAGCTGTTGGGAACTGTGGTTCAGGCACGCTCCAGCAGCCCTGGTGCGAGACACAAGTGAGGCATCAGGAATACCTAACTCAGATGAGGTCAGCTCCAGACAGAAGAGGTGAGGTGGGATCCCAGGGAGATCTTCTGAAGATTAAGTTTTCATGGGAGGCAGATCAGACATTTGGGAGGAAGCACCTCCCTCAGAGCTGCAGAGATGGCAGGACAAGAAACAGGCCAGACTAACCCTTGTAGCTAACCAAATGAGCCTGCCAGCTTCCTGCAGTCTGCTGCTCAAACCACCCTCCACTGACGTCAATTAGTAAAACGTTTCTCAGTTGTCCCATGGCTACCTTGCCAGTCACATGGTTTTCTGCCATACCTGCTCCAGAGGAGTCCTTTATTTACTGCTCAGAGCAAGACCACAGAAAACAAGCTTATATGAGAAGGCTGGGATATGAGGATAAGACAGAGGAAGGTTCTGGTAGCCGGAATTACATCAAACCTCAGCTGGGGGATAATGGGTAGACACTTGTCAAGGCCCAACCCAACAACTGGAGTTAAAATAATCCATCCTCAAGCACTGAGATATCCGGCAGCAGCTCTAGCCCCTTAGGCCATTTGTTTTCTTGGAGTAGAAAGGGTTTATTAGGCCTTATGAGAAGTATCAGCCTCCCCCTTCAGCAGACTCAAATTTTATGATCCAGTGTCTGGCCCCACCAGGTTTTCCAGCCTTCCTGGTGGTTAGCAGGGGGATGACCATCGGGATCAGAGGAAAACCTCACTAAGACATGCTGTGTGCCCTCCCCAGTTCTTCCCTAACGGCGAAGCCATCTGCACGGGCTCCGACGATGCCACGTGCCGCCTGTTCGACCTGCGGGCGGACCAGGAGCTCATCGTGTACTCGCACGAGACCATCATCTGCGGGATCACCTCCATCGCCCTCTCCCGCAGCGGCCGCCTCCTGTTCGCTGGGTACGATGACTTCAACTGCAACATCTGGGACTCCCTCAAAGCAGAGCGTGTGGGTGAGTCCCTCCTCGAGGTCCCCCTTTCACTCCCTGCAAGGCCTCCTGTCCCTACCTTAAGGATAATAAGGCACCTATTTTTCCTAAACGGAAGACATCCTATACTGACTGAAACCCAACAAAGCTCCCTTGCACTTAGAGCTAGAACTAGAACTTGCACACCAGAACTAGGATAACTCTCACTGGTGTACAAGAGCTGTTGTTTTTAGTGTTAAGGAAGTCAAGTCTCTAAACAACGTTGTTTCAAGGAGGACAAGAAGGTTCCTATTAGCTAAAACTGCTCACAACCACCAATAGAATATCCTACTTTCTCCTAGTCTGCCATTTGCCAGTTCCAGGTACTCACAGTGCCACTTGGTGGCCAGGCACCAAGCCAAGTGTGCACCTGGGCTTCCATCCAACATCTTTGGGTATCTCTGTGATGCTCATACACAGAACACACAGCATTTTTATTTCAGATGTGGTCCCTACCCTATGAAAAGTCATGAAACACAGCCCACGAACAGCATCACTGTTTCTCAGCCCCACCAAGGACCCCATCCTATCTTAGTCTTACCGTCATCACTCCAGGGTGAAAGCAGTTGTATGAGGACTCAGCTGGCCATACCTCCCCAAGAACCCTTTGGCCAGGCCCGTGAGTGGTGGTTGTACACCACACACAGAAGTTCTTCTGCACTTTTGTTCCATGTGCTGACTGTAAGAGGTCCTGCAGGAACAGACAGGGCCTGTGATGCTTGTCCCCAGCAGGGCCAACCCCATCACCTCTCACAGGACCTACTTCACTCCCTGATCCCTCTTTCCTGCCACAGGAATCCTTTCGGGCCACGACAACAGAGTGAGCTGCCTGGGGGTGACGGCGGATGGCATGGCTGTTGCCACTGGCTCCTGGGACAGTTTCCTCAAGATTTGGAACTGAGGACGCCAGCAGAGAGGGGAAGAGCAGCAGAAGCACGGCCCATGCAAAACAGCATCATCAGATGAGCACAACAGAAATGCCCACCTACCACTCCCACTTGTCTCTAGACACAGGTCACTTGTAGGAGTCTCCCAGAGTGAAAGGGAAAGGAGATCAGGGAGGAGAAGCAGGGGAGCAGGAGCACATGCACTGGCCCTTCTCTCCACCTCTGAACAGCCCCAGCAGTTTCCAGCCTTGTGCAGGCTTGAAGACCTGTTCTTTATGTCTCAGGACATTGCAGTACAATTCAGACACCCTGCACCTTCCTTCAAACACCTCTATCCACACTGATAGCTATCCTCTTCCTTCAGAGGACCCCTCATGTAACACCCACCCCAGACTAAGCTCTCTCCCTGCTTTAACTCTGCCTAACTCCTCTGTGCAGCTGTCCTGTATCCATGCAGACAGCCCCAGAGACATGCTGGGTTTCAGATTTCTACAGCACCACCTCAAACATAAAGCTAGTGTAAATTTGGCTCATTTCCATATGGGAACACTTATCTCAAGTCCTATCTATGCATAAAGGGGAGAAAGGCAGCCTTCAGACCTGCCAGAATAGCAGGGAATATATTTATTCTTTTCTTAGTTCAAGTCTTATCTATGCATAAATGGCAGAAAGGTAGCCCTCAAGACCTGCCAGCATATCAGGGAATATTATATTTATTCTTATTTATTGTCTGTTTCTTGCTGTTCCTTCCCTCTTTGCCTCACT
This sequence comes from Brachypodius melanocephalos, assembly GCA_013398615.1. Classification (NCBI taxonomy): domain Eukaryota; kingdom Metazoa; phylum Chordata; class Aves; order Passeriformes; family Pycnonotidae; genus Brachypodius; species Brachypodius melanocephalos. The sequence continues at coordinate 6,711,888 of VZSR01001342.1, forward strand.
CCTGCATTGTATGGTGACCCTATCTAACCAGTAGCCATCAGCCCATATTTTCAAGTCTGTTTAGATCTTCATAGCCCAGGCAAATAAAGAAAGCTCACAGAAGCACTGCAGGCTGTGTTCTTTCCAGCATTGCAACGAGCTACTGCAAATGTAACTCCTTTCCTGTGAATATTGCCTGCTGGTCTCAGCCAGTCAACACCTCATGCACAGACCTTGCTTTAGGTCAGTCCCCAGGGGAGGGTGTTCCTCAGATGTTTTATTTGAGAAGAGGCTGAAGTTGGGGTAGCAAGCTCAAAGTGCATCCTTTCAAAGTTTGGATATTTTAGCTCAGTTAGAGGACACAGCCATTTTAGTCGCCCCTATCTCACTTGTTGGCTCAGAGCAACATCCTGGGGGGCCCAAGGCTCTGTGAGGGAAAGCTGGAGATCAACGAGGTCAATATTAATGGACAATACTATCATGTGATTTTGGTTCTCACTCTCACAACAGACCCTTACATAACTCAGTTTCAGGTCAGGGTAGGAGCAGTACAATTCCAGAGGTGACACTGGATATACATCAGTTTCCTGCAGGGAGCTGCAGCTTCCCAGCTCACATTGTTGTACGTGGATTCGAGGCCATATCCTTCAGCACGCTTCAGGCAGGGGATAAGTCTGTTTTAAGGCTAATGGAAGGCTGAACTATTTGTTCCTGGACCCTTGTCCCAAAGAAAATATTGTGGTGGGCAGGCAAGCATAATAGCAGGACATACAGTCAGCAAAGGTTGAACACAAGTTTATTTACTAGAGATAAAAACTCTACGGAAAAATCAATACAGCTGATATACAATAAAAGAGATGAAGTCTGTGCTGTACGTAAGACATGACAAACTAGGAAGAGGAGGAAGAGATCTTTCCCCAACAGGCATGGGTGAGAAATGTGACACTGCTTTGGGGTTTCAGTCTATTGTAGGATTTTTCCCCAACAGAAAATTCTCACAACATAGGAGCAAATTATAGCAAGATCCTGAAAAGAGAAGTGTCTTAGTTCTCGACAAAAGGACACTGTTGGTTCTCTTTGTTCAAGTCACTCCAAGCACAGTTCCCAGATTTAAGGCTCCTGCTCAGGTCCACTTCCTTCTTCTCACCAAGGTTCTCTCCCAACACATTCCTCTTGCCCTAGAGAAATAAAAAACCCAAACACAGAGTGCAAAACACAAGTTAATTGAAGGTTAGTTAATTCTCAGCAGAGTATGTAGTCTATTTTGAGACTATTCAGCTTGGAGTCCCTTGTGACAACATACAAGAGTGACTTTTTTCTACAGCCTAAAGAGAAAGAATGCACTGAAATGGGCAATTTCATGGTAAGGCCAAAACCAGATATTGAACAAGACTTGGAGGCATTTAGTGACAAGACTGACCCACAGAAAAACATTTGTGAAGTTACTAGTCTCTACAGGTCTAGGAAGTAACAGTTCTAAACTAGGACCCTACAAGATACAGAAATTGAAGGATTTGGCTTTTTTTTTCAGCTCAGTCTCCCTCCCTTGGTATGACCCATTAAGCTTTACCTGGCGAGGGGCAGGAGCACTGGGAGAATTATCGTCTCGTAGAATGCTGAGGGGAGAGCGGCCAGTTCCTCCAGATGTCACCATGAATTTGTTGTTGGGCTTGTGTCTTATGGGCTTGCTCACTAGTTGACAAAAGGAAACCCATCAGTGCATCACAACAAGGCTCAAAGGTCGCAGACTTTAAACAACTCCTGGCCTTTAGCAAAGGGCTTACCCAAGGGCTTTGAGGCAAAGGGATCACAGAAAGGTTGATGTTGGAAGTGAACTCTAGAGGACCTACTCCAGCAGGGTCACCTAGAGCCCTTTGTCAAGGACCATGTCCAGGTGTCTCCTGAATATCTCAAAGGATAGAGATTCTGCAACCTCTCTGAGCACCCTGTTCCAGGCACTTGGCCACCCTCACGGTGAAAAAAAAGCAAGTATTTCCTGTGTACCATTGTATCCCCTTTGCCTCTGGTCCCATCACTGGGCACCAGTGAAAAGAGCCTGGCTCTCCCTTCCTTATACCCTTCCTTCAGGTATTTGTATCTATTAATAAGATAGCCCCTGAGTGTTTTCCTCTCCAGGTTGAACAGTCCCAGTTCTCAGCTGCTCCTGTGAGGAGCAGTGCTCAGCACAGAGCTTTCTGAAGCACAGCCTGTATCAGAGTCCTTCAGCACCGCTCAGCCATAGCACAGAGGTGTGCTGTCCACACTTTCTCCATAGCTCTTCCCAAGGACAAACTGTAAGGTCCCTCTGGACAAGTCTCCACAGTCACAAACCCATCTCAGAGAGGGGAGGAGTTGTCGTATACCTCTTGATTTTGAACACAGGTTGAAAACAATTTCTCTGGACAGAAATCAGCTCGATAACACAACAGTTCCCAAAGGGAACTGGCTGCAGAGGCTCCAGGCGGTGGGACCCAGCCGAACTGGGGGTAGGGACTCTGTCGGGGCAAGCCTGGAGAAGTCATCCGAACTCAGACGGTGCCGAGAGCCCCGACTTGCCCACAGCCCATCCCGCGCAGCTCTCCGGGCACAGTGAGCCATGTCATCCCCACACGGAGCACTTACCCGAGGAGAAGCCGTGCCCGGCAGGGCGGCTGGGCCGGGCCGTGCTGGGAGAGGGCGGCCTCTCCGCCTCTTGGCCCGCGGGCGGGGAGCTCCGCCGGGCCGGCTCCTCGGCAGGGCTGGCCGCTCCCGGAGGCGCCGGCTCCGGGTCCGCAGCCTCGGCCCCGAAGACCTCGCTGAGCTGCTTCACCAGGCGGTCCACGCTGTCTGCCGGGGACGGAGGGGAATGGGGTGAGCCTCCAAGTCAGGCAGCCCCTCAGCCCGCCCACCCACGGTGGCTTCACTCACCACTCGACACGGCCCTCATGGGCGTGCGGGAGATGCCGGGCGTGGGCGACCGTGGGTCCCGCTCCTGGCCGGTGCTCGCCGGCGGCTCGGTGGGGCTAGGCTGCGGGCTGCCCGCCGGGGAGCTCACCACCTGCGGAGAGGGCAGCCGTGGGGGCGGCGGGCCGGAGCCACGCAGGGGGAAGCGGCAGCGGGAGGGCGCCTACCTCGATGGGGGTGCGCAGGATGCCGGCGGTGGGGGAGCGGGGGTCGGTGACGTGCGCCAGGTGCTTGTTGAGGGGCGCGGCCGGGGTGGCGGGGGCGCTGCCAGAGGCCCCCATGGCGGCGGCGGCCGCACTGCGTCCCTGCCCCGCCGGACGCGCCGTTCGAATCTCCCGCGCGCCGGGCGGTGCCACCGCCCATTGGCCGCCCCGCGGGGGCGGGGCTCAGCGCGCCGCACCCATCTCCCCGCCCCGCCAGCCCGTCGGCTCCGCAGTCCCCGCCCGTCACGTCCCGCCTCGCCCAGCTGTCAATCTTCGAGGACAGACCCGCCCCCTCGCCTCTCTGTACGCCGTTATTGGTGGAGGGGCCCGGCACTGCCTCCCGCGATGGCCGAAGGGCGGTTGCGATTGGGCGAGCCGGCGGGTCGGTGCGGCGAGTGCGGCCTCCGGCCGCGCTACCGATTGGCTAGGACCCGCCTGACCGCGCCGGGCTGCGATTGGGCGGGGCGGGGCTGTGGGCGGTGCCGCGGTGAGCCGCTGTCATGGCGGAGCTGAGCGAGGCGCTGCTGTCGGTGTTGCCGTCCATCCGGGTGCCTAAGGCCGGCGACCGCGTCCACAAGGACGAGTGCGCCTTCTCCTTCGACACGCCGGTAAGCGCTCCCCGCCGCCGGCCCGCCCGCCCGCCCGGGCTGCTCCCGCCGCGGCCGGCTCCCACCCCGCCGCCGGCCCGGGCGCCGCCCGCGCGGGGCCTCACGGGATTTGTGGTTCCCCGGTGGCCGCGGCGGCCGCTCCCGGGCGGCGCGCAGGGCCCTCGCGGACTACCACGCCCGGCGTGCCCCGCGGCGCGCCCCGCCCGCCCGCCCGCGGTGCACTGGGGGCTGTAGTTCAGGGGCCGGGGCGGGCGTGGGCAGGGCGCTCGCCCGATCAGTGGTGGCCGGGCTCGCCAGCAGTCCCTGGAGAGCGTGTGCCCCCGGCCCGAACTCTCCGTAGGGGGCTCGCCAGGACTTCTAGTCCGGCGGGGGCGGGCGGTCGGGTGCGTCCCGGGCCCGCCCTCGGTGGCGGGGGGACGGGCCGGGGGTCCCGCCCTGCCCGCGTCTGAGCCACCCCCCCCGGCCTGGCCGCGCGGCATGGCCCGGCAGGCGGGGGGCGAGTCGGTGCTGTGTCATTAAGATGGCAGTGGTGCCTTCTCCAGCCATCTCCACCCCGCTGGCATCCCTGCGCTTCCTGCGCTACCCCCGCTCGGCCTAAGTGGACGCGGGGAGGCGAAGGCAGCGGGAGGGCGAGGCCCCCCTTGAGCTTCTTCGAGGGCGCCCGTCCGGGCTGAGCCCCAGCCCAGCAGAAATGGGCTGCAGCTGGAAGATACGGGTCCTTCGAGGAAGCGACACATGGCATCCTGACCCTCTTTCCCTCCCGGAACTCCACCGTGATGCCTGACCGTGCACTGCCCACTCTATCTCAGTCCCAGCACCTTCTGAAAGCTTCTTAGTGGTTTCTCTCCTTTCCAGCCTCTACATTTGGGTCCCCTGCACCTTCAATTTGAAAAGGGTACCTGCTGAATGAGTGTGGTGTTTTCCAGCTGCTGGTGGGATGGTGGGGGCACGTTCTGTATCTGTTTCCAAGCTGCTCACAGGCTTTTGAACACAACAGCAAAAGTAAACAGTGGTCTGTTAACCTTCCTCACAGTGTAGCTTGGCATCATTCTCTGTGGCACTGGGAGTTTGGACGGGGTGCTGCAGTTTTGCTGGTAATGATTGTACCGTACTCTGAACTTATAATCTGTGCGTGCTAAGGGCCTTTTACGAGATAAACTCTCATGGAAACTCAGCCTTTCCTGATTTGGTAGCATCCTGCCATAAATGAACATGCAAATAGTTTTTTAAATACATCATCATGACAGGAGTACCTGTTCTTCTGGGACAGCCAGGCTGGGGCTTGCCATCCTATTTCTTACTAGCTACTTGTGGCTGCTATGTAGGAGTGAGCTGTTGCCATGACTTAATGAATAATGACTAGTCTGCCATGCCTATCCTAGCAGCTGGAATGGCATTCCTTACCACTTGTTTTCAGTTTTGTCCCTCCTTCCTTCCAGGAGTCAGATGGCGGCTTGTATATCTGCATGAACACGTTCCTGGGCTTTGGGAAGCAGTATGTGGAAAAGCACTATCAGAAAACAGGCCAGCGGGTCTACCTGCACCTCAAAAGAACACGTAAACCGGTAAAAAAATAATATATATATGCTCAAACTTGTTCTGAAATTGGGATCTGTACTGTGTCTGTGTATTCCATCACATACAGAGTTTTCTCTCCTGAAATACAACTGTTGTTCTTCCTGATGAGTTGAGGGACACCTGTGCTTCAGTTCTGCTTATGCTTAGTTGTTGTATGGATTGCTCACATTATTTCTCCCTGGTTTCCTTCTGTTTTCAGAGTAGCTTAATTTCAGTCCCTGAGGCTTGCCACAGTGTGCCTGTCCCCTTAACTCTTATTTCCCTGTTTCTTCTCAATGCCATAGAAGGAAGAAGACACCAACTCCAGTGCTGGGGATCCCCCAAGGAAGAAACCAACTCGCTTGGCTATTGGTAAGGAAGCACCTATGTACTGTATGATCCTTGTGTTCAGCCAGCCCTCTGGAGCTGGTAAAGAAGTACCTATGTACTGTATGGTCCTTGTGTTCAGCCAGCCCCCTGGAGCTGCCTGGTTTGCTCTTTTCCTTTGCTCTTCTTGGCTAGTATTCCTGGCCAAATTCAGACTTCATGTTTTCCAGTGTGTCTCGGGTGAGCAGTTTCTGTAGAACAGTCTTTAAGGTGGTAGTTGTGTTCTGTGTCCAAAGCTGCATATTGTTTTCTGTGGATAAATGTGGTTTTTTATCCTCTGCCATGACCTCACATGCTTGGCTCATCTTGGTGTGGGGATCACCAGACTGGGACTGTTGCTTAAATAGAATGTGCCCAACATGGGGCTGAAGTAAGTTTGAGAAAATATATGTTTGAAGTTCCTGGCAGATAAAGTGTTCTTTAAACTCTTCTGATGTTGAATTAGCATTATTGATACAGATGGGGAAAAAATTAATGGGAAATGCTGCATTAACATTTTTGGCTCATTAGGTCTTACAAGGCTGATACTGGAGGAAATACATATGAGCATTAAAACAAACAAACAAACAAATTAAATCTTCCTTTTTTTGGAAGAACAAGGCTGGTGTTCCATTACTGTCTTTCACTGACTGAGAGGGCTGTCACAGCAATCAATGGAGATGCTGCTTATTTGGAGCAGTCTCAGCTGGTAATTTCTGAGCCATTATGGAGGCAAATAAAGGAAGGGATAGGAACATTTGTAGCAGTAACAGGTTCTTGGCTTGCTGGAAGCTGACCACTAGAGGGAAATCCAGAATCTGGACTGTGAACATCTTGGTTTTGGCTCACTTTTCCCTGATGTAGATGCCTAGTCACTCATCTGCTGCCTGAGCACAAACACCACTATTAAAACTGTCAGCTGCTCCCCATTTTGCTGGTGAGCTGAAGAGAGCCCCAAAGATCACTTCTAGCAAAATTGAGGCTGGAATCTCTATTTCTTTTTATGTATATATATGATCATGCTGCTTTGGGATACATGGGGCCCTGTCTGCATTATGAGTTATTTCTGCATCCTGAATTCTACAAAGGTCTTGCCATAAGTGTTGTCTGTGGGTTGGCAAATATCTGCCTGTGATAACAGCTTAGTGGTGTGAATGGAGCAGGAGAAAATAAAAAAAAAGCTCTGTGAGACAATGGTCTCAAGTTCAGGACAAGGGGTTTTTTTTTAATCTTTGTTTTTGCTGAACTGTGGTGGTTTAGCTAATCCTGACACGAGAGATTTTTTTAAAGTACTAGAAAGATTTGTGAACAAAATGTAGCCATTGGTCTCTCTCTACTTCACTTTTCCCTCTCAATGATGAGAAAAGATCTAGAGTGCTTGCCTCCTGTGCCTGCATGTTGTTTGATGGACTTTTGTGGTATGTAGTGCTTGGGTACCACCATGGAAAGGGAGGCAGTGTTCCTTAGGGCAAGCTAGTGGCTGTTGACCCTTTTCCTCATCTGGAGCCTCAGAAGGTTCACATAACCACCTGAGGGGACCTCACCAGCCTGGTTTAGTTTATTTAGGGTTTAGGAATTGGGTAATGCCCTGGGGGGTTGTGTATTGCTTTACTCTGTGAAGTGGTGACAGGAAATCTCTGGGCTGTGCTGAAGACACAGAAGAGGATTATCTAGGTGTGTTGTTGCATGATGCTGGTGACTGTTTTCTAAAATCATTGTGTTCATACATAGCAGTTTATGCACAGTGTAAAAATTGTAGGTATCTAAGGAGGGAGTTGCAGGAGTTATCGTGGGACTGGATATTTTTGACAAGAATGTTTTAAGGAAATACAGTAGTGGTTATGAGAACTGTGTTGCACACAGGATTCTTGAGGCAGAGGCACTGAGCAGCAAGAGCTTTTATTCCCTTCAGAGATTTGTTGCAGCTGCAGATGTTCAGATATTTATTGCAGAGATTATTGCAGTCACAGCATGCAATTTTTCCAGAAATACAGGAAATTCAGTTTGAAAACACAGGGGGTTTAGGCTGCTAATAAGCCATGTGTCTTCTGCCTGTTTTCTTTTGTGATGTAGGATGTGAATATCTGCAGAACGGAAAAGGCCAAGCTTTTCCGCTGAGTACCTACATAATCCAAAAACTGTAGGTGAGGGAATCTGCAGAAACTGCAGATGTTTTGGTGAGCATCCATGATGACTCTTTACAACTGGCAAATAACCTTTTATGTATGGATTTCCAGTTTCTGGTGCAACCTCTGGAAAGCACAGCTAGGTAGGCATAGAAACCACTACCACTATACCTTTGCTCAGACTTTTTCTGCAACTCTGGATGTTCTGGTTCCAGAGGAACTCCTTGTTCTTCTTGCTTGAGTGCAGGACTCTAGACTAACCTTTCTGGAAAAGGCAAGAAAGAGAGGCAGGCTTCTTAAAGGTGCTAGTAGACCTTTGGCCTAGCTTACAAGATGATTTCTTCATGCACATCTCCATTCATTGTCTTGAGTATTCTGGTTAAGGATGTACACCAGTGCTTTATCTTGGCTCTGTTCTGGCCAATGCCTCTCTAGAGGAGGTTTGCTTTTCTTCGTAGTTGTAGCCAGAGTCTGTAAATCATCTGTTTAAGCATCTGTAAAGAGAGCTGGGAAAAATAAACCCAGTGTCACTAGGCTTATAATTGTTCCTGTGAAGTCCACACCACCAATAGAAGCTCTGAAATCCAGAAGTGGAAAAAAGATTGTGGATCACTGATTTAGATCTTTGTCTTAGTCATGGTGCCTTATTTCATGTAAGCTGTGGGGAAAGTTTTTCACGCTCTTTGGTTTCACCTATTATCACAATGTTTTTTCTTCTTGTAGGTATAGAAGGTGGATTTGACATCACAGAAGAAAAGTTTGAATATGATGAAGATGTAAAAATAGTAATTTTGCCAGACCATTTGGATATTCCACGTGATGGTCTGGAGGGACTACCAGACATGGTCAAAGACAGGGTATGTTTGGGTGGAGGGCTGTGTTTACTGTTGATGAGGAAATGTACCATTACAGGGAAGGAAACTGCCCTGTGAAAGGGATCTTGCAGAGCTGCTGTGGAGTCTCAGCTGGCAGTCATCAGGATTGTTCTGCACTTACACAGTGCTGTATATCACAGAGTTCTGGCTTGTGTGTGACTGAGGCTCCCCAAAGTCTCAACCAACTTGCCTAACTGTGGAGTGTTGTGGCACTGGAAGCTTCTTGTGCCCTTACCATGGTAGGGCAGCCCTTCATGTTTTCTCCTGCTGTCCCAATTCCAGATTGCCAGTGCCATTGAGGCCATCCTGACAGCAGATTCAGCCTCACGGAAGCAGGAGGTGCAGGCTTGGGACGGGGAGGTTCGGCGTGTTTCCAAACACGCTTTTTCCCTGCACCAGCTTCAGAACGATGTCCGCATCCCGCCGTGGTGAGCATAGTGCTGGAACTTGCTGTGTCACTCTGTGTCCCAGGCCCTTTTCCTGTGCTGGGCTGCAGCAGCAGATGAGACCTCTTTTGTGAGTCTCTGAGTGTGCCTTGTCATAGTAGATTGAGGGGAGGTGGCACACTAAGGTATATCAGGTTCTCAGTGTTCTGTAGTAAAAGAGGAGTGAGAGGAGAGGAGCTTATGCTATGGATATTGCAGTGAGCAGCAGTGGTGAGGGCTTGGGAGGTAGAACCCAGAGGTTTTCCCTCTGATCTCTTTTTCTCTGTTCCTTGTCAACAGTGGCTGGAAGTGCAGCAAGTGTGACATGAAGGAGAACCTGTGGCTGAACATGACCGACGGAGCCATCCTCTGTGGTCGGCGCTACTTTGATGGCAGCGGTGGCAACAACCACGCGGTCGAGCACTACCGAGAAACCGGCTACCCGCTGGCTGTGAAACTGGGAACAATTACTCCTGATGGGGCTGGTGAGAAGGGGGATCCTCCCAGAGTTAGGGGTGCCAGGCACCACTCAGGCTGACACAGATCTCCTGCAGGTGTCAGGGTGGTTTTGGCCATCTTGTGACCTGGAACACGCGGTGTCATCCCATTGTGAACTTTCCCCCTCTGACCTGCTTCCTGTGTGAGGCAAAGAATGAGCTGATAGAAAAACCTCGCCTTCCTCCTCTCGTGTAATTGGGAGCTTTTAGAATAGTTATCCAGGTTGATTTTCTGTGTTGGGGTGTTTATCAAAGAATTGTGTGTTCAAATCAAGAGCAGAGAGTATATGGCACAGTAACCCACTTTCCGTATTCCTGGCATAAGTGTACCTCTGTACCCTGATCAGTGACAAAGCTGTCTTAGTCACATGTTTAAGAGGAATCTCAATATTCTGTCTGTTATGTTGTTCTGCTGAGAAAGGGCAGAAACCCAAGTTTGTCAAAACTTCCACTTCTGAGCGCTTTCTTCATCCAGCTGTGAATTTGTGATCACAGGCCATTATAAGTTTCCCTTTTTTCTGTTTTCCTGCATAGATGTCTACTCCTATGATGAGGATGACATGGTGTTGGATCCCAACTTGGCAGAACACCTGGCACATTTTGGGATTGACATGCTCAAGATGCAGAAGGTGAGGAGGAAGTGGTGTCCTCCATAGGCCCAGAGGGAGAGAGAAGCAGCTCTGAGGTGTCTTTGCTGGATTCCAGCTTTCTGTGGCTATGCAGAACCACTCCTGATCAAGAAACCCTGGGGTTTTTTTTGTCTCAAAAGAGAGTTATCTCATCTGCCTCTCTTCTTTGATTGCCTTTTTTGCCTTTCTTTCATGTCCCTCAGGTTTATTTCCCTTGGGTTATGTGTCAGTACTGTGGGCACGGAGGCTCCCAGGTGCTGAGCTTTTTTTTTAGTGTGTGGCTCCCATGTCTCTTTATAGGGAATGGTTCAGATTTCTCCCATACTTGTTTTCCCTCTTTCTGTCCCAGGTGTTCATGTATATGGAAACAACTCTTGTTTCTTTCTCCTCTACTTATAGAATAAAACAAAACGGACTTGACTCTTTCTTTACAGCATTGCATTTTTCACACCTCTCATGTTTCCTTGAGTCTTCTTTGAGGACTTTCCTGTTCTTTCCCTCTGCAGACAGACAAGACGATGACGGAACTGGAAATAGACATGAACCAGCGCATTGGGGAGTGGGAGCTCATCCAGGAGTCTGGTGTTCAACTCAAGCCCCTCTATGGGCCTGGGTACACTGGTATCCGTAACCTGGGCAACAGTTGCTACCTCAATTCTGTGATGCAGGTGCTGTTCAGTATCCCAGACTTCCAGAGAAAGTAAGTGAGCTGAATCACTCCTTTCCTTTAGTCTGGGATCAGTACAAAGGTCTCCTAGAGCTGGGAGTTTCTGCTGCAGTAATCATGCTCAGAACTGCATTTTTACCAGATGAAGCTGCATATCCCTTAGGTTGCTCTGCTTTGCTCTGCAGGTATGTGGACAAGCTGGAGAAGATATTCCAAAGTGCACCTTCGGACCCCACACAGGATTTCAGCACACAAGTGTACGTAGAATTTTGGTGAGAGAAGGAAGGCTGAGGCTGTCTGGGTGCATCCCCTCTGTGCTATGTTGCTCCAGGGTTCTCCCTCAAGCCTCACCTCTCTTTCCTTGCCTGTAACCAGAGGCATTCATCCTCAGTGATCAATAAGGATCTAAGCCCAGGAAGTTCAGCTGAATGCTGGGTGGACAGGACAAAGTGCACCCTGTGTGCATGAGAGGGTCTGAAATGTATTATGTGTGTAAAGCCTGTTAAACTGAGAGAATTTACAGGAAGCAGCTTCTGTCTGCATAACAGTTAAAAGGGGCTTGCTGTCTGCAGTGGAGGGAGATGGCAAAGAGCAAGGAGATAACGTAGGCTTAGGCAGCTTTATTCTCAGTAGATAACTTTTGTATGCTTAAAGAGGCTTCCCTCAAGAGGTACTGTGCAGGAGAATATGCAGAAGGAGGAACACAAGATTTGAGAGGGGGTTGAATTTTAAGTAGGTGAAGTCTGTGCTACAGCTGCTCTCAAACAAGCATGTGGAAGATCAGGGTGGAGGAATGGAAGGTGGCATTTGTGGACAGGGAGTTCATTGGTACAGGAGGATTCTAAATTGGAGCAGCCTGGAGTGAGGCGGTCCCTGAGAGGGGATTCAGGTGAGACATCCAGAAAGATTATTGCCTGGGAAAAGGGAGGAATTGGTAAGGTTTGGTTCCAGACAAGTGGCAATAATGATGGGGAAGGACTGGAGTGAAATGACATGGCGGGAGGGTCTGGGCATGGGAGGAAATCGCTGAACGCGTACTGTTATCCATTAAGCACCTCATGCAGTCAGTCTTTCCTCTGGGAAAACGTGATCAGTTTGCTCACAGCTGTGCTATTTCTGGCTCAGACAATTTCTCTGCCCTGTTGTCTCCTGCAGTCAGACACTGCTCCGTTCCCCCCGTCAGGCTGCATGCAGCTCAGCGGGGCTGTTGAGCAGCTGCCGTGTGGCTCAGCACCAGCTGCTCCTTCATGTTCTGCTCAGTGTGCAAGCAGTGGTTGAGATTGCCACCCAAAAGCCCTGGTAACTTTGAAGCCATGTCTCCAGGGGCCAGAGAGCAGACCACAATAAGATAATCTTGCCTGGTGCAGCAGAGAAAGCTGTTATCTGTGAGACTGACAGCCCATGGCAGCGTTCAAGCTGGGTGGGTTGATGTGGCTCCTGGAGCATGTGAGATTGAAGAAACATTGATACTAACAGTGACCTTGTCATTCCAGAGCCAAACTGGGCCATGGTCTGCTTTCTGGGGAGTATTCAAGGCCAGCTCCTGCAGATGGGGAGCAGCAGCCTGATCAGAAGGTGAGGCTTGGATACAGCATCCTCTTGATGCGTGTGTTCCGTGAGGTATTGTGTGTGTTATGTGGCAAAGGAGGGAGAACCCTTTCTGAAGGCATGTGCTGGGGCTTGTTCCAAGGCCTGTCACCTGAAGAAAAGCATGGCTAAGAACAGAATGCTACATGCCAGGACACATGCTTGGCAAATGTTGACCACCTTCCTCTTCCACGTTGTTATTTGCAGGGTACGCAAAATGGCATTGCTCCTCGCATGTTTAAGTCCCTCATCGGAAAGGGGCACCCAGAATTTTCCACTAACCGACAGCAGGATGCCCAAGAATTCTTTCTGCACTTCATCAACATGGTGGAGGTAATGGTTGAGTCTATCTGGCAAATCATGGAAAAGTCCAGCTTGATTTTCTTCCCATAGCAAGGGGTGAGGAGTGAAGGTGAGAAGCTGGCAATTGGAACAGAGAGGAGAGAACGCAGGGAAATGGGCTGTCTGGGTGGAGACACCCGCCAGGGTAGAGAAGGAGAGGTGTTTGGCCATGTTTTCAGGGCTGATTCCATGGAGAAATCTTTTTTGGGAGTGGCACAGCTGGAGATGTAAACTTTGTTCCTTAGAAGCAGGAATGCCATGGCTTCCTGGAGTACAGAAGCTGGCTTTAGTTTCCTCTTTGCTGTCTTTTTCAGGGGACTGGGTACAGAGGTGAATACTCTTCAGCCATCTGCTGTGTGGCATCATTGTTACTGCAGATTATTGTTTCTGCCATTCTGATGTTACATCTGTCCTTCTAATCTCTCCTTCTTCAGAGGAACTGCCGCAGCTCGGAGAACCCTAATGAGGTCTTCCGTTTTCTGGTGGAGGAGAAGCTGAAGTGCCTGGCCACAGAAAAGGTGAAATATACCCAGCGTGTGGACTATATTATGCAGCTGCCTGTGCCCATGGATGCTGCACTCAACAAAGGTCAGTAACGTGCCGAGACCAGAACAGTAGTAAACCCTATGTTTGTATATTGTACTATCCTTACAGAATTCCTTAAATGGTAAAGAGACTTCTTTGCCACTTCTGAGGCCAGATCCTTCTCCTGCTTTTGTGGGATCGGGCTGATTTCTTCAGAGGTGGTGTGACACGGTGATGTCCCTCTAGAGCCTTTCCCTCGGACCCCACAAGCTGGGCTGTGATTCAGCAGCAAAACAGGAGTGACTGCAGTAGCAGAACTGTGCTCTGGAAGCTGCTCCGTTCTCGATGGCTTGTATCTATGGGCCTGCTCTGCCTCTGGGTGTAGCTTACACCAGTCGCTTTGTAGGTACCTAGAGGTGGTGCTTAACTCCTCTGCTTTATTCTCTAGATGAACTGCAGGAATATGAGGAGAAGAAGAGGCAGGCAGAGGAGGAGAAGCAGCCACTGCCTGAGCTGGTGCGAGCCAAGGTGCCTTTCAGCTCCTGCCTAGAGGCCTATGGAGCTCCAGAGCAGGTGGATGATTTCTGGAGCACAGCCTTGCAGGCCAAGTCTGTGGCTCTTAAGTAAGTCTGTGATGTACTTAGCTCTTAAGCTAAGCTGTGATGCACTGGCCATAGCTGCATCTCTAGGAACTTCTTGTAGTGGCTTGGGGGAAGAACCAAACTGAAGCTTTGTAGTCTTCTACACCCTGAGTCCATAGAACATTGAAGCAGGGTGGGGATCAGTCCATCAGTGTTGCCCTCAGTGGGCAGAACAGCAGTGCTAGTGAAACCCTAGCCATCAGATTTCAGTTGCTATGGGGCTACAAAAACACAGTGATATGTCAGAAAACTAGTAGCTTTTTTTAAAATTTACTAGTAATAAATTTAAAATTCAGCTTTGGAATCAGTAGTGACTGTATGATGACACTGATCTTGCACCATCTCTAAAATTTCTTCAAGTTTTTAACTGTTAAAATTTCAGCAGAACACTGAGTGTAACAGATGCATAGTTCTTTGAAAGAATGCTAACTTAAATGCTAGTAGCAAGGTTTAAAAAACAGCTTTAATTTTTCTCACTGCCTCTAGCACATGCAGCAGTGCAAAGTTGCAGTGACAAGATTACAAATGTAGGCAGCTTTCTGCTGTGATGCTACTGAGTGTTCTTTTGCAATGAAAGTCCTCAAAGAGTTGGAAGTGCTTTTTTACCAATTACTCCATTATTAAGCAATAGCTACTATAAACAAACATCACATTGAAAAGTAACATTTTGGTTTAATTTTTACTGAGTTGTATTCAAACACTTTACTGTTGCTTAATTTAGTTCTACAGCATGTTGCAATTAACACCTGGTAATGAGTATCTGTCTCACTTATAGGTGCTTCTCCCTGCACAAACATTCCCCTCTGTTTCATAGATTACAGATATTTTTTCTCTCTCAAATTGTCTAACTAAATAATGTTCAATCACATTCAGTTAACTTAAAATTCTCTGCTTCTGTTTCATATCCAAAAAAAGTGCTCTTATGCTTGAAAGCTTGTCAGTTCCTGCAGGTGTATCACTTGGTCTAATAAAAGATGTTACTCCCACTACATTCCTTAAGGGTTAGACATTTAATTAAACAAAATCTGACCAGGCTTGTAAAATACAGGATTGGAAGATAGAGTGTGTACTATTTTTTCTCACCTCCAAGATTTGCATTCTATCTCATCTTGTCCTTCTCATCTTTCTTCTGCCTTAGAAATGGCTCTGTGTTTGAGGAGCTTTAAGCTCAGCATAGGAGGGCTGCACAGACAGGTGTATCCCCCAACCTGCTCAGGACATGGCTCTGCCCTACTCACTGATTTCTTGGATCAGCTAGAAACCCTCAATCTTCGCTGACAGAGTATTTAAAAATATTATATGTCTCTTTCAGGACGACACGGTTTGCTTCTTTCCCAGATTATCTGGTCATCCAGATCAAGAAGTTCACTTTCGGTCTGGACTGGGTGCCCAAGAAGCTTGGTAAGGAGGATGAGAAGTACAGAGCCTATAGGTGCTGGGAGTCACATATGGATATTGTGGTCATTACTGCCAGGAAGAAAGTAACTATCCCAAAAATTGCTGCAGGCATCCCCAGGGACTTACCCTTCTAGATTTCCCGAGTCCTTTGTTTCTGCCCCTACACGGAGGCTGAGCAAGACCATATCTTGCAGATGTTTCCATTGAAATGCCAGAGGAGCTGGATATCTCTGCACTGCAGGGAACGGGGCTGCAGGAAGGAGAAGAAGAAATGCCAGACATCGCACCCCCACTGGTGACACCAGATGAGCCCAAAGGTAGCCTGGGGTTCTATGGCAACGAGGACGACGACTCCTTCTGCTCCCCTCACTTCTCCTCTCCGACATGTTAGTGATTCTCCTCCTCTCTTCCTGATGCCTGACTCATTTCCTTGCTCTCCTTGCCTTGTGTCCCATGCTAGCAGTTTCCCACTTGTTCAGACTTTCCCTGTCCTTTTGTCAGCGGTTGCCAGCTGCCTCCCTTGCATGCCTGTTATGCAAGGGTGTTATGCAAGGGGGTTTGTTGATACCTGTTCTGTGCAAGATGGGGGGGTGGCATGTCCGGTGCATTTAGAGGAGGCAGAGCTGGGATTTATATAGGGTTTAATTGGTAGGGGTATTTAATTTTCACAAACCACAGTGGGAGGTCAGGTTCAGAGCCTAGGGAAGAGCCAGTGCTCCTGAGTTCATGGGTTGAATTGTTTTGTTCTTTGCTTGTGTGTGAGACTGCTCTTCTGAAGAAGAAAGGTGGCTGAGAAAAGCCGAGAGATGGAACCTGGTGTGAAATAGAGCCAGGAAGTGGTGGCTTTGGAGCCTGTGTGACATGAGACGAAATGGAGCCAGCAGGGATGGGTGGGAGTGGGTGACTC
Organism: Brachypodius melanocephalos; assembly: GCA_013398615.1. Taxonomy (NCBI): domain Eukaryota; kingdom Metazoa; phylum Chordata; class Aves; order Passeriformes; family Pycnonotidae; genus Brachypodius; species Brachypodius melanocephalos. The sequence continues at coordinate 6,728,163 of VZSR01001342.1, forward strand.
TAACTTCTGTCTTCCCACAGCACCCATGCTGGATGAGTCGGTGATTATCCAGCTAGTGGAGATGGGCTTTCCCATGGATGCCTGCCGCAAAGCCGTGTATTACACAGGGAATAGTGGGGTTGAGGCAGCCATGAACTGGGTCATGTCACATATGGACGATCCAGGTATGAGGCCGTGGCCATGGTGAAGCTTATTGCTTCTGGGCTGTTGTCCAGGGCTTGTGTCCTACTACCACACTGGAAAAGTGAAGTAGTTTGGACTTGGGCTGTACCCTCTTGGAGAGATCTAATTACGCTGAGCTGTGTCGTGTTTCCTGCTGCAGATTTCGCTAACCCATTAGTTCTCCCTGGATCCAGTGGGCCAGGGTCAACTATTGCCTGCCCAGACCCTCCTTCAGAAGACAGTGTGGCCACCATTGTCTCCATGGGCTTCTCCCGGGACCAGGCAATGAAAGCGCTTAGAGCCACGGTGAGAGGCACAGGTGACATCAGAGAGCAAGGATTTTCTCAGGAACAGGAATTCTCAAGTTCACTGTCTTCTTCTTCCTTCCAGAACAATAGTCTGGAGCGTGCTGTGGATTGGATCTTTAGTCACATTGATGACCTCGATGCAGAAGCTGCTATGGATATCTCAGAGGGGCGCTCGGCAGCCGAGTCCATCTCTGAATCCGTCCCTGTGGGTCCCAAAGTGCGTGATGGACCTGGAAGTGAGTTCCAAGCCATAGGAATGTGGACTTTGGGGTGCAAACTCAACATGACTTTGTAATTCCTGATCCATGAACTACTGCAGGTTTTAGCAGCAGCAGAGCTGGTTTGGTTGTAGAGGTGGAAGCAGGGAGGAAGAGGGAAGGAATGGCAAAGTAGTCCAGACCCTTCAGGCTGATTGAGGGTTACCCGGAAGCCAGTGGAAGAAAGGTTGAAGTGCCATCAAGTGAAAGACAGGAAGGGCTGTGCTGCTTTTATCCAGTGATTGGGGGAGGCTTTTTTTGCCCTTTTGGTTCCCACTGAAAGAAGCAGTTTCAGTCTGCGCACAGAATTTGTGCCGGTGGTGTTGACTGCTGGGTGCTGTAGAGAGGCAGAATCCCTGCCTTACCCATCCATCACCCGTGACCCAAATAAAAAGTTGGAAGAGAGAAGGCTAAATGGAAATTAGCATCTCCCATTTCCCTCTATGTTTGGCCTTAAGACCACTCACAGTCACACTTGATGGGGATCCAGTTCTAAATTTTTACCTAGCAGAACTTCTTTCAGGGATCCTTCTCTAGAGAGGGCCTTGTACAAGATGTTAGGGAGTAAGACACCTTTCCTCTTTCCCTGACAATCCTCTCTTCCCTCCTTCTTTCAAGAATATCAGCTGTTTGCCTTCATCAGTCACATGGGCACTTCAACTATGTGTGGACATTATGTTTGTCACATCAAGAAAGATGGCAGGTAAGGATTTCCACAGTAAGGGAACTGAGGTACTGCTTTAAATCTCCATCTTCCCCTGTTTCTTCAGCAATCTTGGGGGGTTGGGGCTGAGAGCAGGTGAGTGGAATCAAGTTGTGTCTTAACCACGGACTGGCATTCCTGAACTCCTCTGGTGCCTGTTGCAGGTGGGTGATCTACAACGACCAGAAAGTCTGTGCTTCTGAGAAGCCCCCCAAGGACCTGGGCTACATCTACTTCTATCAGCGGATTCCCAGCTAGAACATCCTCTTGCTGTGTGTGGTGGGGGGAGAGTGGGCTGAAGGTGTGGGGGGGGAAGGGGTGGGGACAGTGAGGGTGGGAGCAGGGTTCTTCCCTGCTCCTTTCGCCAGTCCCTTCACGGCCTCTCTGTGGAGACACAGGGGGAGACAAGAGTTCACTGACTAATCGCCTGGAGGCTGGAGCCCCCATGGACATGAGTGAAGGGGTTTCGGGGGATTGGGAATATCTGTTTCTATAGGAAATGTCCTCACTGTCCCCACCCTCATGACACACAGCCCTTGTGCTTCGCTGCTTGGTGGAATGATGCCACTTCCTTGCTGTCCAGAAGGAGAGGAGGGGGCTTGTGTGTATGTGTGGCTTGTGAATGGGGGGGGGTCCTCCTGCCCACCCTGTCGGGCGTGGGCGTGGGGCGGGCAGCAAGGCGGGCCACGAGCAGCGCTTCCCCTTGTGTGCCCTTGACATGCCAAAATACACGAGGGACAAAATAAAAGTCGAAATACCCTCCTGGCTCCTGTCTGGCCCCCGCCTGGCTGGGGGAAAGCGCGGGTGGGGCGGGGGGCGGGGTTATGGCGCGGGGCGGGGCTGGGGGTGGGGCACGCGGTGGGCGTGGTCTCGGCAGCCGCCGGGCTATAAAAGCGACACCGGTCTCCGCACGCGCGGTGTCGCCGCTGACCTTCGCGTCTCCTCCGGTGCCGGCCCCGCTGCCTCTCGTTCCCGCCATGGCGCCCAGGAAGTTCTTCGTGGGGGGCAACTGGAAGATGAACGGCGACAAGAAGAGCCTGGGCGAGCTCATCCACACGCTGAATAGCGCCAAGCTCTCCGCCGACACCGGTGAGGGCGCGGCCCGCACGTAGCGCACGTCCCTCACGGCCCTGCGGAGCCGGGGACCGGGCCCGGGCGGGGGAGCGGCAAATGTCAGAGGGCGGCGGGGGCCTAAATATAACCCCGCGGCAGCGGCCCTAAATATACCCGCGAAACCGGATCCGGGTTCTCGCGGGCCCGGGGGGCACGTGCGGCCGGCCCCTAGCCGATCCTCGGAGACCCCGCGGTCCCGGGTGCCCCACGCCTCCCCTCGGCCTGGCCCCCGGCCCCCGGGAGCGGGGGTCTCGGAGCGCCAAGCAGCGCTGCCCCTACCCCGCCGCCGTGCCTCGTTACAACCCCAGGCGCAACCCGGTGCGGCTCTCCCCGGTTCGGCCGGGCCAGGCCCAGGCTGCAGGATGGGATTCTCACCCTCTCTTTTGTCTGGGCACTTTCCAAGAGACCCCTGTGACCTGGCCGGCGGCCTGGTATCGCCTGTCCAGCCCCTGGAAAAGGGCTTTGCTCCTGCTGTTGAGTCATCGGATAGTAGGGATTGTCCTGTGGCAGAGGGGCCCCCAAATGTCAGTGAGGAGGGGCAGGCTGTGCATGCCCAGGAGAGAGGGATGACCTCTTGGGGGTGGTATTTGGGATCAGTGGCTCGGTACGGTTTCTGCCCTTTGCCTGTCACAAGGGTGACAATGTGCTTTGCCTTGTAGAGGTGGTTTGTGGAGCCCCCGCCATCTACCTTGACTTTGCCCGTCAGAAGCTCGATGCAAAGATTGCAGTGGCAGCACAGAACTGTTACAAGGTACCAAAGGGTGCTTTCACAGGAGAAATCAGGTGAGCACCAGAGAGTAAAGTCAGGGTGTCTCTGGGACATGAATTTCCTCCAGTGAGTCATCTCCTTTCTCCACAGCCCAGCAATGATCAAGGATATTGGAGCTGCATGGGTGATCCTAGGCCACTCAGAGCGAAGGCATGTTTTTGGAGAGTCTGATGAGGTGAGTGGCCTCATAGAGTGGAGACATGGTCCAGCTCAGATGGGTCTGCAAAGACTGCAAAAGTGAGCAATTAAACCAGACCTCCTACCTGTTTTATTGGCTGCCTTGTTTCTTTTCCATTCCCAGCTGATTGGGCAGAAGGTGGCTCATGCTCTGGCTGAGGGCCTTGGAGTCATTGCCTGCATTGGAGAGAAGCTGGATGAGAGAGAAGCTGGCATAACAGAGAAGGTGGTTTTTGAACAGACCAAGGCTATTGCTGGTAAGAGGGAAAATAAGTGGTTGATTTGGGGCTTTTTAGCAGTTTTCCAGCTCTGCTTTTCCCACTATGGGTTGTATTGTACTCACCTCTACTTTCTCCCTCCTCTCTAGATAATGTGAAGGACTGGAGCAAAGTGGTTCTTGCCTATGAGCCAGTTTGGGCTATTGGAACTGGTAAAACTGCAACTCCCCAGCAGGTATGAGCCAGAGAGGTGGCTGATTAAATGACCAACTGACCCTTCCCCCTCAGGAAACCTTCCTGAAGATTCTTACTGAGAATCTCCTGGAGATTCTTAGTGACTTAGAGAATCCAACTGTTCTCTCATCTTTGGAAAGGAACTGTGTGCAGAATGGCTCAGGCCTCAGTGTGACTCTTGTATTGTATTGCAGGCTCAGGAAGTTCATGAGAAGCTGCGGGGGTGGCTGAAAAGCCACGTGTCTGATGCTGTTGCTCAGTCAACTAGGATTATCTATGGAGGTGAGTGAGTCTGGAGCGACTTTCCAGGGCAGAAAGTGCTTGGTTTCTCTACCTGTTGCTGCAGTTGTACATCATTCTCTCCCTGGCAAGGAAACTCTTGACTTTCAGAACATAAAAAATCACCTTCTGGCTTATTTGGGTAGCTTTCTTGGATAAATGGGAGGCAGTCTTGCTGTCTGCAAGAGGTGGCTGGTACCGTGCCAGTCCTGCCTTTGCCCTGGCCTCATTTTCCTAGAGCTGGGACATCTGACCTTAAAACACTGCTCCCTCCTTAGGTTCTGTCACTGGCAGCAACTGTAAGGAGCTGGCCTCTCAGCATGATGTGGATGGCTTCCTTGTTGGTGGAGCTTCTCTCAAGCCAGAGTTTGTGGATATTATCAATGCCAAACACTGAAGCACCCCATGAGGAGCTGTCCCTTGTGGTTAAGAAATGGAAGCAAGAAGGGACCTTTCATTGCACACGTCTCAGTACGGAGGCCTCCCTCAAGGCTTTCCCCCTCCACAGTCATTGTTCTAGGTGTTCTGCTAACCACCCCCACCATGTTGGAGCCCTGTCAGCAGGAGCCTGTCTCAGCAGAGTCTTGACAGTCTCCTCTCTGAGCTGAATCCTCAGCTTCCCGTTGACCTGTTAAGAGCCCACAGCCTACCTGGCCAGTATCTCTCCCTTTCCCAGCAGCCCTGCAGGGAGAGGGGGCTGCTGGTGCTGCAGGAAGGAAAAAGGAACCACAGTCTCTTGCATCCTTCAGCTCCATCAGCAAGGAACTTGTCAGCTTAGACCCTTGTGAGATGTCTTACCTCACCTGTGTCCCGTACTGAACAATAAATGAAAAACAGAAAAAGCAAAGGTGTGTCCTGGATCTTATTTGGAACATCTCAGGGGCAAGCAGTGTAGAGAACTTACTGCTTTTGGAGGTGGCTGCTTGCAGAGAGGGTTTTGTGAGCTTTTCCCTGAGAGCCCACCATTACCCCAGTAGGCACTGCACAGGTTCAACCTGCATCTTGCTTCTGTCATATAACAGCTCTTCTTTTGGCCTCTGGTGATTCTATTATCTGTGTCTCTATTCCAGTAGCTGCTGGAGCACCTGGCTGTTCCACCAGTGAGCCAGTCTTCCCTGGCAGGCTTAGTAATGTGCTCATCCATGCTCTTTGCCTGTAAGGACTGATAATTGACTTTGCTCATTAAATGTGGAGTGGAGCAGCTCCATTTCTGCAGGAAAGGATTTTATTTAGGCCCTGTGTTGGGACAGTGCTTGCTGCCTGCTTTCAGCCATGTGCTGGTGGGTGAGGAAGCAAAACTTGATGTTACTTCCAGCTGCTGATTTTTTTTTTTTTTTGTAGTACTGAGAGTGATGAAAAAGAAGTGCCTCATAAGGAGGAGCTTATTTGTGAGGTGGTACATCCTTGTGAGCCTATGGGCAGTGTTCCAGCTGCTAGTGCCAGCATCACCTGTGGAATGAGGGGTAGGAACTGAGGAGCAAGGAGGAAAAGGTGTTTATGGTGTAGGGACTCCTCCCCTACTACTGCTGGGGGAACTTTCTGCTGCCCAGCTGCATGGGAGGGATCTCCTGCCTAGGATATCAGGTGGTCTGAGAAGGAAGAGCCTGACAACAGCAATGAGATGGCAGCTCCCAGTTCTGCATGTATGTGGAGTGATATGGAAAGGAGGAGGATAATTCAAAGGCAAAAAGAAAAAAAATCTGACAACTGTTTTGTACAACCAGAGCACGTGTTTGTGAGAGGCTGGGCTATGGGTGTAGTTTGGGGCCATTGTGTCACACTGACCGGAGCAGCAGTGACGCAGCAGGGGCACACAGTGGTCCTAAGGCTGCAGGGACTGGGTACAATCACTCAGGGATGAGCTACCCACTGGCTGCAGCTTTGCTGTCAGCTCCTGCCCAGCCCTGCCCACAGCACAAGAGCTCAGGAGAGTGACCTACATAGAAGAAAACAGATGGGAGCTGGGCATTGATCTTGCTGCTTTGAGAGAATGCAGGGGCATGAAAATGTTCATTTAATGAGGAATAAACTCAAGGAAAATCATTTGTATATCAGCAGGAGTGCCAGATCTTGTTTCTCTTTTTTGTCTGCTTTCTGGCAGGACTGTAGCTCTCTGGAGTGGAAATACTGCCAGATCCTCACAACAAACTGTAATGGCTGGATCTTAAACAGGTTGCTGTTGAAGAAAAATGCATTGTGCCACATGTGACAGCCTGAGAGAGGCTGCAATGGCTCCACATCCTCGGCCCCAAACAATAGCCAGGCTGAGCCTGTATTCCCAGTAGGCACCACACACACATGTTGGACTCAATGATCTTTGTGGGTGTCGCTTTAAACTCGGAATATTCTGTGACTGTGAATATATTCCACTTAAACATGGCCATGGCTGGCCACACGGATCACACATCCCTCCACACAGAGCACTCCCACACAGCACTGGCAGCCTCATCCCACACCCTGCTCCAGCTGAGAAGGATGGAGGTGCACTAGTGAGTGTCTGTGTATTTAAAGAAGTATTTACACCCAAGTACAGTGTGTCTCCTTCCAGCAGCTGGGCTCAGGCAGTGCCCAGCAGCTGCCCCTCAATCCCAACCTCTCCAGCCCCCCAGTAGCCAGCTCCCTGTGGTGCTCTGGCCACAGGTTCCTCACCCAGGGCAAGGTTCAAAAGGAGTTTAATGAGAAGACCCGACAGGCTGCACTGATCAGGTGAGGTGCAGGACATGGACAAACCATCACAAATCATTTACACATGACTGGCCCTTTTTATTCCTGTACGCTATATTTGTTTCTCTGTGTCCCCTGGATCAGCCCTGGTTCCTGCACTAATCACTCCCTAATGAGTCCTGTGCAATCCCTAAATATTCTTCCCCTGCATCCCATCCTGTGTCCCACAACCCTGACCACAGCTACACCCCCAATCCTAAAGGTGCTTTGGGGCTGACGCTCCCCTGGGATGGGGTTGGACAGGGCGTTTCTTTCTCCGAGTCCTGAATTTGGGTTCCCACCTGCCATTGTGCCCCTTGAAATGGGCCTTTAGTGGGCTGATGGCTCCTGGGCTGGGCCTGGAAGCAGCCTGGCGGGTGCTGCTTGGGCTCCCCCTCCTGCCATCATCACTCTGTACTCCTCTGTGGGTGTGCAGGCCAGCTTTTAGCACATATCCTCCTTAATTATCAGTATAATTAGATTTGGGAGAGATATGTAAAAATCTCTCTAGTTTAAAGATTTAGGTTTCCTTCTGTAATTAGGGGATGTTTAGGGCATGAAGCAAAGGCAGGAAAGGAAGTGTTCATATGCAGATTAATTCTTTACTCTGAGCGTGGTGAGGCACTGGAACAGATTGCCCAAAGGAGTTGTGGCTGCCCCATCCTTGGAGGTGTTCAAGGCTGGGTTGGATGGAGCCCTCGGCAGCCTGGTCTAGTGGGTGGCATCCCTGTCCATGGCAGGGGGGGTTGAAAGAAGCTGATTTTTGGGGTTCCTTCCAATCTGAACCATTCTGTGGTTGTGTGATAACGAGCAGGGAGTGAATTCATATGTGTAGCATAGGAGAAGAGGTCGGCACCAGGGAGTCTAGCAGGTCAAGGCAGGGGACACAGACGACAGCTTGCTGTGCAGTCCTGAGCACAGGGGTGCTTTGCAGGAGGGGCGATGGTTGATGGTTGTGTGAGCAGCTATGCTTGGACCAGCTTACGTAGCACTAACGTTACCCAGGCACTGCAAAGGAGCAAAGTGCACTGAAGGGAAAGGGTGCAGAGCCTTGGACTTTGTATTAACTCCAAATCACTGGTGACAGTCAGCTCTGAGTAGCGTTCCCAGCTGGTTGCCGGCTGGTAAACACCCGATGCTGTTGGCACCGGCTGGGCACGGGCAGCCTCAGCCCCTCCCAGCTCCATAGGCCGGAGGACAGGGCAGGAGCAGTGCACCCCAAAACCCCTTCCTGGCATCCAGGTCCTCATATTCGGGGAGGCCTCATGCAGAGCCCAAGGCTCATTCTGCTCAATATGTTAATTAAACATTTACGAGAGGGTGAATTAACAGTTAATTACGTATTCACCGCCCGAGTGCCCACCACCCTGGGCAGCCCTGCCTGACTTTGAACCGGTCCTGTTTCGAGCTGGGGTGGGCACAGAGGTCCCTTCTCACCGAAAAAATCCTTCGGTTCTTTGGATACGCTCACAGTTGCAGATGTCACCCCGCTGGGAAGGTGGAGTGGGATCGCAAAGCGCTCGTGGTGAGGGCGGGACACGCTCTGAGCTTTCCGAGCGCCGGGGACGCGGTGCCAGTGACAGCGGCGGGCCCGGCCCGGCGGTGGCTCCGCGCCGCGCCCGGGCAGCCGGGCCCGCCCCCGTTCCCATGGCAGCGGCCGGGCCTCAGCGAACGGCCGCCGAGGGAGGCGGCAAGCGCGGCCTGCCCCGGGAGCATGGAGGACGAGGAGCCGGAGGGGGAGGGGGAGGAGGAGAAGGACGAGGGGGAAGAGAAGGAGGAGGATGAGGATGAGGAGAAGGAGGAGGATGAGGAGAAGGAGAAGGAAGACGAGGTGAGGGGGAAGCCCTCAGCGCCGCCTGGCTGTGGTTGGGCCAGCGCTGGCGTTGTGCTCTCTCCTTCTCTCCCAGGAGCCGGCTCCCTGTCCCCTGACGGAAGAAATCCTCAAGGAGGGCCTCTCTCTCCTCAGTAAGACCGGCAACGGGCTGGCCCACGCCTATGTGAAGTTTGAAGCCAAAGACAAGTGAGTGTGCAATGCCTGATCCGACAGAAGCCCCTTACTCCATGGCCGCGCAGCCGCTGTGCCGCAAGCTGGTGACCGGCCATGCAGGGTAGGAGCGTATCCAGGCCCTGCTCTCCAGCCGCCTGGATTCCAGTCCGTCCATCCTCAGCCCTGGCCTGGGCACTGCCTCCACCGCGGCCAGACACACCACTGGGAACATCAGTGTCCCCCAAGGCTGATGGCAGCCTGCCCATCACTCTGGACTGTGCTCTCCTAGGGGGACCTGAACAGAGTGACCTCCCTACAGGCACTTTGAGAAATGCCCATTGACATCTGTCCTCCTAAGTGCTAGTAAGTACTGTGCCGCAAGGCCTTGGACAGTTTGGAGCCTCAACCTCCCCAGCATACCCACCTAACTAAGGCCCCATGAAGTCTGTTTCTGTCAGCAGCCTCATAGGGTATCTCAACAACTATTTTTTCCACTAGGAAAGTCATTCCACACAGTCCTTTGTGTTGACACTATAATCTAACAGACCCCACTGCAAAACTTACTCTTTGCTCTGGCTCTGTCCTGTCCTGACAGATACAATTCAATGGGAGTATTTCAATCCTTCTGCCAGGAAAGCAGGTCCAGTCTTAGCATTCCTCTTTGCTTACAGGCCTGTCCCTGTCACCTGCCTTTTTCTTCCTTTTCTCAGCAAGGCTTTCTAGGATAGCAGAGAAGTAGGAGAGAAGGTCACCCTCCCTCCAGTAGTGGCAAGGAGCAACCCAAAAGATGGTAGTGGGGAAATATGAGAGATATTTTATTCACATTTGCCCTCCCTCAGGGGCCTGACAGACATCAGCCTTCTCGAACGCTTCGTTCACCTGCGGTACGTGGATTTGTCAAAGAACAAGCTGAAAGATTTGGCCCCACTGAGCAGCCTAACCCAGCTGCTTTGGCTGAAGGTGGATGGGAATCTGCTCACCAGTGCCAGCATGCAGGAGCTGCCCTACCTCCAAGTCCTCAGCTTTGATCGCAACCAGATTGTGGATTTGGAGGGCATTACTCACCCACTCCTAGCCAACCTCAGCCTGAAAGGTGATACAGCCACCTCTCTTCATGCTTGTGGGGACACTCTCTTGGCAAGGTGGGATTAACTTTCTTGTTTCTTCTTCCTCTGGCACTCAGAAAATAAAATCCAGGCAGTGCTGGGCCTGAGTCAAGACCAATTGTTCAGCCTGCAAGTCCTGGAGCTACGAGGAAACCAGATAACGACCACAGCAGGGCTCAGTGTTTCCAAGCTCAAGAAGCTCTATCTGGTAAGGGATCAGCCAGCCTGGGGACAGAGTGGGACAGAGCTGCTGCAGAGCCTGGCACCTGCAGCCCACATAGCACAAAGGCAGTGGCCACGAACCACAAATGACAGAGGAGTCAGTTCAGTGCCTCAGGTTCTTCCCTCACAACCTCCTGCAGGATGGCAGTTTTGGCTTCAGGCAGTGTTGGGACCCTGGGACCACTGGAGATCACTGGGCAAAGCAACAGTTTTGCTCTTTGGGTGACAAAGGGAGGCAATGCCTCTTTCTCCTCTCTGATGGGCCTAATCAAATGCTGGTTTCAAGCCAGCACAATTATATGATTCACACCTACAACTGCCAAAAAATAAATTGATTCAATATTGCAGTGAAACTAAGGAGAAGCAGTTTCTTAATATCATAAACAATTACTTCAAGGAAGCATTTACTCCTAGAAATGCAAGTGAAGAGAGTATGTATGGCTTAGCCCCATGCATCACACTGTGCTACAGCTTGCAAAGACTAAACAGATGTCCTGAGTCACTACCTCTTGAAAAGCAATTAAATATGATAAAGGCTTTGAAAAACTATGTGGCTTCTTTTCATCAAGATTCCCTGGCAGAAAACACTGAGGAGATTGCTTGCTGAGATTGCCTGCAATTTTCTGATGGAAAACTGGGATTTTATGACTGGAGGTGCTCCAAGAATGGGTGAAGTGGATAGGTCACTAGATACAATACAGCATTTCAAAGCATATCCAGTAACCTTAGTGAGTTATTGCAAGGAAGCAAACAGAGCATCTCTACTGAGGGGTTTCTGAGCTGCCCATGTGAAACAGGAAAATTGCAAGGGATGATTGTTAAGACTAGAACAACTGACTCTCAAAAATCTTGGGGGCTTGAATTTGTCTCCCATGTCTATCTGCTCATTAAATCATTTTGCAGGGAAATCTCTCCCAGTAATGCTTTGGTTTCTGTGTAAAGACTTTGATGTTACTTCAGCCTTCGGTAAGTGCAGCTGATGCCTCAAGGACAGGGTTCAAGACAAAGGGTTCAATTTAAGGAATTGAACCACATTTGGTTAATGTATGACATAGCTGCAGATGAAATTTAGTGTGTAAAAAATGGTATTGTACTAGGAGGACTACAAGCTGGCTGTGTACCATGTGGCACTTGCATCATTTTTGAAGGTCACAGTAGGGCCGTGTTAGCTCCTGGTCATGGTGCAGCAAAGGCTAACCTGAGAAAGGTGGAGTGTGCAGGAAGGGGAGAGGAAATCATGGGCAATGTATGGTAACTTTCCATAAGAAACAGTGGCATCACATCTGGGTGAAGAACTAAGGGAACGTGATGGTGTATCAGACAGAATGTTGTTTGATTTAGGGGAAAAAAATGAAACAATTCTGAAAAATACCCATTCAGCATTGCCCTGCTACTGCATGCAAGGCCAGAGCTGATAAAACAATTCACACTGAAGTGATGAAGAAAGGGAGAGTGATGGAAGGTTACTATTCCTTTTATAAATCAGTGATCACTGAGCTCCCCAGCCACACCAGCTCACTATTTTCTCTGGGGTACAATGTCCTGATCCTTCCTCACTGTTGAATCTACTCACGTGGCCTTCACTAAGTGTCCAGCTTTCCTCTTTTTGTCCTGGTGTTACTCCTTTTACTTGGCCCAGCTGGTCCAGTTTCTCCTTTGTCCAGTTTCTATTAAAATCCTCCTTTTCTACAAAATGTCCATATCCTGAATGACCCAGCCCTAAAATATTCTCCTGCCCCACCAGTTCAGCCTGTGCCCCTTTTTTAGTCTCAAGTATTGCCCACATCATTGCTTGGGTACCTCTGAGGAAGAGAGAGCACAGCAGCACCTCTCACCCCATTTTTCATTCAGGTCTCAGCATCCTTAGCGGCTGCAGCCCCGAGCCACATGGGCAAGGAAATCCCTGCTCAGCTGCAGGCTGGAGAACGTGGCAGGGAGATGATAATTACCAAGGATGCTCCAAACTCGGCCGCACAAGGCGGTGAGCAGCCTGACAGAGCAGAGCGTAGGTGCTGGCCCTGAGGGGAGCCTCCGCTTGGGCAGGAGACCTCTAGTGGTCTTTTCCAGCCGAAATCCTGCTGTGAAACTTGTCCTGAAATTCAGAGCTTCCGTACTTCCTTGCTTCGTTAACCCACATCCCAGTGAAATGAATGAAATTCAGTGATGGGGAATTTTAAACTCCCTGAAGTAAGACACAGCCCAGAGGAGCAGAAGGGACTTCTTGGTCGTAGATTTTCCCCACAAGAGAAGCAGGTACTGGAAGGTTCCTGGACTACGTGGACTGTGTGACTGAGAGGGGCTGGTTAATCATCCTTCAACCACATTAATTTTAGGCTCAGGTGTGCTTTTCCTTCCATGCTGTTGCACTCTGAGGCTCAGATTTGGCACTGGCATGGTAAGGGGTGCTGTGCTGGCATTGGAGTATTCGCCTGGGGTGGTTTTGTCTCAGACACCAAGTGATGCTCCAGGAAACACTTTTTCAGCACTTTTGGTCCTTGAACCTAAATCCTGAGAACCCACTTGGCCAAGACCCTGAACTACCTGATCGAGCTTCAGACACAAGGCTGTGTTATGAGTGGTAGGGAGTCTGAAGGATAGAAAGAGATTTAAAGGCCAGAAATAACTGCTGTTCCCTCTCCTGTGTGTCCCCATTTTCCTTCTCTCATCCTGCCTCCCTGGTGCTCAGGCCAGGAACACCATTTGTAGCCTTGAAGGCCTTGAGGAGTTTGAGCAGCTGGAGATTCTGCACCTGCGTGACAACAAGCTTGAGGCCCTGGATGGCTTCTGTGATAGCATGAAATGCCTGCAGTACCTCAATCTACGGTGGGTCCTCCCTGCTCTGTGTTGGCACCAGAGATCCCTTCATCAGACTGCACTCCCATTTAGATCTTTAGGATTTTCTGGGGTTTTTTTGTTTTGGAAGTTGGAGACCTGGTAGGGATGGGTTGACATTTACCATCTTTAACTACTGTTCAACAGCTGTCTAGGCATTGTAACAGCTGGGGCCTTTCCTTTTCCTGGGCTTCTTAGAAAATATCAGCCTGTCCAGTCATTCTCATACCCCACTTCAGGCTTTTCCTTCCTTGCCATAAGTCAGTTGGGTTCCTCAAAGTGTGTTCCCTGTGTTCTGCCTGCAAATGCCCTTTAGTTCTCGGTGCTTGCCATGCGGGGCCATGGTGATGTCACACAGTTCAATGGACTGTCTGAGCACAGAGGAATCCAGAGGAGATATCCTTTTTGTCCCTCAGGCTGGGGAGCTGCAGATGGATCTGGATCTTAAGTGACAGGTCTGTGGTCTAAGGTCTATGGTCCCTCATGCTGCTAAGTTTTGCTTTTTCTGTCTTGTCCACTTAACTGTTCCGAAGGGATTTCACTACTTGCATGGGTCTCCTTCCTCTGATCTCTGTGCTTCCTTTTCTTCAGGAGCAATGGGATCAAAAGCTTTCAGGAGGTGGAAAAACTGCAGGTTCTCCCCATGCTGCAGGCACTGGTGCTGATGGACAATCCCTGCACCGAAGAACCCAATTACCGCCTGGAGGTCCTGTCCCGGCTGTCACGGCTGCAACGCCTCGACAAGGAACCAGTTGAGGAAGATGAGCGGGAAGAGGCAGAGAAAGTCCGTCAGACAAGGAAGGAAAAAGAAAAGGTGAGAACAGCACAGTCTGGGGATTAGAAGGAGGTGGAGAGAAAGAAAAAGGACCAAGCATGCTGATAAAGCCTCTCCTCCACTGTCTTACATGAGGAGAAGGGTGGGGGATGTCAGTCTCAAGAGCACAAGAGCCTGAAAAAGAGGCCCGGCTTTGCAGCCTGGTTGTGGTGGCCAGCAGGCAACCCTGCTGCCATTCCTGACCCCACTAGCAAAAGAGGGCAGTGAAAGGGGAAGAGACATTGGGCATGGAGTCATTAACTTCTCCCTCTTCCCTTCTTCAGGAAATGGAAGAATCTCTTGAGGATACAGTGACTGAGTGACCTGTTTTTAACACCTGTTTCCAGAGGCTGTCAAGATGTAGTGATGCCTTTCCCCATATGTGAGGCTGGGAAAGTGAGAACTGTAGGTACCAGCTTCACCTCGTTTTACCTCTGGAGAAAAGAGGAGTGCTACCCACCCTGGTCCTGGGAGCTGCCCTGAGGCACTGCAGTGTTTTTGCAGTCACTGCACTATGTTCTATTCTCAGTAGGCCTGAGAGGGGAAAGGGGAGAGTTACAGGTTCTGCGGTTTGATTTGATTCCCCGAAACTCTGCAAGATTTTCTGATTTGAATAAAAATAATTAATGAGCCTGGAGTGACTGGGATTGTTTATCCTGCACACCCACTCCTATTCCCTGGCTCTCTCACCCTCATCTGTCTACGTCTATCCCTTGCTGCCTGCCTCTCTCTGTCTCTCCATCCTCTACGTGCTGTTTGCAAAGCTTTGCTAAATCCTGACTCATCGCAGCTCTGGGTCACATGCTGCTGTCCCGGCCCTATCAGGGGCGTCTCCATCCTGCTGCTGCCGCCACCGTTGGCTTAGAGGACACATCATCTCCCCTTGAGGTCCTGCATCCCTCCTCAGCTTCGTCCTCTCTCCTTTCTACCAGCACTTTCTCAATCTCTCGTCCTCCCTGCCCTAGGAAGGTAAGTGTCTCCCCACGGCCAGCACACCCCTCACTGCGTGCATGTTTCTGCTGCCCACCGTGTGCCCTCCAAACCCCACACGCACTTTGGGGTCCCTGCGGAGAAGGACCACGGTGAGCGGCATTACAACTCAACTCCCCTCACTTCCCCTGCTCCTCCCACCTCTCTCTCCTCACCCCTATCCTTCTGACTTTTCTTTCGTATTTTAATTTCAGGTACTCCCTCCTTCCCAAGCACACCCCCCCCCCCCCCCCCCCCCCGATTTCCCCTCCCGGCAATCATCATTTCAGACGTGAACCCAGGGAATTGCGGGGGTGGGGGCAACCAACGAGGATAGGTGGTGCTCCCAAGGGAGGTGCTGCGGGATGGAGCTTTCCCCGGGGGAGGGGGCGGTAGTGGGGAGAAGGCAACCCTCAGTCTGGGCACCGCTGGGGAAAGGATCCAGCCTCAGAGCGGACCAGCCCCCCCAGTCTCCCGAGGTGTTGACATAAACACGGGCGCTCAGGGAGAGGGAGGGAGGGAGGGAGAAGAGAGGATGTTTTCCTATTTGCACAGCCCCACACCACAGGGGAGGGGGAGAGCAGGGAGAGGAGGTGACAGGCAAGCAATAGCTGCATCAGTCACGACACTGCAGCAGTGCGGGCTTCCTGGGAGCAGTGCCCAGCCCGGGGGAATCGCAGCAGCACACGGGACTGACTGATGGCGGTGCCCTGGGGGAAAGGTCTTCACCGTGCTGGCCTGGCAGGGACAGGGAAATGCTGCCAGCGCCAGCTCCACAGGCAGGCATTGCAGCAGCACCAGCCTCCCGGCATACGCTGCCCAGCCCCTGTTCATGGGGGCTGCACAGCCTGCTCTCTCTTTCTGGATGTGGTCTGTGGCTTCCCAGCTATGGCTCCATCCCAATCCCTTATCCCAGCTTATCCGCCTCTGACCTCCTTTCAGGACAGTGCAGCTGATACTGGGGATTTCAGGGTGGTTCTGTTCAAAAGAGAGCAAACGCAGGGGACACGGGGCAGCAACACAAGTGGAGAAAAGGGCTTAAAGGACTGCAAGGGAGAGAAGATCATGTAAGTGACAGGGTGGGGCAGGCAAGGCTGGATTTGGGCTTGTCATTTGGCTTCCTTGGATCTGGCTCCAAGAGGAGCAGGTGGATGTGACCACAGGGATGTGACCAGGGGCAACGTGACCAGATGAGCAGAGAGGCACAGCATCTGGCACGGATATGCTGTCAAAGATGACTTTAAGCGGGGTCCTGTCCCTCTGCACTCCACGGAGGCTGTTGAGGCACGGCCAGGACACTGCTGCAAAGGAAGCTCGCGGCTGGCTGCGCCGGCACGACTCTGGAGGAAGTTCCTGTGGCGTGTGCCAGATGGCGTGAGGAGCACTGCCAAAGCGGCTGATGGGGGATCCCAGCCCAGATGGACATGGTGGAGGGCCCTGTGCAGAGAACCCTGGAGTTGCTGAAACTCCCCACACGAGAAGCTCTGGCTGAAACTTCAGAGCAGCAGCACGATTTCCTCACACCCTTGGGATTTCCACCCACCCGGCGCAGTGGCATCGAATGCTGACTCCGGCTTCCCTGTCCTGCTGCTCAGCTCCCCTCAGTGCTGTGATGTGCTGGTTCAAGCTCATTTTCCCCTGCCCCGGTGCTGAGGCCCTGTGCTGGCTGCACCCCTGCTCACACGCACAACAGGGAGGACCTAGCTGGGGCTCCATGGCTACTCTGGCCTCTGCCAACTCCTCTCAGGGTTGAGGGAATCATCTGTGGGAGGCAGGGGAGGAAAACTTGGCAGTGCTGGGAGCATGGGGGGACACACACCTCATTGCAGCAGCCCAGCATTGCACAGCCCCACAGCCAGGGGAATGGAAGGTGGTATGAGGGGAATTGGCTGATTTGGAACCTCTAGAGAGCAAACTGCAGCAAGGGAAGCTCTTTCAAACAGCCATCATTACTCACCAGCATGATTTCTACTTCAGGTTTAACCAGGTGCCCCAAAATGCTAGGCTTCCTCACCCCCTGCACCCAACAGAGATCCAGCCTCGGCTGGATCTCATCTGCTTCCCTGCCTCAGGAATGGAGCAAAGGGTTGGCAGCTGGGCCAGGTCCCCCCTCCCTTCAGAGCTCTCTTTGCCACGTCTGAGGCAAGATGGCTCCTCAGGCTGCCAGGCTCCATGCTCCCGCTGCCTTGGCACAGCCTGACCCTGCAGCTCACGGGGGACACCGGGAGGCTGAGCGGGCGCTCGGCAGTGGGGGACATTGCTGGGGTCTGGGACAGCCAGGCTGGGTGGGCTGCAGAGGGGCTGGGGGTCCCCCTGGCTGGCTGCCCCCCTGCCCTGCCCATCACGCTCTGCTGGCTCCCCATTCCCCACACAGGGACACAGCAGCCGCTTGCTGTCTGGCCTGGCAGGCGCTGTCCTCGCCTCCCGGCAAAGGGACAGGAGATGCCAGGAGCCGCTGCCCCGTCCTTGACACCAGAGCCAGGGGCACCTCCCCGCTGTGCCAGCTGATCCCTCCCTCTCTGCTGCCCGTGGCACCCTCCCCATCCCTGCCATCCAGCCTTGCATCGGGTGCTGTGCTGTGACGCAGGGAGAGAGGCAGAGTGCTCCCAGTTTGTCAGCTGCAGCAGAGGGACTGAGTAAATTCAAATAGATAGCCAGTTCCTGGAAAAATGTTCATAGGTTCCTGTAGTCTGGGTGAATTTCTAAATTTCCTGGGGCAAATACTTTTAGCGCAAATTTCTAAGGTCATTTTTCCTTGAATTCCCTTCTCTGTGTCAGTCTAGACATAGAAGGGGTGAGTACCACATCCTGGAGCCTCTCAGAGGTGAACGTCTCCTGTTCTCTCCTCTCCACAGACTCACCATGGCAGTCGAGAGGATCCATGCCCGTGAGATCCTGGACTCCCGTGGGAACCCCACCGTTGAGGTGGACCTCTACACACACAAAGGTATGTGGGTGAGGATAAGAGGGAGGGCGAGCCCTGCCCACCCCGGCAGCGCTGGTGCTGTGCATTCCAAGAGCATGGAGGGTCCTCACTGGTGAACCCCCAGCAGACAACAAGCCAGGGGAAGAGGTAGAGACCAAAACTCTGCTCGTGGCTCTGCTTGTGCCTGTGCTCAGCAGCTCTGCACACGTGCTGGGCAAATCACAAGACAGCTGGCTGTCCTGTATGTGACTTGAGCCGTGCCCCTGCTCGTAGCAGGGACAGAAGGTCTTTTTATCATAAATATCTGCACCTTCTCATCATACCCTTGCTGCAGCTATGCATTTAGTCCTGGAGCACAGTACAAGTTTGGTAGCACATCCATGGCCATGCTCATGGCAGGGGCAAAGCTTTGTTCCCGAGATCTCTGTGCAGCTATGTCCATACATGGGTCTCAATTGGAAGAGCTGCATTTGCACTGGGCCCAAAACTACTTGGGCTGAGGGGTGAGGAGCAGTGAGAAGCCAGAGCAGACATGCAACCACTGTCTTCCTTCTTGAGTGAGGCAGAAACCTCTGGAACTAGCAGGAGGACTGAGGAACTAGACTTCCACTCATCACACACAGTTCTGGCATCAGTGTGAATCTCTGGGTGCCTGACATCCAGGTTCCTCAGCCTGCAAGCCCTGGGTGCATTTATTTCTGCCACTGAGGTGCTCCACCTCTGAGAAGATCAGCCACGAGCAGCCAGCCAGTGGGGTCATCCATTTGCACAAGCACTTGCTGCATCCTTTGCTATGAAAGCAGGGTAGAAGCAGGTTGCATGAGGGTTTTTCCTCTTCACACCCTGCTTGTCTCACATCCTGGTTTTGCTGTTTCCCAGGCATGTTTCGAGCAGCCGTCCCCAGTGGAGCGTCCACTGGTATCTACGAAGCGCTGGAGCTGCGAGACAATGACAAGTCACGTTTCCTTGGAAAAGGTGGGGAGATGCCTGCTCCACAGCTCATCCTCGGGGCTGCCTGTGTGTGGGGCTCTGCTGGAGGGTACTGCCCACCCACTGGTGTGACATGAATGTGCCCCACTGCCCTCAGGGAGACCACAGAGGCACAGACCTAGCGTAAAGTGAAAGATCAGGCCTCGATCCTCCCTCGCTGTCTCCCTCTCTGTCTCTCTATCAGTCCTCTCCCTCCCTCCTTCCACTCTTCTCTCTGCCTCACTCTGTCTCTTTCTCTCTCTTTCCTTCTCTGCCTCTTCCCTTCTTTAGGGGTCCTGCAGGCCGTGGATCATATCAACAGCACTGTCGCCCCAGCTCTCGTGGGCTCTGTAAGGATTTCTCTTTGTTCTCCCTTGTCCAGCGCTTCCTCTGGTCCGTCTCTGTCCCCTGATCTCTGTCTCTGCCTCTCTTCATCTCACTGGGTTAACAGACACAGCGATGCTCTCTGTGAACCTGGGCACACCCCTCCTGTCCTCCATGCCTGTCTGTGTCCACAGCAATCTTTTCTCTGGGAGGAAAGGATTTAACTCTTCCTGGTCCACCGCAGCATCTGTGCAGCCTAACTAGTCGCCTTGGTGCTCCCTGTAGAGCTCATCCCCTCTTTCAGCTGTGCTCCCCCTCAAGCACTGAATCACATCCACATGTCTGTGGCCTCATCCTGGTGTGATGAGCAATGGTTGCATCGTGCAGGATCTGGCACAGCCTTGCAGAGCAGTGGTGTCACATCTGCAGCTTCTTTACACCTGAAGACCTGGAGCCTGCTTTGAGGAGAGCTGAGCTGAAGCCACATATTACATGCCATGTAGCCCATGGTTGGCTCTGGCCGAGAGCCCAGTTCTGTCCACCCCTGAAAAATACCCAGCGTGGTGGAGGGCTGCCTGTGTTGGGTCTAACCTTGCTCTCCACCTCACTCCTGGGGATGGCTCCATCCAGTCTACATTCGCTTGCTTGAGGTTGAGCATGTTGTGTTGTTCTGCCTAGCTTCTGTGTGACCACAGCACCACAAAGCTCCCTGGAAGCTGCCAAAAGGCTGGGTAAATCCCCAAGGGAGTCCTGTGTCCCCAGCAATGCGTGGCCTTGCCTGGGCTGCAGCTCAGCCCCTCTGCACCATGGGTACATCTACACTGCACTGCAGCAACACCATCAGGGTTACCTAACCTGACTAATGACCAAGGCACCAGTTTCCAGAGCTTTGTGTGCGTATGTTCCCCCACAAGCTGAAAAGGTCCTTGTACCCCCAGCTTCTCCATCAACACCTCCTTACCTGCACACCAGAGCCACCAGCTCTTCCAATCGCCCCCTTCTCAGGAGCTGTTTCTTTCTTGCAGGGCCTCTCTGTTGTGGATCAAGAGAAGATAGACAATCTGATGCTTGAGATGGACGGCACAGAGAACAAATGTAATTCATCCCTCTTTTTGGTCAGGAAATTATGACCGTGGGAGGCTGCAGGGCTGGAGTGGGGGGCACTGTCCAAGCTGTGGTGAGCCCTAGGTTGGGCTGGCCAGGGCATCCACGGGGCAGGATGTTTCCACCTGAAAAGTCAACCTCCTCCTTTGCCCACAGCCAAGTTTGGTGCCAACGCTATCCTGGGAGTTTCGCTGGCCGTGTGCAAGGCGGGAGCTGCAGAGAAGGATGTGCCTCTGTACCGGCACATCGCTGACCTGGCCGGCAACTCTGACCTCATCCTTCCTGTGCCCGTAAGAGTCCTCTGTCCTTGACCTCCAGAAACTCCAAAAGGGTGGTGCTTCCAAAAGAAACTTCAAAGGTGTTGGGAGGTAGATAAGGAAGCGATGTGGGATGGAAACATCAGCTGAGTGCACTGCACTTGTCAGGGAAGCAAACCAAGGCCCTAGATTTGAGAAGTTTCAATGGGAAAAAAGGAGCCTGAGGAGGATACAGTAGAGGTTGTGATGGGAGGCTGACTGAAGATCTCATAGCACAAAAACCAGAGGGCATCATGCAAACCCTCTGGAGCACAGCTCAAAACAAGGGCATATATATGGGTCTTCACACCAGGGGAAGCTGCCTTGAGAAACTCTTTCACAAAGGGAGTTGTGGATGCTAAAATTTTCTCATGGTCAAGAAAAAAGGTCCTGGAAGAGAGACTGGCAGCATTGTTGATAAACAAGTATAGATAAACAGAGCATAGATAAACACACATAGCTCAGGAGATCTCTGAGAGGGAAACAGGTGGGAAAATCCTCCCTAACCATGTGCTTTGAGCCACTACTGGAAAGAAGACTCCAGGCTTATGTGCCTTTGGTCTGATGGTTGTAGCTGATGTGCTTATGTTACCCTGTGGGATGTGGCATGAACGGGCATGGTGACACATCTGAGAGCCACCTCTCAGGGGTGCCAAGACTGGTTCCTTCAGCTCTGACTCTCTTATGGACTCTTCCAGGCTTTCAACGTGATCAATGGAGGTTCCCACGCAGGCAACAAACTGGCCATGCAGGAGTTCATGATCCTGCCTGTGGGAGCCGAAAGCTTCCGCGATGCCATGCGCATCGGGGCTGAGGTCTATCACAACCTCAAGAGCGTCATCAAGGAGAAGTATGGCAAAGATGCTACCAATGTGGGTGACGAGGGAGGCTTTGCCCCTAACATCCTGGAAAATAGCGAAGGTGAGAACCCCACAGAGATGGGGTACCCCTGCCTGCAATGCTATGGGTTCCTGTGCCCAGCTCACAGCATTCCCCAGACTGATTCAAAAGATGTCCCAGTGTCATTGGTCTCCTGGGTTAAGGAATGTTTCTAAGCGCCTTCTCCTTGGTGTGGCCTTGATCTGTCACAGCCTCTCCATACAAACCTTTTATGTGTGTGCCCACTTTTACAAGGCCTTCCACAAACTTGTCTTTGAGCTGTGGAATTGCATTTTAATCCCTCCTTGTCCCTTTGGGCACAGCCTCTACAGCTCCTTGGCATGTTTCGGTTGCATTCTGGGCTCCCTTCTATTTCTCCATTACACCACCAGACTCTTAGTGGCTCTAGGGACCTTCCCAAGGGAGGCTGCCACCAGAAGGCAGAGCTCTCTGCAGGGGCTGACTCTCCTGACTGCAATTCTCCTCTCAGCTCTGGAGCTGCTCAAGGAGGCTATTGACAAGGCGGGCTACACAGACAAGATCGTCATCGGTATGGATGTGGCAGCCTCCGAGTTCTACCGTGACGGCAAATACGACCTGGACTTCAAGTCCCCAGATGACCCCAGCCGCTACATTTCTGGAGATGAGCTGGGTGACCTCTACCAAAGCTTTGTACGTGATTACCCAGGTGAGCTGCTCTGTGGGGCAGTAGGGAACCAGCACTGGGGCTGCACACCGACCAGGCAAAACCCTCTGTGGTTTCGGGGTGGGAAGCGAGGCAGCTTTGACTTGTGCCCCTTTGGTTGTCCCTTCAGTGGTTTCCATTGAGGATCCCTTTGACCAAGATGACTGGGAGGCCTGGTCTAAGTTCACCGCCAATGTGGGCATTCAGATAGTGGGAGATGACCTGACAGTGACAAACCCCAAGCGCATCGAGCGAGCTGTTGAAGAGAAAGCCTGCAACTGCCTCCTGCTCAAAGTCAACCAGATTGGATCTGTCACAGAGGCCATCCAAGCGTAAGTGCAGCCCACTGCCCTTGTTGTCCTGTGAATGGGTTGGAGATGAACCACAGCCAGGTGTCACGCTGTGCACTGGGTGAACAGACTTGTGTCTCTACCAAAGTGTAGGATGCTGAGAGTGGGAGCAGAGTGCGCCTGAATCTTAACCTGTGCAGGCGGTTAAGTGTAGGAGAAGGAGCTACAGACTGCATTTCTCACTCTTTGCAGCTGCAAGTTGGCCCAGGAGAATGGATGGGGTGTGATGGTGAGCCACCGATCTGGGGAGACTGAAGACACCTTCATTGCTGATCTGGTTGTAGGACTGTGCACTGGGCAGGTAGGTGAAACCCAGGCCATGCACAGGCCTGGAGGAAAGCAGGAGGGTGTCAAAATAGAATCCCTTGCCCTGCCATGGGAAACTGGTACAAGTCATAACAGTGTCTTACAGTGTTTGCTTTGGGGAATGCTTTACAGATAAAGACGGGTGCTCCCTGCAGGTCTGAACGCCTGGCTAAATACAACCAGCTCATGAGGTAAGGGGCTCCAGGGATGGAAATGCAGAAGGGAGAATAGGGGAGTGACCAGCTGGGTGGAAGAAGCTGAAAGCTCAAGGGTAGATGGGGCTGGTGGGTGAAATGTTACAAAGACAAGGCACACAGATGACAGTAGGATCCTAGGGGGTCTCTGGGGCAGACTCCTTTCCTCCTCCTTGGCATGAGGGTGCAGCCCTGCAGTCACAGCAGCTGGCAGGAGCTGAGCTCCTCGGGCATATGTCAGCTTCCTGCTGATGAGCAGCCTCTCTGGCGCCCTGGTGCCTCCAATGTGCCCTCACTGCAAGGGCCTGATGTGTGCTGTCTCTCTCCTGCAGGATTGAGGAAGAGCTTGGCGATGAAGCACGCTTCGCCGGACACAACTTTCGCAACCCAAGTGTTCTTTGAACATTGTCCCCAGGGCACAGCCACCCTGCTGCTCTTTCCCACCTCACAGACTCTGAACCCCCCTTTCCTTCCACTGCTCCCTTTTTTGCTCTTTCTCCCCACTCTGTCACCTGGTTTCCTCTCACCTCGAAACCCTTCGAGTTCAGGTGTCCCTGGCTAGATGTACCCAGGTGAAGGATGAGAGAGCAGCCTACACCCCTGTCCCTTGCTGTGGGGTCATAAGCATTCCTGGATCTAGGCATTGTGTGTCTCTGTTGTTTGTGCAGGGCCACGCCTGGGCCGCTCTGCTCTCGCGTCAGAGCACGGGAGCATCCGCCCAGCGCGTTCCCTCGTGTGCCGAAGCATGTGCGGTGACCATCCATGCGCCGGCCGGTGTCCTCGGACACTGCCGCCCCCGTGGCCGTGTCCGGCCGAGTGTTGCCAGTGGCTCGCTCTCGTTGTGCATGTGTGTAGGTGTGTGTACCTGTCCTGGCCTACGGCATCCCCGTGCCCCGGGCGTGTGTCTGCGCTGAGCCCCGGTGGGAGCCGCGCGCCCCTCGCCTCCACCGCGGCAGTGTCGTGTTGGGCTGTGCTGTGTTGGGCCGTGCTTGCCGGCAGCTTAGCGTTGAAGTGCACTGCTGTCCCACTCTGGGTGTGCGTGTGTGTGCGTGTGTGTGCTGTCAGTCTCTGGCTCAGCACGTAGTACTGCGGGGCAATGTATTAAAGCACATCCGTAAACAAACCCGTGCTCTTATTTGCTTCTTGTGACCTTTTTCTCTCTGTTCTCTTCCCTCTTGCACTCCTTCACCCTCCCCTCCACCCATGATGTCTGCTTCACCTTCTGGACAGCCCATGCTCAGCTGAGCAACAGACAAACTACAGATCCCTAAACTCTATTAAAATGTATTTCACACCGGAGTTGCCTGACTTGGCCTGATGTTTATCTCTAGCTGCCAGTGTTTGGGAAGTGGGGATGTTTTGCTACCAGAGCAGCGGATGCTCATACAGAAGGGTAACAAAAGAAAAGCAGAGGGGAACTGGCAAGGAGAGGAAAAGGCCCAGCTCCCCTCACCTGCTTTCACAGCTTTGTCCCACAGCCAGGCTGCTCTGTTGGCCACCAGCCAGGAAACATCAAAGGGAAGACATGTGTGATGACTTGCCCCTGTCATCTTCAGCAAACCGTGTTGCACGAAGATCTGCTGTGCAGGGATTTTAATTGTGCCTTCTACTGATGTAAAGACCTCAGGACTGGCCTCCAACCGTCTGTCTGCTGGACTCAGATGGCGGTAGGCTGAAATGGCAAGTTTTCATAGAGAAAATGTTGATTGTCCTCCCCCAAAAGGGGCTTGTAGAGCAGTGACTGGAGGCGTAGGTGGGATGGGTGGTCTCTGTCAGCTCCATCTGCTTTCACAGGGGCAACTCAGCAGTACTTTGGGAAAGCCGCCCATGCTCCAGACAGTGCCCCAGCAGGCTGGGTGCCAGCAAACCCCAGCGCCTGCTCAACAAACAGCTTTGTTCTGGACTGATTGGAAGGCATGTGGGGGGTTGGGGGTGCTACTGTGAGAAATCCAACTGGAGAATAGATGATGAAACCACCTTGCCCACCATTATATTCACGTCAGTAGCCCTACTATGTTCTTGGGCACACTCAGCTCCTGCCCCACTTCCCTACAGAAAGTTTCCAGACCCTTGCTTAACTCTTGTCATTTGTTTCTGAGGTTGCTCAGCAAGTCGCAATCCCTCCTGACTTTGTCCTAATGCGGACTTGAAAATCCAAAGACAAAACTTTAGAACACTCGCATTTCACTGCTGATCCTTTACTAAACAGCACAGATTAAGGACTAAGTCCAAGAAGGGAAGACAAAGACTTTGGCACACATGCCCAGAACTGAGAAGAGAGTGGGAGGGAGAATGTGAGGGTAGAGACAGGATTGGTTTCCAGGGCATCACCAGTGCACACAACACACATCTCAGTGGCAGGGAATCGCTTGTGCCCCGGCTGCAGCCCGGCTCTCGCCCATGCTCTCTGGGAGCTGTAGTCCGGGTGCCGCGGAGGGAAGGCTCTGCTCCATCTTCCCCCGCGTCCCTCTCCGCGGCACCCGGCACCCCGCAGGCTCCCGTGGGCCCCCCCAGCCCTCCCCCACAGCCAGGTCTCCCGCAGAAGAGGTTGTGTGCGTGACAGCGCTGTTCGCCTGAAGGAATGTGCATTTTGGGTACAGGCAGTGGGCTGGCTTTTCCCGTTGTACACCTCACTGCTCCTTTGTTTTAGATACTGGGATCTTGTGAACAGTATGGCTACTGCTTAGCAATCAGGGCAGATTTTTGGAAGAAAAAACCAACTTTGTTATCTTTCATATTCCCAAGAGCATCTCCCCTTCCCCCCCCCGCCCCTTCCATTTGTCTTTTTCTGTGCAAGGAAGGCGATTAAGTGCCCGAGGAAGTTGGCGTTGCCCGTTTAAATGCAGCCAGGCTGCAACAGCAGGGAAGTGGTGTACATGTCCCTACAGTGTGGGAAGAATTTGTTAGGCAAGAGTTTCTGCCAGTGAGGCATCACCACGTCCCTGTGTCAGGGAGGGTGCGTGAAAGCCCTGAGGGGATGCGAACACATCGGGAAAACCCTGAGGGGATGGGAACATATCGGGAAAGCCCAGAGGGATTGGGAACACATCCCGCCATAGCAGTACCCCACCTTGGTGCCTTTCCTAAATCAAAAGAGTTCGTCACTGCTGGCACAACGTACAGAAGGAGTACGTGATGCTGGCATGTTTGCTTGGGTCACTGCAAATACTTGTCCTCATCCAGAGCATCCTAAGATGCATATGCTGCTTTCTCTCTGGCTCAGTGGCAGAGATTTGGTTACAGTTTCTTTGTGGTAGAAATGTCCAAGCACTCGGCTGTTCCCGCACCTGAGGACTCCTGTTGTATAAGCTGATGTCTCCATCAGGCTGCTGTGCTGTAACGTGAATGCAGTCAGAGTACGAGTAACAGCACGGGGATGGGCTGGCAATGTGACGCTATCTGTGAATGGAAACATTTGTTGGATTTGCTTTCTTTTACCTCTCAAATCATACTCTGTTTAAATTACATTTGCAGAGCAATGTACAGTTGGTAAAGGGATAATTTAACATTAGCTGCTGCCCCTTCCCCCCCCCCCCCCAAGCCTGCAGAATTTTTCTTTTTTTTTTCTAAATACGTGTGTGCACCCATAAATGAGCTGGAAGGGGAGATGTCACTCAATTAGGCTTCTTGTAGAGTGCAGAGAAAAGCCTCAATGATGAAGAGCTACCGAATTTCTCCAGTATGTTCTCGTCTGTCTTGAGAACAGTGGGATGTTGTCCAAGCTTGGGAAACCAGTATCTTTCATATAGGAGGCTGTCAGGGACACTCTCTTGATGAACATCTGACAAGAAGTCCAAAAATTTGGGTGCTGGGTAATTCCTATGAGGTGCTGGACAGCTTAATCAAAAGAGTATTTGGCTCTGCTGCTGGAAGACTAAATACAGCCAGCTTGGACAGGCTGGCAGGACATGATGAAGCTCTGTCTCTAGGAAAAGATCAGCATACTAGAGCATTCTGTATCTTGGTGTGGAAGCAGCTATAACTTGCTTCCGTATTCCTTCCATCAAGGAGGCTACTATATGCTGCGTGTCAAAAGGGAAGTGGGGCTCCATGTATTTTTAGAGTAAGAGTTTCACAGGAAGATTGAGATGAGATGTTTGGAGGTCTAGACTTCAAACCCCTGCTAAGAGCAGGGCTAGCTCCAGACCTCGATTAGGCTGCTTGGGGCCTTGGCCAGGCAGTTTCTGACCATCTCAAGGTGAGGAGATTCCCCAGCCCCTACTGAAACCTGTGTCAGTGCTGAACTACCTTTAGGAAGGAGGTTTTCCCTTTATCTAGTCACAATTTCCTTTCCTGCAAATTCCACAGGCATTTCACTGTGGATTTGTCAGAAGAACTTGGCTCTCACTTCTCTGTAGCCCTCCACACCAAAGGAAAAAAAAAAGCTGAAGAGTGTAACTGGTTACGTCCTAACTTTACTCCAGGCTGAACGAAACAGCTCTTTCAGCCTCCCCTTGTATGCCACGAGCTCCAGCACCTCACTTATCTCATTCCCTCCCCCACAGGACTATCAGCATCTCTCTTGTGCTGTATTTCCCTAAGAAGGCTATATCCCAGCCAGGGCCTCTCCTTTTGCAGGCAGCTCTTTGTCCCCTGGTAGAACTGGAAAGCAGTGGGATGATGTGGCTGGAGAGATCTCGAGGTAGCGTGTCCTATCTCCTTAATCCAAGGGAGGACCAGCTACACCCCTGGAAGTTTGGTATCTGCTTGCTGAGCCTCCCAGCTGGCTCACAGACTCCCCAGGTCACATATCCATCCTGAAGAGACACAGCTATAATGCTCTTGGTTTGCCCAAGGTTTGCCCAATCTGTTGATTTCAAAGGTGAGATAATTTTATTTCCCAAGTTCTGCAGCCAGCCCACCTTGGTCTCGCTGCACGAGCACACACGACCACTTGCAGTTCTCTTGTCTATTTTCCACCTATGCTTGCCACCCTGAAACAGAGCAGTGTGGCTTGACCTAGCAGCAATTTAGCTATGAACATTTATGAGTGGGGAAAAGGAATGGTTGCCCTGGTTCTGCTTCTCTTGAATCACCTCTGATGCCTCTTTGTAAGCTAAGAGTGCAGGCCATATTTGGCTGGCTTCTTGGAATAAAGCAAAACCTAGTAAGATTTTCATAAGGTATTGGAGTCTCTGCCTCTTCACTTATTGAAATAACAAATGACATTAAAACCTTGATAATGAATTTAACATTTAAGTCAAGTTTTTGAACTCAAGCAACTGACCTGGTTATGGAAGATGATGACATGAAAACCATTTGGAGCTTGACATTGTGGTTATTTAAACTTGGTGCCACATGTTACTCATCCAGAAGATCTCCACAATACCAACCACTGTAGCTGCCACAGAGGCTTTTCCTCAAACCACAAACCTTGGGGATATGGCTATTTTGTTTAGCATCCAGAGAACAAGGATCTCGACAAGATCTTCTTCCTTCATGAATCATCACTTTGGCCTCTAAGGGTCACACGCACTGTGAGCTCGGGATGCAAGGCTGTCAGCTCCTAAAGTCAACAGTTTGAGGCAGCCGTGACAACTGCAAACGCCACCACCTCAGCAGCAATAATAATATTCTGTCTTCTTGTCTGGGGCTCAGCTTGGTGAGGCACTTTGTGAAGCAGATAACGCTCACCCCTGTGCTTGGTACCCACAAGTTCTCTTCCACACAGCAGCTCTCCAAAACAACACGTTGAAATGTTTTGGACAGACCACACAAAACCCAGTAGGCATTTTTGCAAACGCTAGCCATGACTTTTTCAATCCCCCATGCCAGTTGTGCGAACCAGAGAGTCCTAGGGAACCACAGCACTTCAGAATTACTGCTGGCAGGGCAGAGGCTCCGGGCGAGGGGCAGGACAAAGAGGCAGGCTGGGGAGAAGGGTGGATGTGAGAATGAATGAGAGCTAGAGACATGAGGCATGCTGATGTTGTGCAACAGGGCGCTGCATGCCAGTGGGGCTGGCTTGGGAATGAGAGGCACCAAGAGCAACTCTGCGTCCAGGATAAATAGTGAGGCCCCGAAATGGCACGGTACCCCTGGGAAGTGGGTGTGGAATACTTGCATTGGGAGCCATCGGCTTAGAAGGGTGTTGCAGGGAC
>VZSR01001342.1:6758681-6776277 GCA_013398615.1 Brachypodius melanocephalos
CAGCGGGAAGTTCGGCGGGGGCAGGGGCGCGCGGGGCCCGGGGGGGAGCGGGCGGGCGGGAGTTGCGAGTTTGCGGCCCGGCGCCGTGCGGGGAGGAGGGCGGCACAATGCTGGAGAGGGACCGGCTCCCGGCCGGCCTGCCTGCCTGCCTTCGGAGGGGCTCGTATTGTCCCCGCTTCCCCAGGTGCGGCCGGGGCGCGGGCAGGAGGAGCTGGGAATAACCCTTCCATCGGGGGACCGAGAAGAGTGTCGGCTCCCCCGCCGTGGCTGCAGCGGGCACGGGTGGGATTCACCCCTTGCCGCTGCCCCCTCCAGTGACACGCCAGGGTACCGGGGCGCTGGCGAGACCCCGTGCGGCTGGGTGGCATCAGGCTGCCCTCCTCTTAAACCGGCCGAGATCCTTCGATGTGTCCGGCTGGTTGTGCATTTGTTATTCAGGATTTCTCCAGAAGTGGCGTGTGGCTTTCCCACACTGCCCTTTTGGCTATGCCATGGAGCCGGTGGCTGTTCTGCGTTGCCGGCTTGTGCTGGCCTGTGGCCGGCTCGGCTGCTGTTGCCCAGCGAATTGCCGGCTGTATTTTGCCGAGTGGCCGCTGTGCTGTTGAAGTGGCAGCCATTTGGTCACCGTGGCATTACTTTGCACGCTGCCTTTGCTTGCCGTGGAGTTCTGCCTTGATAGCTATTGTACGTTCCCGAAGTTGCTTTGCACATGGGCAGTGCCTTCCCTTGCGTTTGCCTTGGGTTCCGCAGCCGATTACTGATTTGCCAGGATGGCTACTGTAAGAATTTGTATGGCTTTTGTCTGCAGGGTCTGCTTTTTGCAGGGCTGTGCCTTGAGCAAGCAGCATGTCCTCACCGAGCTCAGCACCCGTATCTGTTGTCGTTATTTCTGGTTGTACTGGGTGGATTGCAAAGGAGCCACCGTGCTTTCCAGCCTTAAATAAAGTGAGGAGAAAGTAATGGGCCATTATCCTAAGGTGTGTAGCAGGAGAGCAAAGGAGGAGTTGGAAATGCCATTCATTTTGTGTCCCCCTGAGTGCTGGACCATGGTTACACACCCTTCAGGTGTGTGCTGCCTAAAGCTGCAGAGTTCAGCCGTGACTTCCCACTAGAGAATCCCACAGCTGTCTGAGTTGAAAGCTGGACTCTTTTCTTCTAAGCCCAAGGGTTGTGCATCACTACCGTGCTGCACACACATTCCCAAGGGGCTGGACCTCCGTGGTCACTACCCATAGATGGGACACTTGTGAATGATCAAATTGGTCATTTGGAATTATTTTTGTTCTCTTTAGCCCTGTTTCTGGGCCAAGTTGTTAATGTTACTTTGGGATATTTTGTGTCTGTCATTGGCACAACCAATCATTTGTGTATTTCCCCAACTTCTTAGGAATGACCTGATCCTTCAAACCAGACTTTTCCAGCTGTAACTCATGATGGAGCTTTTCAAGGATGGCCCAAGAGTGAACTTGTAGTACCATGGTTCTTGCTGGAAATTATAGAAAACCCCCAAACACTTGAAAATTAACTGTGCAGTGAATCTTAATGAACAAGATGAACAGGTTTAACCTGCAGCAGTGACCTGCCTTTACCTCTCTTCATATGCATTTACCTCCTTTGCTGGGTTTTGTACCCCTTGGATACCTCTGAAAGGTTCTTGCATTCTCACTTTTGGGTTTGCATGAAAAAGGAATTATGATGACATTTCTTGTGGGTGTACTTGCATTCCAAAATGATAATGGTCATGCAAGGAACTATCATTCTATAGCATGGTGAGGTTGCTATACTAAAAGCAACCTGATCTGTATTGTTCTTCAGGAGGAGGAGGAGCATCTAGTCCACTTGGACTAGATGATCATTGTAGGTCCCTTCCAGCTGAAATATTCCATCCCAGTTTTATTTGTGAGTGAAATGCATCAGGCAGGTTTTTCTCTTCCCAAAATTCAGTCCCTGTCACTCCTTGTACATCTTCCCAGTTGGTCCTGGAGCTCTCTCATGTTCATCAGTGTTTTTCTTGGGGATGGAGGTGGAGTTGAGAGGAGCAGTGGAATACAGAGCTGTGTAGGGGAGGTTTACTTATTTACCATGTCTGGGGTGTAATGTGTTTGCAAATGCAATCTCTGGAATTGGTCTGTGCACATGTTCAGCTGTGCCCCTCCGTAAATACCTACCTGAATGTTTATCCATCTTACATTATTCCTCCTTGCGTAATGCCTTTTCTTCTGAGAACCTGGATTTCTCTTCTATCAGACTTTATCTTTCCCAGTTCATTTCTTTCTCCCAATGTCTTTTGGACAAATAAACTATATTCTTGCCTTCATTGGATTTTCTGGTCTCATTCTTCCTCCATTAGGAGATGATTTGGAAGTATGAAATATATTTGTGTTTATCACTTCATCTCTTCCGTCTGTACTTCTTGAAGACTGTGTCTAGTGAAGTACAAAATAGCAATGCTTTACAAACTTCTTAAAGGCTGAAGGAGAAGGCAACACAAGTTCTAACTGTTCAAAAGTGAAGGCATCTCTGAAAAAGTCATGCTCTTAACCAGGTGAGCACACCTGGGGTAGGTATTCTCTGCAGAATTAATTCCTGTGGTCCCTGCTGGAGTCCGGTCACAGCGGATGGTTTAACATGGATGTGAGATGCTCCCTCTCAGTGCCTTCCCTGACCTACTGAGGCTCAGCAGGGCCCAAGGCATGTGTTGCCAGGCTGGGCAGGTACATGTCGCACTGCTCTTTGTCACGTTGAGAGGAGCACTGGAGAATCTTTTTGTCCTTCCAGTCACGTGTTGGGCAGTCGTGGGCCCACAGCCCGTGTTCTCAGTGAGGTGTGTATGGGGAATGATGAAACACAACAGGACGTTTCCAGCTCAAGTGGCTTGAGCTTTGCTTCTCTGCCAGTCTGGTTGGCTGTTTGGGCTTCGAATGTTTGGGGATAAGGATTTGGCCGTGTTTTAAGTTTACCAGAAGTCAACTTTGTGAGGAAGTGATCCCTTCAGAAGCAATGCCTAGCTTCCAGCTCTGATAATCCTCCTGCAGAAGTTTCTGACCGTCTGTTTTCTGTGTGTGTTGTGGCAGCAAACACTGATTTGTTGTTGTCTCCTCCTGTAAAAATATCAACGTTTGATTGATCGCTGTGGCAGTATTTTCACCTACAAACCAAAGGCTAACTGCAATATCTTCTCCAGGCAATTTCAGCCAATGATGGTCTGTCTGGGCTTTGCTGAAGAAGGGGAGCTGGTTGCTCTCAATCTTACTTCATGTCTCTTGCCCTGGTGACATTCTTCATCACAGATGGTTTAGCTGGAAAATTTTAGTCTTGTACTTCCCTGCTGTACAATGCACTTGGTGATAGCCTGTTTCTTCCACAAGGTCTCTCTGCTCTATAGATCATTTAAGTGAAGGTTGCATTTGAGCAACCTTCATCTGTTTGGACAGTGAATTGGATTTACTGTGTGTGTATATATATATTTATGTGTGTGTGTATATCACAATATATATGATAGTTTGTATAATATAATGTATCTTATATAAAATATAATGTTATATAGTTATTAAATTTTATACGGATATATATAGCAGAGCATATTGGATATAAAGTGTATCTATAGCACAGTATTTTGGATATACTGCTGGTTTTTTTCCTTCAGGCAGCACAACAGATGAAGTGATTTACCTCAGAATTATTCAGAGTTTGCCAGATACATAAAGAGGGCCCACCCTCCTTGAAGAATGGTTTATCCAGTCTTGGTTATCCATCAGGCTTTCCTCATACATTGCTAGACTATTGCTTTCGAAGTCCATTTTCACTCAGAGCTAGCTAGACCCCATCACCCTTTGGCCAAATTCTATGACTACTAATGAGTTTAGTATTGAAAAACCTGTTCTCGTCAACTGGCTGGTCTGTGCAGAAAATATTAAGAGCATTTATTTTACAATAAAATAAAAGAAAACCCTTAAAAATTTTCAGTGATACACTAGATTCCTATGCAAGTTTTTCAAGTGATTGATTTCTCCCCTTTTTCAGATTTTGCACTATTCCTGTGTTGGATTTCTCTAGCTTTAGCTAGATCTATTGGACATGGGGGGTCTTTGTTGTGTAGGTTAAAGAGCTCTCAGAAATCTTCTCCCTGTGTAGTGCTCATAGGCCATCTTCAAGTCTCCTTTTAACATTTTCTCAGGTAAGCTATATTTATTCAGCTTAAGGCTAATAAGGGGGAGGAGTTCATCACATTTCTCAATTTCTCAGCATCCTTTTTGGAGTACACAGGTAAAAATAGTGTGCACTACTCTCATAATTGCCTTACCAGTCCTGTATATAGTCAGGTAAAAACCACCTGCTCCTGAAGAATAGTCCTTCCTCTGTGCACAAGTAGATTGCACTCATTCAGGAAAAGCCTTCTTAGAAGTCTTCTGCTGAGAACTCATGTTCCAGCCACTAATTACAAGGTCTTTTCTGATCTTCTGTGTGTCCTTGGATTTTCATCCTCGGAGGCATTCTGTGTTCTTGCGTTCTTGACGTAAAAATCTTGGATATTTAAGACGCTTGTCTGTCTGCACGACCCCGTTGCAGCAGTAGCATCAACTGGTCTGTGCCAGAGTTTCCATGCCATCATTTACCATCTCACCTGCTTCACCTGCAAACCTTTATTCAGGTTTCTGAGGATTTTGTTCAGTCAGTGCCTTCACCAGCTACCAGCGATATTCCATGTTTGGCTGCTGTTGCCTTTCATGATGGGGCCTTGCTTTGTGACAGTGGATCCGTGTGTGACACCTTTTTGCTGAGACAGATCGTGCTCGTGCCGTAGCTGTGCACCAAGCTTTATCCCACAGGTTGGCACATACTGCTTTACAGAGCATGTAAAAGGCATTAAAAAATATCTCAGGCTGTGGTTTCACTTTCTCTGGTGCCTTTTCTTGTGACAGTGCAGTCCGAGCCTGGTTTGGGCTTGGTCTCTGGGCTCTTGAGTGGGTGCCTACTTGAGAGGCAGCGGTGTGTCTGTGCTTGCTAAGGCAGGTTATACATTGCTGTAGATGGTAGCACTTCAGCATAGATTGCCTGCTTTGGATTCTCTTGGGACCACAGAGAGTTTTGAATACTTGTGACCTCTGATCCTTCACTGTGTCATGACCAGGAAGACCTTGTTTTAGCCATAGACCGCTGTTTTCTGATTTCATAAAAGTACCATGAGCTTGGTGAAGTGTGTAAGACAAAATCTCTCCTTCCTCCCAGGAGTGGTTCAGCATTGGCACCCTGGGTTCCCAGGGAGGCTGGAGATGCTCTGAATATTGTTCTCTGGGATGCTTGTGACAACCTGGTCTAGCTTCGCAGTTTGCTGTGAATAGGGCATTTGAGTGGAGACCTCCAGCAGCCACTTTGAAGGCAAATCCTCCTGGACACACCATTGGTTTTTGTTCCTTTAGCCCCAGGGATGAGGGCAGGATCATCCCACTTGGCCTGTAGATCAAGGAGAAACTGCGGGATCCCAAGCCTAGGAGTGACTCAAAGTTTACCAGTGACTTGTATCTGTTCTACTATTGTTCCTGTGCCCATTTCCCTGGCCCCAGTTTGCTTCTTTCATTCTGGATGTGTCTGTCCATCTTCATCCTGTTCACATGCTTTACCTTGGCACACAGGGCTCTGTTGTTGGTTTGCTGTCAGTCATGAATCCTTAGAAACAGAGAATCTAAAGGTTGTCCTTTGGGTCAGTGGCTGCAGAATCATAGAATCATTTAGGTTGGAAGAGACCTCCAGGACCTCCAAGATCATTGAGTCCAACCGTTAATCTAATACTGCCATTTTCTAATCCAATCCAATCCAATCCAATCCAATCCAATCCTGTGCCATTTTCCTCTAGTACTCCTACAGCTTCCAGCTGTTTTCAGTGGAGGAAGTGCCATAGCCAGATATGGTTTCTAGCTATCCAGAAAGTGCCAGTGATTCTCTCTTGACTGAAACTCTTCAGTCTCCGATCAAACACATGGAACCTTCTAGCACCCATGGTGTCCTTTAATTGGAAATTCTGCAGCCACTTGTTTCAAGAACTAGTCTTTCTTTTTAGTTGGTTTTGAATGTGTTTCTTTGTAGTGTTGTTTGATGGTCATCAAATTCATACTGGAAAGGACAGTAAAAAAATTCCTACCTAACCTCTATTTTTCATATATGGCTGAGGTCACATCCTCGCCTCAATGACCTTTTCTCTGGGCAGAGATGTCTAACCCACTCAGTCGTGCCTCTTCATTGCCCCTTCTAGTTCCTATGGAAGAAGCAGAATTGCACACACATTTCAAGATATGGGAAAGCCATAGGTTTGTGTGAGGGCATAATGACATTCTCCTCAGGAAATTCTAGCATGCAGTTTACTTTCTCGATGGCTGCTGGGTGTCAAGGTGCCATTTTCATGGATCTGCCTCTTATATCCAAAGGGCATCACTCTTGAGCTGCACGGGCCAGCTCCGAGTCCGTATGTCCCTTCCAGCTAGCATCCTCCTTTGAGTCTCTGGGCAGCCATCCTATGATGTCTCTGAGTAATTTGCTTTGCATTCTTAGCAAAGGGACATCAGTGTATCAGAAGAGGAGCGTGGGGTGTTGTAGTAGACCCTTGGCCCCTAACAGCTCCACAGGTAGGGTGTGCTCAGGTGTTGCAAATACAGAAGATGCTGCCCTTCATAAAACAGTGAGTGTGGGGAGTGTGATGTGTCCTTCCTCTGGATCTTGCATCTGTAGGCTCCATCCCACTTGCAGAAGGTGGAGCCCAGTGTGTTTTGTTTCGTGATCCACCACTGGGCTCTGCCAGCCTGTATCTCCGAGAGATCTGGAAGCCTTCCTCCAGGGAGACAGAATGATTCTTCTGGGATTTTTAAGTAAATCTGTTACATACTTAACAGTCATTTTACTGTGCCCTCAGGAATAGCTTTACGATTAACATAACCTTCTTTAGTACATCTAACCTTCATTTAGTGAATCAAACTTTATTTTCAGTTGCTTTTGCAAAAATTAATATCTTCTTCTAGGCTGTAAATTAAGCTATTGTTAAATGCATGAATGTTTTTATTATTTATTACCTTGCTTTTGCTCTGTTATTTCACTCTGTTCATCAGATTTTTTTTTTTCTCAGATACATTTTTATTTGAATGGAGGTTCCAGAATTAGAGTTTTCATACTCAGAATAACATTCTTGCTCCTCACGGTTGTGCAGAATTAAGAAAACAAAACATTAATGTGGGCTTAATAAAATGTAAACTAGCTTTATCTCCTAAGACTGTCAGTGCTCTGCACAGCTATTTTTAGTATTCTTATTTGGCACCCTTTCCTGAAGCACGAGCATTTTAATTTTTATTTATTATTTTACTGCAGAGAAGGAGCACATAGGTAGCCTGAGAAATGAATTTGTCAGCAAGTGCATATAAGAAGGATTGAAGCTGTTGCCTCAAGACGAGTCTCTTTTTTGCCTGGGAGGTGTCATTCTAGAATAATTTTAGGACCCTTTGTACAATGATGGACTGATGTGGGTTGAGAGGGGCCTTAAACATCATCCAGTTCCAGCCCCCTGCCATGAGCAGGGACACCTTCCACTAGACCAGGTTGCTCCTGGTCCCTTGCAACTTGGCCTTGAACACTTCCAGGGTTGGGGCATCCACAGATTCTCTGGGAAACCTGTTCCTGTGTCTCACTACCCTCATAGTAAAGAATTTTTTCCTTATATCCCGTTTAAGCCTACCCTCTTTAAAACCATTAAAACCATTTTAAAAACCAGTTTAAAACCATTGCCCCTTGTCCTGTCATTGCAGGCCCTGGTAAAAACTATCTCTACCTTTCTTTATATTCTTAGAATCTCAGAATCACACAGAATCATTAAAGTTGGAAAAGACTTCCAAGATCATTGACTCCAACCATGGACCAAACATCTTCTTGTCAGCTAAGCCATCACACTGAGTGCCATGTCCAGTCATTTCTTGAACACTTCCTGGGATGGTGATTCCACTGTTGCTCTGGGCAGCCCATTCCAAGGCTAAATCCTTTCAGTGAAGAAATTCTTCCTGATGTCCAGCCTGAACCTCCCCGGCACAGCTTGAGGCCATTTCCTCTCATCCCATTACTTGTTGCCTGGGAGAAGAGGTGATCCCCACCTGGCTATAGCCTCCTTTCAGGGAGTTGAGTGATTCAATCAGTAGAGAGTGATAAGGTCCCCCCTGAGCCTCCTTTTCTCTAGGCTAAACATCCCTGCCTCCCTCAGGACCTCTTCACAGGACTTGTGCTGCAGACCCTTCCCCAGCTCTGTTGCCCTTCTCTGGACTCACTCCAGCCCCCCAATGCCCTTCTGGAATTGAGAGGCCCAGAACTGGACACAGTATTTGAGGTGTGGCCTCACCAGTGCTGAGTACAGGGGGACAGTCACTGCCCTGGTTCTGCTGGGCACACTGTTGCTGATCCAACACTCAGAGTCTTTCCCCCATCCACCAGGGAGGTCACCTGCTCATAAAAAGAGATCAGGTTGGTCCAGCAGGACCTGCTTTTTATGAACCCATCCTGGCTGGGACTAATCCCCTGGTTGTCCTGTATGTGCCATGGGATCACACTTGGGATAATCTGCTTTATAGCCTCTCTGGGCACTGAGGTCCAGCTGACAGGCCTGTAGTTCCCCTGATCTTCCTTCGGACACTTTTTGTGTGTGGCCATCACATTGTCCGACCTTCAGTCACCTGGGACCTCTCTGGTTAACCAGGGCTGATTATAAATCATGGAGAGTGGCTTGGTGAGCTCTTCCACCAGCTCCCTCAGTACCCTGAGCTTAAAAGCTCCCAGAAGGTCTTTCCAGAGCCTTCTCCAGGATGAACAACCACAGCTCTCTCAGCCTGTCTTTGTAGGAGAGGTGCTTCATCCCTTTGATCATCTTCTGGACTCCTTCCAACAGGTCCATGTCCTTCCTGTGCTGGGGACCCCAGAGCTGGATCAGCACTCCAGGTGGGGTCTTGCCAGAGCAGAGCAAAGGGGCAGAATTCCCTCCCTCACCCTGCTGCCAATGCTGTTTTTGATGCAGCTTAGGACATGTTTGGCTTTCTGGACTGCAAGTGCACACTGTTAGCTCGTGCCCATTTTTTTGTCCACCTGTGTCCCTGAGATTTTTGCCACAGGGCTGCTCTCAGCCTCGTCATTCCCCAGCCTGTACCGATCCTGGTGATTGCCTTGACCCATGTGCAGGGCCTGCACTTCACCTTGTTGAATTTCATGAGTTTCACGTGGTTCCACTCCTCAATCCTGTCAAGGTCCCTCCGGATGGCATCTCTTCCCTTTAGCTTATCAACCACTTGACTTGGTTTCATCTGCAAGCTTGCAGAGAGTGCACTCAACCCCACCATCTGTGTCATTGATGAAGATACTCAGTAGTATTGGTCCCAGATCCTTGGGGGACACCACTGGTTCAAGATTTCCTCCTCAACACCGAACCGTTGACAGTAACTCTTTGGATGGAGCCATCCATCCAGTTACCAAATATCACAGAGACTGGTTTGGCAACTATGTCAGCCGACTCCCTCAAGACCCTGGGATGCATCTCGTTGGGTTCCATGGACTTGTTCATGTTCAGTTTCCTCAGGTGGTCTCAAACCTGACTTCTTATGATGGGATTGTGAATCAGCTCTTATACACATAGATAGATCTAAATCTGGAAAGTCTGTTCAGCTTGTGTATTTTAAGTGTGTGTAATTCACCCTCTGGCACAGATTGAAGTTTCTGGAAGCATTCATTTACATTTATTGTTAAAATTTATTTTAACATGTCTCATAGTGACCCATTCTATGCCATATTTTGAAGATGGAAGAATCCAGTGAAATTGCAGTACACTGCCAGTATGAAATAATGAAATAAATATCTTTATAGAAAATAAAAAAATGGACAGCTGTCACTATTTTCATACTGAATTTATATTTTGGCCTTGAGCAGTAGTCACAGTTTGCACTTGTGTTGTAGGCATTTCTGTCTGAGTTTGCCACATAACACTGTGCTGCCAAAGCTCCCTGGCAGGGCAGGTCTCAGCCCTTCCTGGCCCTGTCCCGTGGCTGCTGGTGGTTGAATGTGCCTGTCCCAGACCTTGTGGAGAAGTCTGCAGGGGACTGGGAGGTGTGTGCTCTGATCCTGGGGTCTCTGTGTGCAGTGACGTGCATGAGAGTGACCTGCAGGAGTTCTGTTCCTTGATTAATTCACTTCCCAGCCTGAGTTCACAGCCCCTGCATCTGCCCAGTGTTGAAGTTATTTTGTAGGAGACAGAAAGATGCCTTTGTTTGAAAACTATTTTTTATTTGTATACCTTTGTATATTTATTCTTAACAAGATTTACTGAATATAGAAGATTTGGCAGTCATGGCAATAGTCACACCTAAGATAATATTAGCCACAAATGTTTGCCATGTTGGTATTCAACCATTTTGGCATCCTAGTCCCTTTGCTCACAGAGTCATTTTCCCTTTTACAGTAATGTCACGCTCCAGGTATGTGCCAAAAGACTGTGACGTGCCACCTGAACCCTGGTCTCTTTTTTCATTGCTGTCGAACACTGAACACGGTGCCCTTCCCCTTTCTTCCCTCTCTTTCTCCAACATACCCTGTAGTAAAATGCCAGGGTTCAAGCATGAAATCAGGTAATTAGCCATTGGGAAATGCTGTACTTCACGTTGCATAATTGCAGTATTTGGGACAAAACTTAATGTTTTCAAGATCCTACACCGTTGTTAAAACTGATTACATTTCTGGAAATCTTCCCTTCATTTTACAAAATGAGGGAGATTGAGACAGGAGTTAAAAATATTTGCGATCATCATTCATTAGGCAGTCATATATATATGTATGTGTGTATATATATATGTATATATATGTGTGTGTATATATATATGTATATGTATGTATATATATATACACACACACACACACACACATACATACTGCTCTTCTTCTTAGTGATCTTTACCCATCAAGAGGGATCCATCAGTTATCATTCCAGCTTATTTTCAGGACACTTCTCAGCATCTGCAATGTGTTAGAAAGCAGCTGTGTTCATTTTGCCACCCTGGTTCCTCCCTCCAGTGCTAGTCCATCCCTTTGTAGAAGTGGGAAGAGAAAAAACAGGATGGGAACAGAGAGCTATTGAATTGCAGAGAACCAGACTCAGTTTAATTCTCACATCTGACTTCTGAGTGCCTGCCTTTGTCTACCAAATGCCTTGGATTTCATGTAGGATTTTGGATGTGATTCCTACATTTCAGAAAATTACTTAAAGAGTAGTCACTGTGTACTTCAAACAGTTCCCAAATGAAGAAGACAAGAGATTTGCACTTCAGAACATCTGTATTTAGGCTAAAGCAGGCATTCCACTGACTCCTTACTCCAAACTTGCATGGACTAGCATCTAGTGGAAGATGACTTTTTCTATCATAGATAAACCAAAGAGGGGATAATGTTAGCTCCTTTTCCTAAATTACAGTGATGCTGGGAGCCTTCAGCTCTCCCTTCTGCTGGCACTGGCCCCAGAGAGGGCTAGCTGGACCTTAGCTGGCATTTGACCTTCTCAGGCAGACTGGAGCCCTGGACTTGGGCAGCCTATCTCAAGGGGTTTGCTCTGCCATTGAGCACCTCCTGAAGTGTCAGAACCCTCCGTGGCTTTGGCACCATCTCCCTGTCTTCCTGGTCTCAGTGGAAAGGGGCTCCCTGCTGCTGGACACGTTCTGGGTGTACCCATACCTGAATTCCCAGCATGTGCAGCGCTTTGGGAACGTGACTTGTTCGTCATTTACAATTCTGGCCAAACCCTCAAACACCACTCCAGAAACTTGGTTCCCATTTCCTCTGCTTCTGTCACCATCTAGGAAAGTTTATTTCCTCAAACCCATGGCCTAACGTGTAAATGCTCTCCTGAGCCAAGGGCAAACATTCAGCCAGCTTTCTAAGAGGTAAAACTTGAGTGCTTCTCATTTGAGATGGACTTGTTTCCAGTTTGGTTACCTGGGAGAATTTCTCCACATGACAGCCTGGGAAGGAGAGAACCTACCTTTGTCCTTCACAAAAGAGGAGCTGGACCTCATAACCTTCTGGCTGCCAGTGCAGGGCAGTCCAGGCTTTGGGAAAGAGAATTGCTTGGAGTTTGGGAGGAGGAGGAGCAGGATCCATTTTGAATGCCACGTGGGGGATGCCTGTTGAGTGTGTGTTGCTCACAGGAGACTCCACCAGGGCTTACAGGAGAATATGGAGGGGTTTGGGCAATAAGCCAAGCCAAGCTGGGTTGTATGAAACGCAAACAGAAAATAGCAATTTGCAATGCCTCATAAGTCAGTTGAACCTGTAAAGGACTTCACAGAGCCAGGGAAAGGTTAACCCTTCCACAACAGCCCTGTCATGTCTTAGCTCCTAACCAAACCACTGAGCCCTAGGAACCCTTCAGAGACATCTGCAGGAATCTTCAGTGATGGGAAGGGTTAAGTGTAACTTGCTAATTGTGAAGGCTCACATTGCAGGCTTTTATTTCATAGGTGTTAAAATTAGAAGGAGGATTTGCGATCCTCTCATCTGGCCATAACAGTTGCTATACTGAGCCTAATAATGTGTGCATCAATTCTCTTACATATTTTAGTAAAGTCTTCACTGTCTAAGTGACAGAAACTTCTGCCTCAGTCAGTGGTTGACTATGTCTCTTGAAACATCACTGATTGTTTCTGGCTTTGTTTGTTACTGCATATTCAGTGGTTGGAATAAATACAGAGTGGTTATCCCTTTCGAAAAGGGAAGTTTCAATTTCTGTGGTTGGCTGCATGCTATTTCCCTTACTGACTTCTCTGGGAAGAAGATGGTAATTGTCGTCCCAGGGTTGCTGGAAAGCTGAAGCGAGACCTGTGTGCTGCGTTATCACTCTGGCTTCTTTGGTGTGGGAGGTGTGGGTGGTATCCCTGTGGAATTCAGGGAGCAGTGACACTAGAAGCATGCT
This sequence comes from Brachypodius melanocephalos, assembly GCA_013398615.1. Lineage (NCBI taxonomy): Eukaryota > Metazoa > Chordata > Aves > Passeriformes > Pycnonotidae > Brachypodius > Brachypodius melanocephalos. The sequence continues at coordinate 6,771,649 of VZSR01001342.1, forward strand.
GTTGCTGCTGCTGGGCCTTCAGAGCTGAGCTAACACTTGCAGGTTGACACCATGGCATGAGTCAAAGTTGAGTTAAAACAGGATCACCTTATGCATCACAATCTTTCGTTTCAGGTAAGAAATGTTGATTCTGGGTGCTTATCTAGGATAGCATCAGTGTAACTGGCTGAATTAGCAACCGAAGGCCAAAGCGTGACAGAAATATGAGGCTGTAAAACAAGTCAGCAGGTGGGGATTGGGAGTGGGCTCTGCCTCCATTAGGTCAGCTATAAACCATCATCAGCTATTTTTCTTATTAAAGAAGAGGTCTCAGTTAATGAATTGATGTGTGTGGGAATTAATGCTGGATGAGTCCCCCTGGGGCTTTCGTGATGAGGGTCAAATGAAATATTAATGGAATTAAAACAAACAGTCCCCTGATTTTCCTAAGTACCTTCCGGATGGGTTTGTCTAAGCATTGGTCAGGGAAGATGTGGAGCCCCAGGAGAGACAGGCCAGTGTCATTACTCCCATTTCATGATCAGGGAAATGAAGGCAGTGGAAAGCAATGACCCTGGGGGCACACAGTCCAGCAACAGGGCTGCACAAGAGCTCTGAGAGTTCTCCTCTCAGAGCGCTTTTGCTCTGATCCCTGATTTCAGCTCCCTTCTCAGAGAAATGGAAGTCATCCAGATTGCTCCTGCACTGCTTGGTTGAAAGCTGATCTTTTCAGGTGTGGTATGGTCTTCAGGAGCCCCAAATCCATAGCCTTCTTATTCACAAAATTTCTCCGCGTTTCCAGATGAGAGAATAAAAGCCAGTAGTTGTGGCTTTTTTCTCCTGATGCCTCTTCCACAGGACACATTCCCTTGTCTTTCAGATTGTCCATTCCAGAGGCTGAGTATAGCAACGCAAATGACAGGCTTGGGCAGGATCAAGCCTCTTTGGTTAAGTGTGTGTAGTGCAGAGCAGTGCAAAAGGTCTTTAGCTTGCTGGATTCATGCAAGCTAACTTCAGGAGCAGTATCCATGAATAATTTCCTCCAGTTCCCAGGTTAACACAAATATGGTATGTTTCATACCCCAGAGTAGGAACTGGTGTGATACAACAGGGTGTTAAATATCTACAGTAAAATGCTTTTGGACATGGCACAAAACTGTAAATTGTTCCAGAGGGATCTCAGAAATCTTCCTGCTGCTGCAAAGTGTAAGGATGTATTCTGCATCCCTGGGTATAACTTGGTCTGGGACACTGAGAAACATCCAGTGTGTTGAGGAGGAGACCCTGGCAAGGCACTCCAGCCTGAACAGAGCTGATGATTGTGGTGTGCAAAAGCAAAGCTAAATGTGTTTTCTCACACCTGTTTGTGTCCCTTGGGTGTGGAACAGCCCAAGCAAGACTTGTCACATTTTCTGTGTAACGTGGTGGTGCATGAGTGCATGTGGATGTGCTCTGCAGAGGGCAGGGCTGTACAGTGCCCTTCAGCAAAGGCCACTTCGCTGAATGACAAATGACACAGGGCTGGCAAATGACACCACATGGCCAGGTAAGGGTGGTGTAACTTTCTGCACTGACCACAAGTGCAAAGACAAACTAACAGAGTCAGGAAAATTGTAACTGGGAACATTTTAAAGTACTTTCCTGTTACTTTTTTTTTTTTTTTTTTCCCCAAGGAAAGGAAAATAAAAGTATTCTAGAAGACAGATAACATCCTGATAACCATTCCTTCTTGCATCCACCAAAGCAGCATTATTGGGCCCCAAATTATAGAATTAGATAATCACAGGATGGCTTGGATTAGAAGGAGGCTTACAGATCATCTACTTCCAACAACCCTGCCATGGAGGGGGACATCTTCCACTAGACCAGGTTATTCAAAACCCCATCCAGCCTGGCCTTGAACACTGCCAGGGTTCGGGCATCCATGGCTTCTCTGGGCAACCTGTTCCAGTGCCTCATCACCCTCAGAGTAGAGAATTTCTTCTTAATATCTGATCTAAATCTGCCCTCTTTCAGTTTGAAGCCATTAAAAATTAATACCTCACATGGTGCACATATCACTCCTAGGAACTGGAAATCAGATGTGGCAGTGGGCAAATCTTTTCCCACACTGATGGGAGAGTTTATTGCATTCTTGGTGAACGTCCTTGAGTCTCTAAATAAGGGAACAATAATAACTTTGTCGTATCTCTGTAGCAAGCCACAAAAGGATGTTCTGTAGTCCACTCAGTCTTTCTCCCCCTCATCTGCTTGTCTGCCTTTCAGGATTCAGTGGGATCTTGCTGTGTGCCTGGTGAGAGCCCCCCTACCAGAAGAGCTGCCCATCTCCGTCTCCTCGGGAACAGCCGGGGGGAGTGCGGAGTCATAAAAATTTATGTTTTCATCAAACCGGGCCAAGGAGAATGGGGGTCCCACACCCAAAAGAATGAAGACACGACAGAACAAAGACTCAGTACGTGAGGTGGGAGAGCGGGTTGGGACACGGGAGGCAAAGCTGGAGGTGTGGGTTGGAACTGAGACTCCCTGCAAAGCTAATGGGCATGGGTTTGGCACAGTGGAGTGCAGGGGGTTCGGGGGCTTTGGGAGCAGAGCAGGAGCGGTGGGAGATGCAAAGCAGGACTGACACAGTGATCCCTCTCTCAGATGTCAATGCGGAGCGGACGGAAGAAAGAGACTCCGGGACCCCGAGAGGAGCTCAGGTCACGGGGTCGAGCTTCCCCTGGTGGTGTCAGCACCTCCAGCAGTGATGGCAAGGCTGAGAAATCCCGACAGGCGACAAAGGTAATATCAGCTAGAACGCAAGTGTGGGTGGCCAAGGACTGCCCAGGCTGGGTGGGATCCATTTGAGGATCCAGGGACACAGACCAGAAGACATTCACTAAGGAACTCATGCTGGGTTAGCTTCCTGAAATGGGCAGAATCCCTCTTTGCTCTCATCCTCACCATCTTGTACTTTCCTAAGAACTGATGTCCAGTCTCACCAGACCCTTTTAGTGCTAATTATTGCCATATCCTGGGTCCATGTTGCTCTGCTAGTGTCATTGACACACGTGCCATGGTGGCTGTGTCTCACCTGCTGCAATCTGTGAAGACCTGTTGGGCTGGAAGATTTCCCCTATGACCTTTGACCTCTCTGTTCTTCTCTCCTTGCAGAAGGGCCGGCTGGAGGAATCCTGCACCCCCAAGAGCAGCAAGCAGGGCCGAACAGAAGAGATCTCAGAGAGTGAAGGGGAGGACACCAATGCTCCCAAAAAAACCAAAACTGAGGTGAGCCCTCCCTGCTGTGATTGCTGGCATATGCCCAGTCCAGAGTAAAGAAGTCTCCAGTTCCCTATCTGTGCTGCTCCTGCCTGCCTGAGCAGGGACCCTGCCTTTTCCAAGTGGCAAGAGTCTGGCTCCGTGTGCAGCCACAGGTTGGGTCAGAGTCAGTCCCTTCTGATCCCCAGCACAGTGTGAAATGGAGGTGCTTAAGTCATGATGGGTTCCAGGTGACAGTCATGCAAAACCTGCTCATGCACACACGGAGTCATGGCAGGGCTTTTCCAAAAAAAAGCACCGACAGCACCAGGCTGCATTGGTGGTTGGGTGATTGGAAGACTCAGCCCTTGTGCTTCTCCATTCCCTGTTAGTCTGTTCAGGGAACCGGCCTTAAAGGCCTGCAAACATGGGGGATGCTTGCTCATGTTAAGAGATCATTATAATTCAACCATCTTGGTTACACTTCTGTAATTTCTCCACATGGGTAGTCTATTCAGCTCAACAGTGATACTTTTTCAGCTTAGCCTCGCGTGCTTGGAGTGGCCCTTGTTAGTTATCCTTACCCATGATGACTGCTTAATCACCAGTGCACATTGTCTGAGGCAGCAGGTGGTGGGGAGGAGCAGGGATTGGGAAGCACAGGGGGAACTTCTGGAGGTAATGAGTGGAACACTGAGAGGGGTCTGGTGGAGAGCTGGTCTCCTTGATCAGGGAGAGCTCTGCAGGGACAAGAAGAGCAATTCTGGGTCTGGGGCCTGTGCTGGGACCACTGTGGTGTGTGCTGCTCCATGCCACAGATGTTACCATGTCCTGGCTAACAGGACACCTGGCTAATAGGACACCCATCACCTGTGTTGAATCTGTTCCCTCTCAGCCTTGTGTGTAACAGATTCCTGCCCTCCCTCACTGCCTCTTTACACAAGGTACCCACACTGCTACCTCCTTCCTGAACCTGGAATGCTCATGAAGGACCTGAGAACACCGGAAAGGTGGAGGGCTGGTGTTACGTATACCTTGCCAATGTCTCCTTTCCTCTGTAAGGTTTTCTAGTGCTGGGGTGGGCAAAGGAAGGTCAGAAAACAAGTTCTCTGGGAACTTAGAAGTGTGCCATGTGTGGTCTGGGAGGCCTCATGATGCCCCTTTCCTCCTCCTTCCTACTTCAGGAGCTGCCCTGTCCTCCATCCCCATCCGATGTTGACAGCCTTGATGGCCACAGCTTCAATGATGAGATGAGCAGCGACCCACGGGACATTGACCAGGATAACAGGAGCACCTCACCCAGTGTCTACAGCCCTGGGAGCGTGGAGAACGACTCTGACTCCTCTTCTGTGCTGTCCCAGGGGCCGTCTCACTCCTACCACCACCCCCCGCTCTTCCCTGAGAGCCCACCTG
>VZSR01001342.1:6776377-6904631 GCA_013398615.1 Brachypodius melanocephalos
GGAGCAGCGGAGGCGTCTCCCCAGCAGCCACAGCTCCTCCCCAGCCCCCCGGGGGCTATCCCCACGGCCTGGAGTCCGGCAGCCATCACCCTTCCCATCCCACCTACGGGCTGCGCCTCTACCCTCCGCACAGCCAGGCCGCCTACAGCCAGGCTCCCTCCGCCACCGCGGCCGCTGCCCCCTCTTCCTCCTCTTCCTCCTCGTCCTCCTCTTCCTCGTCCTCCTCCTCCTCTGCTGCCTCTTCCCAGGGAAGCTACCCCAGCATGTGCACGCACCCACCGGGGCAGAGTCCTGCCACCTACACCTTCCCCCCGCCTCCACCTCCCTCCCCTGCTCACGGGGCTGGCCCTCCAGTCACCTCTGCTGCCACCACCCTCTCCACCGTCATTGCCACCATGGCCTCCCCCTCTGCGGCCCCCTACAAGACGGTCTCGCCCCCGGTACCACCGTCAGCCGTGGCCCCATACGGGAAGCGGGCGGCCTCCCCTGTCCCCACCTTCCAGCCCCCGGCCCCCTACAAGCCGGGCTCGCCCCCCACATCCTCGGCTGCCCCTTTCCGTGCAGCCACCCCTCCTGGCTACCGGGTGGCCTCTTCTCCTGTGGCGGGGGGCTACAAAGCCCCCTCACCAGCCCCCTCTGCCCCACCACCCTTGCCAGGGAGCATGGCTGCCCCGGCCCCGCCGCCACCCCCACTGCCCCTCAGCGCTGCTCAGATCAAGCAGGAGCCATCGGAGGAGTACGAGCCCCCGGAGAGCCCCGTGCCACCTGCTCGCAGCCCCTCGCCACCCCCCAAGGTGGTGGATGTGCCCAGCCATGCCAGCCAGTCAGCCAGGTGAGGGAAGGCTGGTTTCTCCCAAGGGCTGGGGAGGGACATGTGGGGCAGGGAAGAGGAAATCACCCCGAGCCTGAGGTGCAGCTATGCCCTTTTGCCTTTTCCATGATGCTGCTCACATTCCCACGGTGCCATTCCCACAGTACCTGTCCCTGTCCCCATCCCTGCTCAGCAGCCCTGTCAGCACTGATAGGCTTCACCTCTCATCCCCAGATTCAACAAACACCTGGACCGTGGCTTCAACTCCTGCTCCCGCACAGACCTGTACTTTGTGCCCCTTGATGGCTCCAAGCTGGCCAAGAAAAGAGCAGACTTGGTGGAGAAAGTGCGTCGAGAGGCGGAGCAGAAGGCCCGTGAAGAGAAGGAGCGTGAACGGGAGCGGGAGCGGGAGAAGGAGCGGGAGCGGGAGAAGGAGCGGGAGCTGGAGAGGAGCGTGGTAGGTCTGGGGGTCCCACTGCCGCAGCGCAGCCAGGGCGGATGCTCAAGGGCCCCCTTGGCCGCTCCCCGCTGGGACCCTGAAGCCGGTCTCTCTGCTCTCTTGCAGAAGATGGCCCAGGAGGGCCGTCCGGTCGAGTGCTCGTCCCTGGGGCCGGTTCCCCACCGCCCCTCCTTTGAGCAGGGCAGTGCCGTAGCGACTGTTCCCCCATACCTGGGCCCTGACACCCCGGCTCTGCGCACCCTTAGCGAGTACGCCCGGCCCCACGTCATGTCCCCCAGCAACCGCAACCACCCTTTCTACGTGCCCTTGGGCGCCGTGGACCCGGGCCTGCTGGGCTACAACGTGCCAGCCATCTACAGCAGCGACCCAGCCACGCGGGAGCGGGAGCTGCGGGAGCGGGAGGCCCGCGAACGAGACCTGCGGGACCGGGACCTGCGTGAACGTCTCAAGCCTGGCTTTGAAGTCAAACCGGCCGAGTTGGAGCAGCTCCATGCCGTGCCAGCTGCTGCCATGGATCCGTTCCCACGCCACGGCGGGCTGAGTCTGCAGACGGCCCCTGGCCTTCATCCCGCTTTTCCCTTCCACCCAGGGCTGGGCCACTTGGAGCGGGAGAGGCTGGCGCTGGCAGCCGGCCCGACCCTTCGTCCCGACATGTCCTACGCAGAGCGCTTGGCGGCCGAACGCCAGCACGCCGAGCGGGTGGCCGCTCTCAGCAATGACCCTCTGGCCCGGCTGCAGATGCTCAATGTGACACCTCATCATCATCAGCATTCCCACATCCACTCCCACCTCCATCTCCACCAGCAGGATGCCGTACACGCAGGTAAGGGCCGCATGGTGGTGCGTACCCTGCACAAAGCCCTGATTTCTGTCCTACTGTGCCTTCCTTCTGCTCCCTCCTGCTGGCTCTGGGACACCCTAAAAGCTTTGAGGCCATAGATCTCCAGCCTGAAGAACCCAACATCATGGTTGTTCTTCCTTGCCCCCACTCCCATCCCACCAAAGGCACTGACACTGCTGATCAGTGGCCAGCAAAATGGTTTGCACTGTGTCCTTTTGTTCTGGATCCATGGGGCCAAAGTACAAGGGCTGGAGTCCCACCGACTGCCTGGGTGGTGCTGCTGTGAACTGCATACCAGTTAGACTGGAGTTAGACTGGATTCTGCAAAGGAAGCGGGAGCCCTGCTAGAACAGTTCTGGCAGTGTCCTTAGGACTGATGAAATGTTGGTTCTCAGGTTTGCTCCTATCGCTGCAGATAGTGGGATGGGATAGGAGAGGAGGTGGGCTAATCGTAAGGAACTGGAGGCCACTGGTTTTCAGAATTGACTGGTGGTCCCTTCCATTTCCACATCCTACAGGAAAGCAGAGTAAAAGGTTTAGGGATGAAAATCTCAGGGAAGCAAAGCCCAAGCTACAGTGCAATAGAAAGAAAGTGTTGTGCCTGCTCAGGTGCTGTGAGTGGTCAGTGGGGTCTGGTGTGACTCACAGACACTGGCTCTGAGCAGCTGCAACTGCTCAGAGGTGGCATGAGGTACAAATGAATGTCCATTTTCCCTGCGATCCGTGGCTGGGCACATTCCTCAGACTGTGAGTCCAAACCAGTAGAAAGGGAATCTCTCCTGGATAAGACCAGGAAAAGAAACCACCCAGTACAGGTATGCACGTGAATGGCTGTTGGCGTGACAGATAGGCATGATATGGGGTGCAGACCTGATTGCAGAGCAGGTCCTTGCAGAACCCTACTGAACTTTTAAGGAACTGTACTTCTAAGGCGCAGTATTTCTTGCAGAGGAGTGTAGGGGCAGAGCTCTGCCAGACTGGTTCACGTGAAGTTCAGTGCAGGCAAAAAGGGTAACATTCAGGAGGAGATGACACTGTGTTGTTTAGCTGTGAAATTATTCCATCCCTAACACACCCTCTCTGTCCATAGCTGTTTTGTGAGGCTCTGTGCCTGTCTCTGTGTTACCTGCCACAAAGCCTGGGACAATTATCTTGTGGTATCTTTTCTTGCCAGCCTCAGCCTCCGTTCACCCTCTAATTGACCCCCTCGCCTCGGGATCACACCTCACCCGGATACCATACCCAGCTGGAACCATCCCCAACCCTCTCCTGCCTCACCCTCTACATGAGAATGAAGTGCTGCGCCACCAGCTCTTTGGTAAGGAAGTTCTCAGGGACTGCTGTTCTCCTCCAAAGTGCATCAGCAGAGTTACGAGGGGTGGGGGCGTCCTGAGGGGTCACAGGACCCAACTGAGGTCTGTTAAACAGAGCACAGGACAGGCCCACGCCGTCAGGATCAGCACGTCCTGCATGCGGGCAGGGATGGGAATGGGAGTGCAGCAGGGTCTTGACTGAGCTCTGGGCCCTTGGGTGGAGCGTTAACTTGGCTCTTTGTGTCACCTTTGGCTGCAGCCACACCCTACAGGGACCTGCCGGGCTCCCTGTCGGCGCCCATGTCGGCGGCGCACCAGCTGCAGGCCATGCACGCGCAGTCGGCTGAGCTGCAGCGCCTGGCTCTGGAGCAGCAGCAGTGGCTCCACGCCCACCACCCTCTGCACGGCGTGCCGCTCCCCACGCAGGAGGACTACTACAGGTGCGTGGAGCTGCCCTCTCCTCACAAGAGCGCCTCCAGGCCCAGCCCTGGTGTGAGGCTGGCACAAGCACTGGGAACAGGGAAGCATTGCCCCTGGAGCGGGTAGCTGTGCCCAAGCCCACACCGGGAACAGGGACGCTTTGCCATGGGGCACGGCTGTGGGCTGGCCAGCAGGAAAGTCATACTTGGCAAGTGGCTATTCAGTGGCTAACTTGTGTGAGGTCTCAGCTCCTCCTCTCTGAGGGGGAGATAATTTACATGTGTTTCACACATGTTGATGCAGTTATGACTAACCACTACCCCTGCCAAAATACAAAACGTTTATAAGGGTTTGATGGTTTTGCCAAGACAAGGCATTCACAAGTGCATGGGGAGGCACACTGGGAAAGAGAGTGGTGCAATGTCGTATCTTTTCAATAGATCCTACTTCAAGGATCTACAAAACTTCCCAAGCCAGCGGTGTTGTGTGGGTCTGGATGAACAAAGGCAGGGGCATGTAGTAAATTGCCTTTTTCCCTTTCACTATCACCTTGTTCCTCTTTTTTATCCTAGCCACCTGAAGAAGGAAAGTGACAAACCCCTTTAAATGGACTTCAGCTGTCAGTGTGACATCATCATGTCTTTCTCTCGAGAGGAGCAATCAATCAACCAAATCCTGGGGGAGGGGAAGCTGCAAAGTGACACATCCTGGTCCCACCATGCAGTAGAGTACAAGAGAAGATGACAAAAAGTACGAGATGGCATGCTGGGAAAAGGGGAGGAGAGAAAATGGGGAGGGACTGAAACACCACTAATGGACCTGAAGCGATCGGTACGTGATTTCAGCTGAGCTGTGAAGAAAAGAGAATCAGCGTTGCACAGAGCTCAGAAAAACAAAGACTGACGTGAATTCCGGGTGGCAGAAGCTCCATCCTTTGTTTTGGGGGAACAGTTGCATTAAATAAAAAGTGCAGAGCATTGAAGGACTTAATGTACAGGATGCTCCTGCCTTTTCTGCTTCTGCAAGGAGGAGGTGCAGCCAAGAAATAACTACAAACACAAAAGAGCCTTTTTTCAAGATGCCTCCTCAACACCTCACCCCCGTTTAGGTGTAAGATACTGCTTAGCGATACAGAAAAGCAACGTGGAACTTTTTCAGATTAGCCAGAGCAGCTTCCCATTCTCCCAACATCCCTTCAGATGCAAACAAAGCGTTCCAGGCCCCTTCCTGAGCGGCCTCTCCTGCCTGTGGAGGGTCCGATCCCAGCCATCGGGGTGCAAAGCACCGCAGGACTGTTTGCAGGACGGTGGCTGTGCTTTCCCCAGCTGATGGGAACGGGCACGGCTCTGAGGTGCGAAGCACCTGCGGACTGTTTTGGAGACTGCCATGACCACCGTGACCCCTCTGAGCCCGTGGGGAGAGCTGGCATGGCCGAGCGGTAACACTGCGTCCTGGGACTGTCTGTAAGATGGTGGCTGCCCCTTTCCCCTCACCCATCCTAATTGATGTACTTTAACTCATGCACATCCTATTAGACGTGGCAGTTTTATGTAGCAACTTGTGACTCCCTTGCCCCTGCGTGCGTGTTCTGATTTCACAGTTGTATCTCTCGATTGGTCCCCCATATATATATATATTTACTTAACCATTAAAGGAAAAAAACAACCAACAACCCAGCTATGGAAAAGAAAATAAAACAACCACCCAAACGACGTTCCCCACGCACTCCCGAGCCCCGACACACATTCTAATAATTTATATATATAAATATATATATGAAGCTCTTAAAAAATGAAAAAAAAAAAAAAAAAGACAAAAAAACCCTTCCAGATACGGGACTCCGGTGTGTTCATTTCTTTTCACTGGGGCCGGGACGGGAAGGGCAGAAACACTCCCAGTGAAAACGGAGAGGCTGGAAGTGGGCACCGCCTCGGGAAAGGCGCGGGGGAGCTGCTGGGCAGGAGCCCCGCCCCCGCGGGGTGGGGTGGGGCGGGGCGTGCGCGGCACGGGCCAATAGGAAGCGAGCAATCTGCATACGGTCCGAGCGGCACGGTGGGGCAGATTCGGAGGCGGCGGAGGCCGCCGGTGTCGGTGCGGAGCGGGGCGGGCGGGTGGCTTCGGGCCCGGGATCCGCGGGGCAGACGATATGAGGGAAGAACGGCCCTCGCCCTTACCTAGGGGTATGTCGGCCCATAGGGGGCTCTCGCACGGGCGGAAGTCCCAGCAGTGATTTCAGCTCTTTTAGAATTTGTCCAGCAGGCTTCCTGCGTTGCCGGGAAGCCGCTCCCACACACCGGTGCAATGGTAGAACAGGGCGGGGAGACGCAGGCGCGCTTGGGACGGGCCCCGTTGCCGTCGCTGTCTGTCCGTGCGGGGCCGGAGCCGCGGTCGCCCCACCGCGCCCCATGGCGGCCTCCGCGCAGCCCCCGGTGCCGCCGGCGCTGAGCGCGGAACAGGCGAAGGGTGAGTGCGGGAGGCTCCGTCTCCCGGGCGGGCCGGCGGCGGAGTGCCCGTGTCGCGTAGCTGGACGCGGGAGGCCGGCGGGCGGCTGAGTGCCCGTGTCCCGCAGCGGTGCTGGCGGAGGTGATCAAGGCGTTCGGGGCGCCCGAGAACGCGCAGCGCATGGAGGAGGCGCGGGACAACGCCTGCAACGACATGGGCAAGATGCTGCAGTTCCTCCTGCCCGTGGCCACCCAAATCCAGCAGGACGTGATCAAGGCCTACGGGTTCAGCAGCGACGGCGAAGGTGGGTTTTTCCCCCGCCGGGCGGGATGCTCCGGGCCCGCCGGGGCAGCGGGGCGTCCTGCCCACCCCTTTTCCTTGCAGGCGTCCTCAAGTTCGCCCGGCTGATCAAGTCCTACGAGTCTCAGGACCCGGAGATCGCCAGCATGTCGGGCAAGCTCAAGGCCATGTTCCTGCCGCCCATGACGCTGCCGCCGCACGGGGCCGGCACCGGCGGAGTTGCCGCCTCCTGAGCCCGCGGAGTTCTCCCGGTGCTCTGGCTGCTGCCCTTCTCCCAAGGTGCAGATCCTGTCAGCCCTTGGAATGGGGCACTTGTACAAGAGAGGCGCGGAGTTGGAAGGAATGGGATGCTTCGTGCCCGCTTGTGTGTCTGCTCGTGAATAAAACGTGTGTTGAAAGTGCCGGTGTTTTATGAATGGCCGTGAGCACAGCAGTGCTGCTCCCTGGTGCAGAGGCAGGTACAGCAGTGCTCTCTGCATGACACTTGGGATGTATGTACCATGTTCTGCGGAAAGGTTTGTGCAGAGCCTCAGTGTGAAGCCCTAGGATCTGATACCAGAGAGACAGGTATTAAGCATTTTACAAGGGCAAGTATTTTCAGATGTGTTAGAAGCATACTAGGAAATGTGGTCCTCAACATAATCTAGTGTTATTCAGCGAGTGCTGTAAATGCCATTGAGACCCCTGTCCCCAGCAGGGTTAGTGCTATTTTACTCCTGCCCCCAGTGCCTGTGGCTGCCTTGTTTTGTGGCTGAATGTGCGATCCAGCATATTATCCTTAGTGAAAAAGGCAGCCGAGAGATGCAGAAAGGAGAGGTCGAGTGTGGGAGAACTGGGCTTGCCCCATTTGGCTGCAGCCTGGATTAGAACAACATAAACAACATAAAATGTTTATCTCACCTTTTTTTTGAACTGCAGGGGGATCAACCTAGTGGTGCAGCCTTGCTCCTTTGCAATGTTTTCTTTCCATTGTGATTCAGAGGGACATGTCTCCTTGTAGCCTCCTGCCCTTTTTCCCTGTTGCCCTTGGAAGAATTGAGGCCCTTGGCAACAGGAGGGAAAGGGCTGAGTGAAGGAGCCAGGGCTGGGAGAGCAGGGAGCTGCAAGCCAGGTGTGAGGGAGCTGCGTCGGGAGCTGCGTTCTGTGCTCTCAGTTACAAACCGGGCAGGAATGCAGCCAGCGAGGGCGTGAGCTCAGTGGATGGGAGGCAGGAAGAGCGGTCGGTCCCTTCCGTCTCCATCTACCTCTCCGAGCCTGGCCTTGGCCTTCCCCCACCCCTCTGATTATTCATTAACGACAGTCCAGGAAGTGCTTTGCAAATAGTGAAAATTAAGCCCTCGGCTTGAGGTTTGCCTGACCTGGAGCTACCTTCTTCTTAGTCCGCCTGGGAGCGGGCGGAGTTGGGGCCCTCGCCTGTGCGGATCAGGCTCAGGTGAGTCACGGGAGGTGCTGCTCCCGCCTGCGCTGCCAGCTCTGCTCCAGCACCCCGGCGCTCACCGCCATGAGCATCCAGCCCTGCCGGGAGGGTGCCAGGCCACCTCTCCTCTATCTAGGTCTTTGATCTCTCTCCCAAATCCGTTTCAAGATCTTTTCTTGGTAATTCCAATATTGCTTTATTTTCTTTAGTAGGACCCCCTTGGTTGAGGGCTGTGGTACTTCCTCCACCAGCTCCTGTCAGTCCTCCACCAGTGGGGATCTGAAAGACAAGACCCTGATGCCATCCCGTGGGTGAGTGCTGTGAATGCTAGTTAGGGCAAGAACACAAGAGTTGTTGGTGAGAAAAATAAAAATGTCAGTAGTAGGAATCAAGCACAGAAGGGAAAACCTCACACTTTCTAACAGGAGCTGCCTATTAGAGGTAGCCAGAGAGCCTACCCTCTGGTACGGGTAGCCAGAGAATTGGAGCTTGCTGTGCTATAAGTTGTTACTGTTGCTCCTTCTCACTTTGATAACAAGCAAGCAGGGTTTGTGATGCCCAGTCCACTGCAATTCCTCTGCCACACTGCAGCTGCAGCATCTCTGCATGGTTTTGCAGAGAGAGATGTCAGCTGCCTGGCCTTTTAAATCCTGGTTATTCCTTGCTGCAGTCTTTCTAGCCTTTTATGGAACAAAGAGCGGGATGTACAATCCTCGCAGTCAGTCCAAACAGGCACCCCGCTCTGGAGACTGCTGGGGCAGGGTGTCAGGAAATGGGATTCACTCTGGCATTACTCTCTGGTAAGAACTGGGGCAACCACAGTGGTCCAGCACCATCCTGGAGCCCCATGGCCTGATGGGGAGCATGTGGCTTTGGCAAGTCACAGGAAGATGGTCCATCTGCCCATTCCCAGGCAGCCTTTGCTCCACACTGATGACTGAGCTACAAGGGAGTTCTGCACAGAACAGCAAAACCTCCTATCTGAAATCATCTCTGTGCTGAGATTGAGAAATAACAAATGCAATGCTCATTCTCAAAAAGGGCTCCAAATTATCTCCCCCCAAACGTGAAGGAAGCACGGAATGATGAAGTTGTTATCCGAGCAAGAGGATACACAGTATAATGGGGGAAGCAAGGAATGTGATACTAAAGAAAGTGCCAGCACCTGCTTTTGTAAAGGCAGATGTGGTCCTGTAAAATTGGAGGGTTTTGAGGGACTTAGCAATCTTGCAGATAAGGCAGGTCTGACCAGTACAGTTTGCTTGGATTTGAAGAATTTGACAAGATTTTCTCATCAAAGTCTTTAAATAAGGCTGAAAATCACAGCATTTAAAAAAAAAGGGTTTTTTGAGTAAAGAATTACTAAAGAATAGTAAATGGAAGGTAGGAATTAACATCCCATTTTTACAACAAAGGAAAGTCATTAGTGGTCAAATCACAGGGGCCTAATCTGAAATACATGCTGTTCAGTATATTCCCAAGTGACCTGGGAATACAGTTTGGTGAGGTGAGAAAACTGGATGATGGTAGAAAGTTATTCAAGATAATAGGGTGGGAGTTGACTTGTGAATAATTTCAGAAAGACCTAATGGCAGAGAATGAGTGGGCAGTAGAACAGCAGATGAAAGGGCTTATGTAAAACAATGTTCATACAGAAAAATAATTTAAAAATTGCATATAAAACAATGACTGTGGACTAATTGTAACCTCTCTGGAGTGAGAGTTTGATTATAGAAATCCATGCAATTAATGCTTGGTTGTGGTGAACATTAGGAATCATCACTGTCCATGACTCACCAGCATTTTGAACACCACTGTTCTGCACCCACCTTCACTCTTATCTCCAAATCAAGATGCCAGAATTGGAAATATCTCTGAGAGGGACAGCAAAGGTGGTCAGAGGTGTAGAATAGTTCTGTACAAAAAGAACCCCTTAGTAGGGCTGGAGTCTTCAGCCTGGCAAAGAGTTGAGGATGGATATGGACATTTCAGGTCTGTTACCACAAGCAGCTTGGAGCAGGGAGGTGAGAAACAGGAATCACCCACTGATTTTCCTTTCTTTACCAACCAGGTGTTAAAAAAGAGTCAGGGAGCAGGTTATAAATGAGTCAAAGGAGGGGGTGTTTCTGTAACTGAGCAATGGAACTCTTTGCCAAAGGATGCAAAATTTGTTATGCATTTGACAGTTGACTAGAAGTAGCTGCTAATAGAGGCTTAGGAAGTACAAGGGCAAAATAAATTCTATACATGATCTTTCTCTCTGCTCTCCTTTGACAACCATTTTGACCTCTGGATTGCCTAGTCCCACCCCCTGCTCACAGCAGTGCTGGCCCCAAAACTAGCTCAGGTGCTCAGGGCCTTGTTCATGTGAGTTCTGACACCTGCCAGGGTGGAGGTTCCTCAGCTGCTCTGGGGACCTGCAGCAAGTGCTGAACCCCCCCTTCTTTGGTAGGGAGCGTGTATGCAGTTTTTCCTGATACCTAATCAGAATCTCCCTTGCTGCAAGTAATGCCTGTTGCCTCTTTTCCTTTTGTTGTGTCCCACAAAGAAGAACGTGACTCATCATCTCTAAACCCCCACAGCCCCTTTTATGTAGTCTCAGACAAGTGTTAAATCCCTCCTTAAGCATCTTCAAGCTGAATAAACCCAGTTTGCTCTCTGCTATGCTTCAGGCTCTTCACTGCATTAGTGGCATTATGCTGGATCCTTTCCAGTTTCTCAGGGCCTTTTTTTTTCCTGCAGCAGTCCAGATGTGTGTCTTTTAATTAGCTATTTCATTTATCTTCTGCTGTAAATTTGTTACTGTGCTAGCTGTGGCCTGGTTCCATGAGGGATTTACAAGATGAGGTTCTAACACCTGTGTTGTACTGAAATCCAAAGAGTGCAGGAGTAGTCTCTTTGCTGAAATCTCTTGACCTCTTAATTATATTTTAAAAGTTTTTTAGTGGCTCAATTATAGTCTTATTGTATTTAGTGGCTCAGTTGTTCCATGCTGCAGCCATTTGGGAGAGTGACCTCAAAGATACCAACTGAATGCTTCTCTATGGTGACATTTCCCTCCCTTACTGGTAGTTTTTAATTAGATGGCTCAGATCAAAGACACCAGGGCAGCTGCATGCATCCATTCCTTTCCTAAAATGAAAGCAAGCAGATGCACAAACTCATCTGTAAATTATGTGATATGGGATTTGTGTCCACAAAAATACTGTCGAGATTACTCTGCACCCTGTGGCTTGTCCTTCTGGAGGATACTGAGTTACACGAGATAAGTGCTCTCTCACCCTTTCTTATTCTGGGCTGGGCTCTTGTTCTTTCCCTGTTCCATTGTGTCCAGCTAATGTTCAGTTCCTCAGACAGATCTTCTCCTTCAGTCAGTGTAGGGTGCAGGGGTGCCTAAGTTTTGGTTTTTGTCTACCTTGGCTTCATATTGACTCAGCAGACTCTAATATTCTTTTGATATCAGGAATTATTTTTGGGGACTTCTCCCTGGAAGTTCCTGCCTTTTCTCCCTTAGCTATAAACAGCACTTGTTTCCTGTTCCTGCTAGACTGATTTAGGTGCCGTCTTTCAGGTGCAACTTCTACAACTTTGTGCAGAAGTTCTTCCCTTGAGTTGGTCCTGTGCATTTAAAATCTCCTTGGTTTTTAATATCAGTTCTAAGTCAAGACCTCTGGCTGCCTGTGGCTCACCGCACCCCGGCTCACCATGTGCATGAAACCAGAAGCGTTTCTAAGGAAGCTGTTGTAGGTGCCTGGGTTGCCTTTCTAGCAATGAAGTTTAGCTTCCCACTGGTCTCTCCTCTACTTCCCTTTGTTGCTGGCTTCTGCCTTGGCCACGAGTGTTTGTCTAGGTCTTAGCTAGCAGCCTGTTCATCTTTTTGCAGGATTTCCCAGTCTAGTGGTGTGTGGGGAAGTCTGCAGCTGCTGCTACTTGAAATGAGCAAGGCTCTTGCTGTTGCTGCTCCCACACCACACAGGGTAGCTGAGATGGCCCCAGGGAAAAGTCAGGCTCCTTTGCCAGCTGGATTGCACTCTTAGGCCACTGCTTAGCTCCCATTCCTTCACCAGATCTGCAGACCTTGAAACCAATGTTGTGGGCACGGCAGTCATGGGCCACAGCCGGAGGCAGCTAGGTGACTGGGATGGTTTTCCTTCTTTGTGTACCTGGTTGTCCAGGTTGTCAGGTTTGGCCTCAGTATGGGGTGCTGGGGTTTTGAAGGTCCTTGGTTCATCTCCCTCAGTGCTGTGTGGGCTCTCTGTAGGTAGTAGCTGTTTTTCCTGGTCTCTGCCTGCCTTCCTGGGCAGCTTCACCACTCTCTCCCAATCTCCCCATCCCTTTTGAGCTACCACTGCCTGTGTCAGTCCCATCCCATGGCAGGCTGGTTTCAGGCAGGCACTGCTGTGCTCAGACCACTAGCTTGGACCTTGAAGTCTGCAGCTCTGGGTTCACGTGGATTCCCCTTTGTGCCTGTACAGGCGTGTAGGACATTTGGGACTGTTTATGTTGCTCACTGGTCTTTTGGAGAAAAGAGGACAGAGGACGTGCAGAACTGAGTTTTGTGAACATGGCCAGAACCCAAGATGCATGCAAAGAGTTAGCCCTTGTTTGCTAAAGACAGAGACCCAAAAATAATAGGGGCTATGGGGAGGAAAGACGCAAAAGGAGAAGCAGAAGTGTATGCAAAGCAGCTTGGGGCTGCGGAGTGGATGGCTCAGAGCGCTTCCTGTTCCTGGAGCCGCGCGTGCCCCGCTGTGTACGGGCTCACACCTGCCTGTGCCCAGCGGGCCAGAGATCAAGGCACCTTGAAAATGTGCATGGAGAAGATCTGAATGGACTGACAGTAGACTCCAGGAGAGATACATGGCCAGCTCCCAAGAGGCGCAGGAAGAGTTTGGCGTTGGGTGCTCCGGCACAGACCTCCGACTTCCCTTTCCTTTCCAGCGCAAACTGATTTTTCCTCTGTGTTTTTTGGGTTGCTTTGGTGGCAGCCACTTGGCCACCTCTTCTTTCTCCCTCCACAATGGTGAGGTAAGCAGGTCTGAGAGGTCTGTGTGTGTAAGGAATGGGACTAGGGAAGTAGGATGGATCAGGGCAGAGACGGCCCTGGAAGCTTCATCTCTAATGGAGACTGTCCATAGGCTGGGGGAGGCATCAGGCAGGAAGGGATGCTGCTGCTGGTTTTCACCTAAAAAACCTAGGGATGCCAACCAAGGACCATTCTTCATCCTACAAATCTCCACAATAGTGCCTGGTCTTTTTTATTCCCTTGGTCTTGCTTTTACTTTCTCTGCTAGGTGGTTTCACCGTGACCTGAGTGGGCTGGAAGCTGAAGCCTTACTGAAGGGACGAGGTGTCCATGGGAGCTTCCTGGCCAGACCCAGCCGGAGGAATCAGGGGGATTTTTCTCTTTCAGTCCGGTGAGTAACTTGGACACCAGCTTCTGTCTTTGCAGTGTTCCATACGCAGATTACCTAGATCCTCACATGTCCTGTGGCATCTTCTTCATCCTGTCTCTATTCCTTTGAGTTCTTTTCAAGCTGTAAAACAATCTCAGCTTCCCGGCTTCTTCTAAAGCCTCTCTCAAGTTGCCCAAAGAGCTCCTCTTTCCAGTCGTCTCCATCCAGGGGGACGGTTTGCTCTGGTTCCATGGTGGGAGGTAGTGCGGGACACTTTTCTGCCCCTTTTCCAACCACCTCATTGGACTGCCCTGTGCTTCATTCCACAGGGTTGGTGATCAGGTGACCCACATCCGCATCCAGAATACTGGGGATTTCTATGACCTGTATGGAGGGGAGAAGTTTGCCACCTTGTCAGAACTGGTGGAGTACTACACACAGCAACAGGGCTCGCTGCAGGACAAAGATGGAACCATCATCGACTTGCGATACCCGCTCAACTGTTCTGACCCCACGACAGAGAGGTACAGGGACAGCAAGGCACCTGCTGTGTCTGCCGTGAGATGTTTCATGGCCTCCTTTCTGTCCTGCCTGCATCCCCAGAGCAGATCCTGCAACAAGTGCTTCCTGCCTTTCTTAACCTCCTATGTGTCCAAGGGGGCAGCATCCCCAGTAATAGCTATGCATACCTTGATTCATCACAGCAGACCTGATAGGGCTCTATTTTTACTTCTGGTTTCCGGTTGCCCTTGCTATTTATATACTGTTTCTGAAAGCAAAGGCTGTGGTGTCCGCTGTGAGTCTGCAGTGGTCTGTGGAGGGACATGCTGTGTGGAAGCCCTCAGTCTTGCCCCAAACCTCCTTGGTTATTCTAGGCCTGGGTGACTCACGTAGCTGAGAGCAGGACCATGTTCCCCTGCTATTCCTGGCCTGCTTAGTCTCCTTCCTGTCCCCGCTTTGCATGTGTCTCTGACACCAAGTTCCTAAATCAAATCAGGTGGTTTTGCCCTTGCGTTTTGCCCTTTGATGCAGCTCGAGGGAGCTGTCATGCCCTGCTCTGAGGTAGACAGGTCCTCCTTGCACAGGTCCTCCTTGGGCACCTGGAGACAGGGAGCAGAGATGCCCTGGGCCGAAACATCAGGGTACACCCGAGCTTGCTCTGCAATGGGGTCAGGCTGCAGAGGGGGCAGGTCTGCTGCTGGCTGTCCTCTCCAATGAAGGCCATTGCACTGTGGCCCTGCAGTTTCCTCCCTTCCTTCTGCGGTTGGAAACTTACCCCCTCCCCCTCTCGGGCTCTTACGAAAGCTCCTCTCACTCTCTCCCCAAGTGATTTTCCATCACGTGGCTTTGAAGAGTTGGGCTTCGCTGAGGGAGGGAGGAATGGGACCCATTAACCCCATCCTACCTGTGGAGGGGAGGCTGGGAGACCTCTGTGATGAGCAGGAGGCACCAGCCGATCCCAAGGTGGCATCCGAGCACATAGTGGCTGAACAATTCTCTGACAGGAGGTTCAGAAATTAATGACAACTGTGCACTGAGAGTCACCAGCTACTTCTTGCAGAGCCTGAGCTGAGGGTCAACAAAAGTTACTTGCTGAGGCCAACAACTGTGTGAACCTTTTGCTGTATGTGGAGCAACCCCTTGCTCTGACCAGATGCAGGGGAGAATGAATGAATGCCCCAGCTGCCTCTGTGACTGGGTTGTGGCCTCCTGAACTCCATCTCAGTTCTTAGGAACAAACAGCCCCCTAACAATGTGAAGTTCAGCAGTACCACGCCAGGTCTTCCCTGTGAGCTGCTCCATGGGAAGTAAATCCGTTCCCAAATCCCCATGACAAGGCAGGGAACACCTTGGTCAAATGTGGATGCTCCTGACCTTGTGGCAGGAGAGAAGGAGCTGCTGAGTGTTTGCATTGAAGACAGGAATGTGCGCATGGATCAGCTCCTGGTGCTCACTCCCGTGGCCAGGGTGATTACTGCAGTGTGATGTGCCTAGAGAATGGGAATTATCCTTTGAGTGAAGAAGTGACTGAGTTTCAGAAAGAGGAGTTGCTGGAATGGTTCTTTAGTGGATCTGATCTCAACGTAACCGCCTGGCTGCTGCTAAACCTGATGGGAGAGTTTCTGACTCAGTGGGGGCTTATTTTTGGTTCCCTGGTGTTTGAGTTTCCAGAGCCCCTTGCAGCAGTAAGGCAACAATCCAAATAATACTGTGAGGTGCTGAAACACACGGACTATGCTCTCCCAACTGGTGTTCCAGGCAGAAAGTATCACTTATCTGTGCCTATCTCTGTGTGTGTCACACAATGGATCACACTTGGTGCTTTCCCACTGTGTCCTCTGGTACCAGCCTTCTGCTCCCTAGGTCCCTTCTGTCTCCACCTCACCCCTTGCACTTTCCTCTTCTGGCCAGCCCCCCACGTTCTCTCATCCACTTTTCCCAAGACCCTGCTCCTCCTTCCCTCTCTCATTCCTTCCTCTCTGTCTCCCCCTTCCTTTCTTCCTCCCTCATCCTTGCCCAGTGTTGCAGTTCTTCACTCATCAGCTCAAAGGCATCCACTTCCTGCATCTCCACCTCTTTCCTGACCCTCTCTTGTTCTTTCTTAGGTGGTACCATGGGCATCTGTCAGGCCCTGCAGCTGAGTCACTGCTCCAGGCCAAAGCTACCCCTTGGACCTTCTTGGTGCGGGAGAGCCTCAGCAAACCTGGGGACTTTGTCTTGTCTGTGCTCACTGACCAGCTTAAACCCGGGTCTGATGCTGCAGCTGGGGCAAGCAGTGCCCCTGGGGGCCGGCTCAAAGTCACACACATCAAGATCATGTGTGAGGTGAGCAGTGGGAGGGCAGGAGGAGAGGCAGTGGTCTGATGGATGTTACCGAAATGGCTGGCATAATTTATCCTATTCCTTTCATGTGGGATGAAGGGATTCCAAGGAGAGAATGCAACTGACCTTAAATGAGATTGGAGGGCCATACACCTTCTCTGGGCTTTGATCCACTGAGAGCACCGTGCCATGAATTCTGTGTACTCAGGGCAAACTCCTCTGACCTCCCTGCCAGAGGAAATGCTTTCCTAGATGGTGCAGGGTGGTGCCTATGGATCTGCACCCCAGCATTGCCTTTTTCCTGAGCGTCATCAGCTTTGTCTATGGGACAGGTGGAGAGGGTGGGTGCCATGCAGCCTGGAGAAAGCTCTGGGGAGATCTTACAGCACCTTCCAGGACCAAAAGGAGGCTCATGAGAAAGCTGTAAAGGCACTTTTACAAGGGCATGGAGTGATAGAGCAAGGGGGAATGCCTTCAAACTGAAAGAGGGCAGGTTTAAATGGAATATTAGGAAAAAACTCTTTACAATGAGGTTGGTGAGGCACTGGCACAGGTTTCCCAGAGAAACTGTGGATTGCTCATTCCTGGAAGTGTTTTAGGCAAGGCTGGAGGGGGCTCTGGGCAACGCAGTCTAGTGGAGGGTGTTCCTGCCCATGGCAAGGGGTTTGGAATTAGCTGCCCTTAATGACACCTTCCAACCCAAACTATTCCATGGTTCTGTTATGAATGTTATGAGACATTACACATTCTTCCTCTGTTTAGAACGGACGCTACACAGTTGGAGGTGCTGAGATGTTTGACAGCTTGGCAGATCTGGTGGAACATTTTAAGAAGACTGGAATTGAGGAGATGTCTGGCTCCTTTGTGTACTTGAAGCAGGTAAGTCAAATTTCCTGGGTTTTTTATCCCTTTGGAAGGACTGATTTGGTGTTTGTTTCTGCTTTATGTCCTTTTCCCACAGTGCACAGAGGACACTTTGCTCTCTCACTCTCTCTCTCTCACCTACTCTGTTTTCCCATCCCCAGCCCTACTATGCTACGAGGGTGAATGCTGCTGACATTGAGAACAGAGTGCAGGAACTGAACAAGAAGACAAGTCTGTCTGAGGAGACTTCCAAGGCTGGATTCTGGGAGGAATTTGATGTAAGAAACTGTTGAGGGGTATTATTTGGCTTTTTGGGAATTCTGCACGCACCTCATTCTCTGTCCTCGATTTCTTCCTGTACACAAATTTCTTGTGTGTCTTGTCAATTTATTTCTGAAAGGAGTCTCTATTTGGAATCAGTTCCCCTGGGGAATGAGTCTCATCTTTGAGTGAATCCAGTGAGGTAGAAATGTGCTTTTTTATGGCTGGGAGGGTGAGTCACCAAGACAGTAAAGGGCACAAACCTCAGACTTCTCAAGTCTAGGTTTGGTTTTCACTTCTCTGCTCCCCCACAGCGTGCCCATGTGTCATCAGAGCCACCACTGTGCCTCTTAGTGCCCACCTCCCTGTCACACATTGTGACCTTGCCATGACTATTCTTTCTTCTGCTCTCAGAGCCTGCAAAAACAGGAAGCCAAGCACCTGTTTGACCGTCATGAGGGCCAGAGACCTGAAAATAAGAGCAAGAACCGATACAAGAACATATTGCCCTGTGAGTCTTGTTTCTCCACTATAAAAAACAACACACAAATGGACACAGATAGGCAATGAAGAGCTGTCCAAGCCATGCCTGACTCAGCCCACTCTGTTCTCCAGAGCAGGTTACAAGGCGTATGGCACTGAGGATTTAAGAGCTGGTGAGGGAGGTCACAGGCTTTTCCTGTCGTTGAAGGAAGGAGGGAGGGTTGCGTCAGATTCATTAGCTTCTGTGGTCCATCACAGAGGCAGAGAGATGGGAGGACAGAGTGAGGTTGGTCTGAACCCAGAGAGGGAGAGCTGAGGATGGGACATGGCACCTGGCAGTGAGGGAGGCTCCGTGTGCCTGTGCTTGGAGTATCTCATTGCATTGTTCATTCTTTCACTGCACCACCAGTTGATCACTCCAGAGTCATCCTCCAGGGAAGGGACCCAAATATTCCTGGATCTGACTACATCAATGCCAACTATGTCAAGGTGAGATTCCTGAAAGAGGGCTGTGTGCCCAAAGCAGGGGAAGGCCTGCCTGCACCTGCAGCCCTCCTGACCCTCCCCTGTCCACACTCAGAACACCCTGATCAGCCCAGATGAATGCACCAAGACCTACATCGCCAGCCAGGGCTGCCTGGATGCCACAGTCAATGACTTGTGGCAAATGGTGTGGCAGGAGAACACGCGCATTATTGTGATGACAACACGGGAGGTAGAAAAAGGCCGGGTAAGTAGCAGTCTGGAGGTGTCTCTTTGCCCTTTCAACCACTGCTCTGCTTTTTCTCTCTCTCCTGCCTTCTGCCCATCCTCACCCTGCCCTCTCTGCCCACACAGAACAAATGTGTGCCTTACTGGCCAGAGCTGGGCTGCACGAAGGAGTACGGTCCCTACCTTGTGCAGAACGCTGGGGAGCACGATGCACTGGAGTACAAACTCCGGCACCTCTGCGTGTGCCCGAAGGATAATGTGAGTGTGTCTGACCAAGGGCTGCCATCCCACCCCTGGGTCTAACAGCCACCATACACCTAAACCCGGGAGCTGCTGGGTGCTGTGAGGATGCTGCTGTTTTATCATTCCTGGGGTTGATGTTCCCACCTGGTTTGGGCTGGAATCACAATGGTGGAATCACCAAGAAGTGTGCAGGAGATAGAGATTCTCTCTGGCTTCAGACTCACCTCTCCCTGGTACAGAGGCCAAGGACAGGGCTGGATTTCAGCTTTACCAGTGGGGTGCTTTGCTATTCTCAGGGCAAGGCTGTGCGTGAAATCTGGCACTACCAGTACCTGAGCTGGCCTGACCATGGTGTGCCCAGTGAGCCGGGAGGAGTCCTCAGCTTCCTCGACCAGATAAACCAGAAGCAAGAGAGCATCCCCAATGCAGGGCCCATTCTGGTACACTGCAGGTTGGTACAAAGGCTGGAGTTGGAAGTCTCCTCCATCCCTTACCTAGGGTGAGATACAGAAAGTCTGTCCTGCTGCTTCCAGCTGTACTCCAGAACTTGTGAATGAAGCATATGCCAGTCCCAATATTTGCTTTTTGCCTCTTTGATGCCCCCACACTAAACTGTCTACCAGTTGAACCCGTGACTCTTTTATGGCACTGCTGAACAGCTGCTGCAAGAGCCACATGCTTCCCCAGAAGCAGCTGCATTTTGTTTCAGGAGCTGTCTTGCTCTGACCTCTGCTTGTCCTCTCCTTGCAGTGCTGGGATTGGCCGCACTGGGACTATCATCGTCATTGATATGATAGTGGAAACAATCTCCACCAAGGGTAAGAGGACCCCAAAGGATCTCAAAATGAACTGGACTACCCAGAAGGGCTTTGCCTTTAAGTTCAGCGGCAAAGGGATGAAAACTCTCAGGTATCAGTGGGAGAAGATCCTGCCATGGCCCTAAGAAAGCTGTTCTGCTGGATCTCTGTGCCATATCCATTTCTTATGGCTTCAGCCTCCCCTGAGCTTTGGCTGTTCCTCCAAGGCCAGACTTGAAAGATACTGAGCAGGGGGAAAGATAGGAGGTCCATACAGGAATAAAGAGTATGGAAGGAGGCGGAAACTTCTTGCCTGTCCTCCACTGTGGCT
Organism: Brachypodius melanocephalos; assembly: GCA_013398615.1. Taxonomy (NCBI): domain Eukaryota; kingdom Metazoa; phylum Chordata; class Aves; order Passeriformes; family Pycnonotidae; genus Brachypodius; species Brachypodius melanocephalos. Next base: position 6,796,291 of record VZSR01001342.1, read on the forward strand.
GCTTTTGGTAGAGAACTGGGGGAGGGGGCAGTGAACATGTCTGTAAGCTTTTCTGGTGCACCTTGCTAGGGCTGGACTGCGACATTGACATCCAGAAGACCATCCAGATGGTGAGGGCCCAGCGATCCGGGATGGTGCAGACAGAGGCACAGTACAAGTTCATCTACATGGCCATCTGTCAGTTCATAGAGGCAACCAAGAAAAAGCTGGAAGTTATCCAGGTGAGATAAAGGGGGCTTCACTGCCCTGTGAGCCTAAGCCCTGCATGGTGCTGGCTCTGAGCCCAAGTGCTCTGTTTCACAAGCTTTAAACTAACACAGACCTACACAGACTACAGTGCTGCAGTAAGATCTGTGTCCCTGTTCCTCTAAGACTTTTAAATTCAGGGGAGAAGTTTATTAGCAGCTCAAGTATCAATCTCTTCTGAACTGCTAGACAGCAGTTAAATTTTAATGCAGCTACCTCAACCATGTTCTGAATAACATCAGCAAGTGCTGTTTTGTTACAAACTTAGTTTAGGACAAGCAAAGACTTCCCTTGCCTCTTTCCTCTTTGTCTTTCACATCCCAGTTTTGCAGCTGCAAGATCTTTTCCTGCTATTTGCTAAGTGGTGTCTTTTCTCTCTCCTTGTAGTGTCTGGCAGCATGCTGTAGATCCTGCTGTTTTAATATTCTTTAGCTGCAATTTGGCACTTTTAGGTGTTCTAGTGCCTCTAGAGACTTGTTGCCACACTGTTTCCTCCTGTACAAGGCTGCATTTGCAGCTGCTCCTCACCTCTGGCAGTGGTTGACAGTGTGCTGAGCCCAGGCACTCCAGCAATCCACCAACTTCCACTGAGATCCTGGCACAAAGTGGGGTTTAACAGCAAAACTCTCCCAGACCACACTCTTCTAAGCCTGTTTTTTCTCTCCTGCAGTCTCAGAAAGGCAAGCCAAATGAGTGTGAGTATGGGAACATTGCCTACCCCCCTGCAGTGAGGAATGCACACCCCAAGGTTTCACGGAAACCCTCCAAGTAAGAGCTCACCTAAAGCAGAGGCCCAGCTCTGCCTGCCTCTGGCAAGTCTGCCTGCTGGCTTGGCTGGCTTTTTCCTCTTCCTCACTTTTTCCCTGGTCTTACAGGCAGAAAGAGGAGTCAACAGTGTATGAGAACTTGGGGAAAAAGGAGGAGAAGGTGCGGAAACAACGCTCCTCAGAGAAGAAGCAGAAAGGCTCACTAAAAAAGAAATAATCATACATTGCAGGCAGCCCTGTGGGGGTTTGAACCTGGGCTGCAGGACTGGAGCTCACATCCCAGCTGGCCTGTCTCGCATTCCTTGCTCTTGGACTGGAACGAAGCCTTCCCCTTCTCTCGCGTGCCAGCTTTCATTGCCGTGAACCAGAGCGCTTTCCCGCTCAGCTGACTGACTCCATGCAAAGTCTCTCGCTGCCCCCTCATCATCCATTAGCAGGAAAAGGTCACGCCCCCTTTCTTGCTCCCTGAGCACTGGAGCCCAAACTCACCTTTGCCGTGTCAGCTTCAGTGGAATTCTGAGGGAAGAGGTAAGGAAGGTCATCCCAGGAGCGACATCTCTGCCCACTGCCGTGAGTTAGAGTTTAGCCTGTTTGTGTTCCCTGAAGCCTCAGCTTTTCAAGTACGGAGGTTTTGGCCTGTTTCAGCTCAGTTCCTCTGCAATTCAACAGGAGATTTCCTCTTTCCTTAATATCAACCTTCTCCCCCTCTTCTCCTTTTGCTATCTCATCCTTCACCTGGATGCTGTAAATATATCAGAATTTGATGTGATTGCCATGTTTTCTTCTTTGTTTGTACATAAACTTGTATTTGTTTGACTACCAGGTGCCAAAAGTTTTTTTTTCTCTAATTTGTCTGAGTATTAGCTGTAGTCCTGATTTCACCTGCAGACCTGCAAAGACTTAAAAGGATGGCTCTAGCTTAGTTTTCCTGATTTCCTGTTGCCTTCAGGCTTCTGAACAGAAGCTGTGACCAATTATGGTGTCTCCTTGCTGTAGGGCTCAAGTGTTGGTGGTCATCAGGGAAGTCTGAGCATGGAAAGTCAGGTGTGACAAACTCTGACACAGCTTTTGCACCTAAATCTTACTTGTGGGTTTTCAATATGAGAACAGACAAAGCCACAGGTGCTCTGACCTCCTGCTGGTAACAATGCTGCTTCCAGCAGCAGCCTGGTCCAAAGGCTTCCAGAGCCCCCTTCCCACCCTGATTTATACACAATACATTGGGAGGAAGGACCCTCCTTGCTGTCATTTGATATGGCAAGAAAGTTGGCTGGAAGCATTTGGAAGACAGAAGACACTTGGTGAGCAGACCCTCTTCCTATGCTGGACTTTAGCTTCCCTTAGCCTATGAGCCCATAGGCCTATTGTGTGCATTTCCCAGCTGGCTTTGCAATTCCATTGCCAGTAAAGAAAGAGGAAAGGGGCAGGGAGTGAAATAAGGGGCAGAAGTAAAAATAGGTGGAGGGACATATATTGTGTTTCATGATGCCAGACACCCTCTTTTAAGCAATGGGGAAGGGGCTAAAGTCCTAGTCTAAGGAAACACCTACCTTTGCCTTAGACCCCTGGGTAGCTTCAAGGACAGGATCCAACCATCTTCCTTCTTAAAAAGCTGCCACAGCCTAAAGCAAGGCGTACCAAGGGTTAACTTACTCTACCTGAAGCTTGAAAATGAAGACATCTTGTGCAACAAGCTTAGGTTACTGAGAACCTCATCTATGTTCAAATTGCTGAGCTTAATGTGTCCAAAATGTCCAGCCGACAAAAAAATTCAGACCGAACAAGAATTTTCCTCATTGTACATCAAGAAATACAGCACTGTCATAAGCAGTCTACTCTTCTTTACGTAGGATCTTTTACACACAAATACTTTGGGGCAACTATTTGAGAGTGCATTTTCAAAGCTGGTTCAAAGAATTTGTGCTTCCTTGATGTTGCAAGTCAAAACATATGGGTGCTAGTTGTGACTCTGCCAGTAAGTTTCAAACCAAGAATCCATAGATTATATCTGTTCCTTTAAACATCTTCTGCTCTGCTTCACCAGAGGAAGAAGTCCTTTAAGGGCTCTCTTCTTCCCTGGAGAGCTCAAGCTGGAGGTATTTGTAAAAAGAGATGGTTGGTTGTAAACAGACATGGTCTATGGGTGGCTGTCTTGACCATCATGATCATGAAAGAGCTAAGTTTAAAATCCTGGTGATAGGAGAAAAACTGTAAGTAAAGCTACTTCAATGAACCTGGGGAGACTTTAGGCTGCAGGGAAGCAGTGAGGAAGGTCCCCTGGGAATCTGCTTTAGAGGATAGTGGGGTCCATAAAAGCTGCTCACTTGTTAAGGGTCTCCTTTCAAAAGCACAGGAACAGGCAATTAAGTGTCAGAAGTCTAGCCAGAGAGGCTGATGGTGGGACTGGCTGAGCAGGGATCTCCTGCAACTTAGCAAAAAGTGTATGGACTTTGGAAAGGACAGATTATGCAGGACAGACAGGCTCCTCGCCACTCTAGGGAAAAATTACCCAAGCTTGAGTTGAAGCGGGCTGGTACTATGGTGGGTAACAATAGGCATTTTTAAGCATGTAAACAGCAAAAGGAAGAATAAAGGAAACACTAGTTTGTCACTTGGTGAGGTGGGTCACCTCACCCCTGAACAGTGATGAAGCAGAGACATTTGATGCTGCCTTTGCTTCTTTCTCTGACACTGGTGATGCGGGGTGTCCAGAGCCCTGGGCTGGATGGCCATGGCTGGAGGAGTGATAAACTCCCAGCTGGCTTTGAACTTGTATGGGATTTGCTGCTGCAGCTGAATGCACATAACTCTATGGGGCCCAATGGGATTCCTCCCAGGGCACTGAAGAGTTGGTCAATGTAACTGTGACACCTCTCTCAGTTATTAATCATCAGCCTTGGGAATCTGTACAAGTTGATGAGGAAGCTGGCAAGTGTTCCAATTTTCAAGAAGGGCAAGAAAGAAGCTCTTGGTAATTACAGATCAATCAGTCTCACTCTGGTACCTGGTAAAACTGTAGAGAAAATTAGTCTGGAAGCTATCAAGAAAAAGACTTGAAAAACAACGCAATCATTGATCAAAGTGCACAAGTTGTTGAAGGGAAAGTCATGCATTACCAACTTAATAACCTTTCACAACAAGGTTACCCACCTAGTAGACAAAGGGAAGGCAGGTGTGGGTTTTTTTGGTTTTGGCAAAGCTTTTGATAGTTTCACCATATCCTTCTGGACAGCACTGAGCATACAGACAGATGTGTACACAATTTCATCCACACCAACTTGAAGAAGAACAAATGCCAGATTCTGCACCCAGAATGCTATAATCCTGGATGTAAGTATAGACTGAAACACAAGACTGGGATGCAGCCCTGCAGAAACAGCTCTGGGCATTTTGAGTGATGGCAGGCCCTGCCAGGTGTGTTATGCTGGGGTATACCAGGCACAGAATAGTTAACTGGCAAGAGAATGAAGGTCCCACTGCACTCAGGTCCAGCCTCGCCACCATGGTGTACAGTTTCATTCTCCACAACACAAGGAGGATTTAAAAATACTATAATGTGTCCAAAGGAGGGCAACAAAGACAGCAAGGAAAGGTGTGACTTACAAAGAGCAGCAGAGGATACAAAGTTAGCTCAGCTTGGAAAAGATCAAGGGCTGATCTAGTAACTCCTCATCAAGGGCAGCAGAAGGGGGGTGCTGATCTCTTCTCTTTGGTGTCCAGCAACAGGACACGGGGAATGGCTTAAAGCTGCATAGGGGGAAGTTCAGATTGGCTATCAGAAAAAAGGGTCATTTACAGGGTGGCCAAGCTCTCCAGGGGAGTCTGTCTCTGAGTCTATCTCTGTTCAAGAGATGTTTAGACAATGCTCTCACTTACAGTTTAACTTCTAGGTTGCCCTGGACTTGATCCTTGTGACTCCCTTCCTACAATTCTATGATGCTGTGATAACCTTCAAGTCCTAAATCTTAGTATAGGGCAGCCCAGAGAAACAGCAAAAAAGCTACCCCTAAAGGACAAAAGATCTTGCTGTTGAAACACAAGCAAAGGAGAGTTTAGTCAGTGGAGAAAGATTGTGCCTCCTCTTTTGAGCCGGCCAAGCAGAGAGGGGAAAAAGTCCAAGGTGCAATAATGCAGGCCAGGACACAGCAGAGAGATGCTTCTGTGACCTGGAAGAGCACGTAAACCTACCCTCATCAGCAGCCCTTACAGGCAGCCAAGGAACCAGCCCTGGTCACCCACACAGCTGTATGAGCACCCAAATATCTTTCTTCTCTCCCCACACTATGCTGATCTGCCAGTGACCATGGGTGTATTTCTTTCTTTTGTTCCTTTCCCTTCATCATCCCAATTCTAATTTCAACCAAATAAATCTCTGTTCCACTTCCCACTACAAGAAAAAACCTCTTTTTTTCCCATGCACTAAGTACACTTAGACACAATATAAATTTGGTTGTTGTTGTTTTTTTTTAATTTTTACAAATATTTGAGAGCATCACTGAGCAGACAGTGACACAAGTAAGATATTCCAGCAGTGACAGGCACCCAATGAATGGCATTGTCCTGAACTGAGTCCCAAGTACTCTTGGGATCAAGAGTGAAAGAGAAACAAAATTTACTACAAAAAAAAAAGCCTGGTGCTGATGGCAGAAGAACTCCCCCACTTGGCCAAAAAAGAATTTGATATCCTATACAAATCTAAGTATTAATGAAGATTAGAGGCAAATATCCACATGGTTTAATACCAGCAAGCCCCTTTGCCCCTCTCCAAATTTAACAGGTGGGATGAGGGAGGAATTACAGCTGCCTAGAGGCACAGCCCACTCCTGTAACTGAATCACCACGGATGGAGCAGAGGCATGGGGACCAAATCTGGCTACTGGATTAAAAACTTCATAGTGAGGACAAACAATACTAGTGGAGGGAGTTCAAAGAGCCTCACTCTTATCTTCTGCTGGTCAGCGACGCTGGTTCTAGGAATCTTCAGCTTCTTTCATTTCTTCCCTTTGAGTAGGAGACTGTCACTGAAAGGGAGACAGAAGGGAGTCATCAGTTCAGAAAGCACAAGCAAAGCTGTACCAGCCCCTCAGTATGATTCTGAGGTGTGGGGTGCCACACCCAAAGGATCTGGACTTCCAAGTCCTTCCTATTATGCAGGGTTTTTCTTTCCAAAGCCCCTTAAATCTTCTGGAACAAGTATGACAGAATATGGTCAGAAGTGAGGAAGAAGGATGTTATAATCAAAGATCCCACAGAAAAGAAACCAACTCTGGTTTCCCTTCTCAATTCTGAGAAATCTAAGCTTTTAGCTGCATCCTGTTAGCACTGCCAGCTGGCACTGCCTTTTTCAGTAAACACTGGACAGATGAGGCAAAGCCACCAAACTCCTGACAGTTCTGAAAGCAGGAGATGGGGTGTTCTCACATGAACTGGAAAGCTTTTGGAGAATAACAAAAGCATCTTCCCTAGAGATTGTCAGCCCAAGCCAACACAAATTCCCACGATCATCTGCCTGCCTCCCTACAGCCCTGTTTGCCATGACCACAGGATGCCCTGTACATGTGACAGATCAGAGAACATTCCCTGTTACTCCTGCCTTTCCATGCAAGGCTTCTTTTGAGGCCCACATGGAGCTCCAATTACTGCACACTCCATGTATACATTTGTGTGGTCCCTGCAAGGAAAGCTTCAAGCTTCACATCACAAATGGCAATTGAGGTAGAGATTGGAATAAACTTGCTGGGGCCAAAACGGCCCAGGCCAGAAACATCCCAGGCACCAGGAAACAGCAACACCCTGTTTCCAGTACTAACAAAAGGATCAAAATGTACAGTGCCTTACCTTCCTCTGTGTCAGCAGATGCAGTAAGGCGTGGCGGGTGGGAAAGAAAAAAAACAAAGAGTAAAATAATTAGATTTAACAAAAATCTCCACTTCCACAGTAGCAGAGGCTGCTCCCTACTTGGCTACATCCTCTGGCATCAGGCTCCCCTCAGAACAAGATCCTGGGAGAGGTTCAGAAAGGGGAGCAGCTTCCCAGGTAGGGAGCAGACAAACCCAGGCACCCAGCCCCTTTACCTGGTGAAGGCCTCATCCTGCAGGTTCAGTACCAAGTTATCTGCTGTGAGATACACACGGTTTTGTGAGGCAGCAATCTGAAAAAGAAATACATTACAGGCATGGCATCAAGTACTAAAAAAGCACATGGAGGCATAGCACTAGGAACCTGTCTCCCTCTTCAGATACAACACTCTTGTTTCCTTCACTTGAGACCTCAGTTAAAACAACACAATTCTCCAAAACAGCTCCCTAACTTCCCGACTTCCCATCCCAGAGCCATCAGACTTTCTAAAAGAAGTGCTCATTCTGTCTCTCTGTCACAAAGACCTTTGATCCCACATTTATCTGTCCCCCTTTCTCAGCTGCAGGTAACCAGAAGCTTTTGGTGGCTACAGCTGAGGGTGGGTGATGGAATCTGATGTGGATCTGGCCTTGTCATATGAAGGGCATGAACTCTGAGCCTCACATCTAATTGCAGATCCCTGCTAAGTCTTAAGCTCTACTTGAGCAGAGAAGGGCTGGGCAGGAACAAGGATCAGGACAGAGCAGATCACATTCGCCTTAAATTCATCATGTGGCCACTGGGCTGGGGGACAGCACAAGGACTGCAAGAGAACAAAGGGAATTCTGTGCCCCAATGCTCACCGTTTTTGAGATGTTTTGAGCAGCTCGGATCTTACGTAGCTTGATGTAGCCTGGATTCCTGCTGAGAGCTTCCCCGAGGTACAAGGGAACAGAAGTTAAGGAAAATCCAACAGAAGCCATTACCCTCAAGGAATTCTTCCTAAGCCATACTAAAGAACATCTTAGTGGGCAAAAAGCAATCTCTATCCCAGTACCATGGGCCTTTGGGTAGGTATATTTTCACCTGCCCAAATGAAGAATATTATGGATTATGGTCACACACAGCCAATAAAAGTCAAACTCTGAAACAAGGAGCGCAGGCCCATGGCCTTCTCTGCTCTGCCTGTGACCTCGGACGAACCTCGCTCCAGCCAACTGGAGAAAGGGGGACAAAGAACAGTGACCTACTTGAAGCCATCATCTGATCAGTTTCCTGAGCATGAGCCCAATGTGACAGGTTCTCAGGACTGTCAAGCTCACAAGCTACATCCCACAAAATCTCCTGAAGCAGGATATCATCTTGGCAGCTGTCGCTTCCCCCTCGGCCTGAACTATCTTCTGCTTCTGCTCCTGCTTGGCTTTCTCCACCAGGAACTGGGCACGCTGTGCCTCCTGCTGGGCTGCAGGGAGAAAGGACACAGGCATTGGAACCACACTGTGTCTTCCAACAGAATCTGAGCTGAGGCCCAGGGGCTCTGCTTCACAAAGAACCAGTAACATTCTGAGACCCCATCCAAGTACAAAACATATCTGAGAACACTTTACCTTATCTTGAGTAAAACCCACAGCACCCAGACCCTCCACATGTAACCCCCACAGTGAGTGACAAGAGTCCCAGTCTGCAGAGGAACCTTAGTTTTGGGAACTCAGTCCCTCCAATGGTCTATCCCATTAGCTACGGCTTTCTGGTAACACTTGCAAAATAAACCTCTTCAGCTCTGTTACTAAGGAGGCTTAGAGATTTGTAACCCTGTATCTGTACCCATACAGTGATACAGCAGTGACACATTAGCCTAAATTCTACCTCCTTGTTTAATAATTCAGTGTAAAGGCAAAGGCAATCCACCCTTTTCAGACATCAGTGGAACTCACCCACTTGCTTAGCCTCCACAGCAGCTGTGTATTCACGACTGAAACTGAGCTCTGTGATAGCCACATCATCCAGGATGAGGCTGAAATCCTTGGCTCTCTCTGTCAGTTCTCTCCTAATGAGCAGAGACACCTGAAACACAAACACAGCTACAGGAGTGGTACCAAGCACAGGGTGTTCCTCACTTCCCAAGAGTGAAGCACAACTGCTTTTCACAGTGTGGGGAGAGACAGCCCCAACCCAAGCTCCAAACCATGGCCATCAACGCCATCATTGAATAATGTATCCCCAGCCACAAAAAGCGTTTTCAAAATTCTATTACAGCTCATATGTAGTTACTATTTAACTGTTCTATGCAAGTAACATTGTGACAATAAAAAACCTTGAAAGCTTCTTTTGCTTTCACATCTCGCCACATCCAGTTCCACAGTTCCCAGTTTTGGCAACAAGCATTTCCTTCTCCACCTTGGATTTACTACTGTTTGCAGGCTGTGCTTTCATAACTGTATTCCAGCACAGAAAAAGAAGAAACGACCACATTTTTTTAACCTGTATCACATTTCTTAATTATAGTAGCTACTTGTCTAGGGTAGCTACTCCACTTTTTTTGGCTGCTTGGGTGGGTGTTGCTGTTAGATACTTTGATTTATTCTACATTTACCTGCCAGCACCTTTTTCAGGCAGCCCGACAAGTTGTGAACCAAATACTGACCTTAACAGAAACTACTGCTACAGTATCACATGCTTGGCCAGTCGAGCACTTGCTTTTAATTTTACTGCAGCTGTTTCTGAGCAGAACTCTAAATAGCGACAGAAACCTTTCCTGTGTGAACTGTGAGTGCACAACTACATAAAGTCACTTAATCTTTTTTTGACTACCAATGCCTTCAATACCACATCACTTTCTAACAAGCATGGGATGGATACGTGACCAGAAAACAAATGCAATTCAGTTTGTTCAAAAATTTCAGAGATCAAAGAATGATTTTTATCTGAGATCACAGACGCCTAACAGGCTTTGCTTCCAATACAGCTGAAATCCTCACAGATGTTCTTTTCTGTCCCATCCTCTCCATGCATTCTCCTTCTACATGAAGACTAATGAATGCTGTGTGGATGAGCACAAAAGCTTGACGCCCCTGACCAGGGGGATATAGATCATTTCTCATAACAAAACCTGGACACTCAGTTCTACTCTTTGGTTCTTTTGACATGAATCAAAGATGTGGTCCCTGATAGCTGAAAGATGCTTTATATTTCATCTCACAACTTTTCCTCTTAGCACCCTCCTGGTCCTGCAGGACCTCCTCTAAAACCTTTTAAAACAAGACCAGCATCTTCTCTATGCATCAGCTGCTATAGGTGACGAGAAATCCCTGGCAATCAAACTATTACAATATAAACTTTCACCAACAGGCATTTTAAAATTAGATATTTCTAATACTTTGAAACACTCCCCCAGAGCACACTCAAAGGTTTTTCTAATCAGTGTCTGCAGGGAGGGTGCCAAGACAACTCAGCCAGGCTCTTCTCAGTGATGTCAAACAACAGGACAAGAGGCAATGGGCAGAATCTGGAACATAGGAAGTTCCACCCAAATATGAGAAATATTCTTTATTGTGCAGATGACAGAGCACTCTAAGAGACTGCCCAGAGAGGCTGTGGAGCCTCCCTCACTAGAAACATTCAAGAACCATCTGGATGCAATCCTGTGCCATGTGCTCTGGGATGACCCAGCTTGAGCAGGGAGGTGGACCAGATGACCACTGTGGTCCCTTCCGACCTGACCCCTTCTGTGACTGCAAACAGAAGTTATTTGCTACCCTTCCGTAGCATCCATCCCTGACAAGTTAGTGCTTTGTTAACTGCTCATTCCTGTTGTTTTTCAGATCTTTCAAAGCTGTTTAATTTGCTCTGACAGTCATTCTGAGATCCATATTTTTTAAAGCCAGTTCCACTGACCCTTGTGGACCATGAAGCAAACCAGCTCTCTCTCCCCCAGTGTTACACTTTGGTGCAGTTTTGCACTCTGTGTACCAACAGACCCAATTTCCTCCTCAGAAGCTGCCAGCACAATATTTGTACCTATACTGGAATCAAACCGCACGTGGCACACGCTTTCCACGTGGATGCACTATCCACCAGCTGAATCCTTCCTCGATCTCTCACAGCTCTCCCCTTGCCCACCACCCTGCAGCTGCCCTCGGGGAGCTGCCCCGAGCCTGCCGCGGCAGGGCTCACCTGGGCTCTCTGTGTGATGAGCTGCGAGGCGTTGAACTTGGCCACGACGCTCTTGAGCACCTCGTTGACGATGGAGGGCAGGACGCGCTCCTCGTAGTCCAGCCCCAGGCGCTGGTACATGCTGGGCAGCTCGGCCGCGTTGGGCCGCGTCAGCACACGCAGCGAGATGTTCACCATCTGCAGGTCTGCGGGACAGGGAGCGGCTCAGCGGCCTGGGGGAGCCGGGAGAGCCCCCACCAGCCCCATCAGGAACTGCAGCGATGGGACAAGGAGCAACGGGCACCGACTGGGAGAGGGACATTGTGGCTGGAAATTAGCAAGAACTCCTTTACAGTAAGAGTGGTGAGACCCTGGCACAGGCTGCCCAGGGAAGCTGTGGATGCCCCAGCCCTGGAAGTGTTCCAGACAAGGTTGGATGAGGCTTTGGGCAGGTGAAAGGTATCACTACCTGCAGCACGAAATTACGACTAAGCGATCTCTAAGATCTATTCCAACACCTTAACAGTGTGTAATTGTTTGAGAAGCGCCGGAACTATGGCCGAATTCCCGTCCCGTGCCTCCCACCGCATGGGCCCCTCTATCTCACCTTTGGAACCAGTGGGGGAGGAGATTTTCCGCGGCCGCGCTCGGATGTCGTAGATGATGGGATACTGGAACCAAGGGATCCTGCAGGGGGCAGAGGCGCGTTAGGGGCGAGGGTCCCACCGAGCCGGGGGGGCGGGTGGGGGCCGGGCCCTACCTGAAGTGCAGCCCCTCGGCCAGGATGGTGTCCTGCTGCACGCCGCCAATGCGGTTGAAGAAGATGGCGCGCTGGCCGCCCTCCACTGCGGGGATAGAGCGGAGGCTTGGTCAGCGCGGGCGGCGGACGCGAAGGCTCCGAGGGGTTGTGGGGGGGACTCCACTCACCAATGAAGACTGACTCTCGCACGCCATAGGCCAGGGCACCGGCGCCCAGCAGCAGCTTAAGCGCGGTGCCGACGCCGCGGGGCCCCGTCGGCAGCCGCCCCGCCAGGTCCTTCAGGTTCTGCGCCATGGCCGCCCCGCCACCGCCCCCGCCGGGAAGGACACCGGAAGGAGCGACCGTCGTGGCGCTCCGGCGGGAAACCGCGGCGCCGGGAGCGCCCCCGCTGCCCCTTCCCTCCCCCAGCACTCGTCTTCCGGCGAGGCGAGCACAGCGTTCCGGAAGCGAGTCCGGCCGGAGCCAGATGGAGGGCGCGCCCCGGCGCCATCTTGGGTGGCCGCGGCGGGAAGGGCGGGGCCGGGGCGGGGCCGGTGGGGCCGCGTGACAAAATGGCGGCGCCCAGGCGGCCACGTGGGGATGCGCAGGAGGAGGAGGAAGATGAAGGGCACTCGCTGGAGCGCAAGCGGCCCCGTGGGCAGCGGCGGCTCCTGGTCGTGCTGGAGGGGGCGAGCCTGGAGACCGTGAAGGTGCGGGCAGTGGGAGGTCGGGGCGGCCCCGGCCGTGCCGCGAATGCCCTCACTCACCGCTCACTTGTCCGTGCTTTGGCCGTAGGTGGGGAAGACGTTCGAGCTGCTCAACTGCGACAAGCACAAGGCGCTGCTGCTACGGAACGGTCGGGACCCCGGGGAGGTGCGGCCTGACATCACTCACCAGGTACCCGCTGGGTCCGGCGGCGCCTGTGGCGGCCCAGGCGGCTCGGGGCGATCATCCCTCGGGTCTGGGGGTCCGCTTGAGCCCCTGGAGCCTGGGGGCGAGTTTGGCCTCCCCGGCTATGCTGGTGGGTTTTAGGTTGAATCGCTATTTGGGCCTGGGCTTGATTTCTTAGTATGACAGCATTGCATCCCGTAGACGGGTGAGCTTTCATCGGTCCCTTGTGGGGGCTAACCCTCAATCTTCCCTAGAATTCCCTCTCTTGTGCCGTTTTATTTCTACTACAATGTGCTTTTGGCTTTCAGAGTCTCCTGATGCTCATGGACAGCCCCCTGAATCGGGCCGGGCTCCTGCAGGTTTATATCCATACCAAGAAGAACGTTCTCATTGAAGTCAATCCCCAAACCAGAATCCCAAGAACTTTTGATAGATTTTGTGGCCTCATGGGTAAGTGATTCAAACTCCATAGAATAATGCAGGAAGGTGGTCGGGATTGGAGGAACTTTGGGAAAAGTCAAAAAACTGGCATTGACCTTAAAGTGTGAAAGTGGGAAAAGAACAGAGAAACGAAAGCATTATTCTGAGACGTTCAGGGATGCACAGCCCAGCTGTGTGTTCCTTAGCACAGTGGGGAATGCCTGCAGGAGGTTGTGCTATCAGCAAAGTAACTCTTTTCAGACTTGATGGGAACTCTAAAGGCGAACATTTCGTGTATCTCAGCTCAGGCAAAGAGTAGAATTCCTCCAGCAAATTACCACACAGCTTAAATGATTTCTTTCTTGTTTTCTCTTTGCCAGTTCAGCTGCTGCATAAGCTCAGTGTTAGAGCGGCTGATGGGCCTCAGAAACTGCTGAAGGTAAATATTCTGTGACTATTCACAGCTAATGTTGCAATATTCTAAGGACATGGTGGGAGGGATTTTGTTGCGGGGGAGGAGAGGTGTTTTTTTGGTTGGGGGCCCTGGTTGTGGGTGTGGTTGCTATTCCATTCTGTCACATCATTGCTGGGGGTCCTGGTTTCAGGGGGGCTCTCCCACATGCTACCTGGCTAGGAGCTGCTGCTGCAAGAAGGAAACCCCAAACACACCTGTCTTTGGAGCTGAGGGATCTGTTTCCTCACATGAGCCTGACTGCCACACCTGGGCATTGACCCTTTTTGGGTACAGCTTTTAAAATGGCAGAGAGAGGTGGAAATGAAGATATAATTAACATGAATGGTTTCTCCAGTGAGAGGGGAAGACTGGATAAACCACAGGGACAAAGGATTTATCACGATATTGGATTCCTTGGATGAACTATCCTTGTTGCTGGAAAGGCCAGAAAAGCAGCAGCCTGAGGAAGTGACGGTGACATCATCCTGGCAGAGAACACTTGGCTGTAGCCAGTGCACCCGCCCCAGGACACGGGTCAGCAGGCAGGGAGGGGCAAGGAGCAGCCTTTCCAGCCTTTTCCACAGGGCTCTCATGAACCTGGCTTGAGGAACTTGCCAGAAATGAGGAGCTGCTGGACTGGAGCAGGATCTCACTGCACTGCTCCTCAAGACAGCAGCAAAACTCCCAGAAGCAAAGAAGAACTAATTGTGACTTGAATGTGTTTTGTAACTTTTCTTCTGGAAAATCCAGATTGCCCTAAGAAGGAGAGTGGTTTTAAATCCCAGCAGCAGCCTGCTTGCCAGCCAAGACTGAGACAAAATTGCCTAAAGGGGACTCTAGGTCCTCCATGCCCTCCTGTGCCTGTTTCAAGAGTATCCTCCAGCTATGCACTGAGACTGGCAACATCTGGACACACCTGCAGGGGTTTGTTCTGTCCCTCTGCCTGGAGATCCTGGCCATGCTGCCCAATGTGTACTTCACGGCTTCTTTGCAGGAGAAGGTGGTGTTTGGGATGCTTTTCCTGGGAGCAGTGCTGTCCCTCAGCTTCTCCTGCAATTCCATATTGCCTACTGTCACTTGGAGAAGGTCTTGTGGACTTTTTCAGTTTTGGATTATTCAGGAATGGTCATGGGGAGCTTTGCTACTTGTTCTACTGCTCCTCACAGCCAAGACTCATCTACGTCTACATCACCTGTGTCCTGGGCATATCTGCCATCACTGAGCCTCAGCCCATCTGGGATTCTTCTTGCTCAGGGACCTGGGTGAACTTGGCGGGTAATCAGGGGGACAGAGAAACAGGATATTAACCTCAAGGGATTTTGCTTTTTGGGCAAGGACAGTCTGTGATGTTGAATTGTGTAAGTAATGTTGGTTGTGGAATGACACCACCACTGTATTTTGTAAATACCATGGACAATGAAGATGGATTGCTCCAGATCCACTGGTCATGAGCTCCTGATGCAGCCTGCAACCAGCTGATGATTTTTTTTGTTTGTTTGCTGCTTTTAGCAAACAATGGATCTAGCCACGTGTCAGGGTCTGTTACCTCTACACCCCTATTAACTTTCTGCTTTCTGCAGGTGATTAAAAATCCAGTCAGTGACCATCTGCCCGTGGGCTGTTTGAAGATTGGCACCTCTTTTGCAGCGTCACAGGTCTCGGATCTGCGTGAGCTGGTTCCTGCAGCGGAGCCAGTTGTCATCGTGGTGGGAGCTTTTGCCCATGGGTCGGTAAGTGTGTGTATCCCTCATCTGGGGTTGTAAAAAGGTTTCAGTCTTGTTCTGAGTATGGAGGTTTTATCTACACTTTTTTCAGCTTGGTTTCCCCTCCACCCAGACCCCCATTTTTTCCCGTATGCTTGTCAAATAAAGGCCCAAAACTGCAACACTTGGGACTCCAAGGGAGGGCATTAGTGAAGGCTAGCAGTTTCCCTGCTGAGGAAATACTGTGCCTCTGTAGTTGTTAAGGTTGGAAGGGATCTCTGGAGAGCATCCAGTCCAACCCCCTGCCAAGGCGGGGTCAGTTGGAGCAGGTGACATAGGAACATGTCCAGGTGGATTTTGAATGCCTCCAGAGAGGGAAACTCCACCACCTCCCTGGACAGCCTGTTCAGTACTCTGCCACCCTCAGTGTAAGGAAGTTCTTCCTCCTGTTTTGATGAAACTTCTTGTGTTTTAGTTTATGGCCACTGCTCCTCACCCTGTGGCCGAGCACCAGAGTAAAGAGCCTGGCACCATTCTCTTGCAACCCATGCTTGAGATACTTATGTGCATTAATGAGATCCCTTCTCAGTCTTCTCTTCCCTAGACAGGCCCTGCAGTCTCTCCTCATAAGAGATGGTTCCATGTCCTGATAATCTTTCTAGCCTCTGCTGGACCCTCTCCAGTGGCTCCTTGTCTTCTACTAATGGAGGTGGGGCGCAGTAAAATCTTTTTGTAACTCAGTTGGTTTTTTTTCTATTTTTCCCTCCCCTCTTCTCCCAGGTCAATGTTGACTATACAGAAAAGATGGTCTCCATCAGCAACTATCCCCTTTCTGCTGCCCTGACGTGTGCTAAAATTACTACTGCCTTTGAGGAAGTGTGGGGAGTAGTATGAGCTTCTGCTGCTACTGCTGTCATGATGGACTTGTATACAGTGACTTCACATTCTGGAAAGGCTCTTTAACTTGGGTGTGGACCTGGTGCAAGTTTGGGCTCCTGGAAAACACTTCACCTTCGTCCTTGTAGCTTCTGAAGCAGTGAGACTTTAAACGGACTGCCCCACTGACCCTTTTTCCTCCTATTAAAGGTACCTTTTTTGATTAAAAAGTGCTTGTGAACTTTACTTTCTCATTTTTCATATGTGGGCAGGCTGGATCCCCTTATAGCAGGGACTTGGCCCAAATTTGTCATGGAACTGGAATTCTTAGCTGTGCCCTGCTCACCCTGGTGTCACTCGGTCCTGTAGAATCGCCTTGCTCGGTGGCATGTGACAGTTCACACTCCCACACCGAGGCACCCAAGAGGAAAGGAGCTGAAGCCGATGTTAAAAAGACCAGGAGCGTTTTTTTTATCTTAGATGACAAACGTAGAAAAGTCAGAAGGTGGCTCCAATCCAACGCAGCACCTGCCGTGAGTGTGGTACAATCATCTGGTATCAGCGGAGAGACGAGTGCCGGCGGCGCGGCAGAGATAAGGCAACGGACAGAAGGTGGAGGGTCTCAAGGAGGCTCGCTTGGGTCCCCTCCTTTCGGGTCTGTGACCCTGTGCTTTCTCCTTCCCCCCTCCTTGCGTTGAAAAATAGTCATACTTCAACACAGCAAACTTGGCAGGTGATGCTTTGCTTTCCGGAGTGTTAAATCAACTCCTACGAATGCACAGGTGGTACAATCTGAAAAACAGAGGAGCCCTGTATTTGGTTTGGTTGATTTGATGTTTGCTTGTCACCTTGGGCTGCAGCATTGCTGCCCCACTTTACCTCCTGGTATCTACCTCATACAGCCTTACCTTTTGGCTGTTATTCTGCTCTTTTTAGCTTTTCTTTCCGTGGCACAAGTACTCTGCGAATGTAAGGCAACACCAGCAGTAAGGTGAAGAACAACACGTGGCCGAAGAAATAAATAGACCTGTACACCTGTAAAGAGAAAGGCAGGGTTGGGGATCAGCAACCAGCTTAATTTAAGCCAAGAACACAATGAAGGAACAGGGTTGACCGTGTGGGGTCGTCTGTTTGTGGCTACTAAATACCTTCATCCATTTGTCCCAGGTGAAAAGGCAGAATGGCACCAGGGAGTAACCCATGAACATCCAGTGGTTAGTCTGCTGCAGCACGTAGAAGATGGGCCGCAAGACAGTGATGGAGGCCAGAGTGCTTAGGAGAGGACTGTCCCGAACAAGGTCCATGGCCTAATTTAAAGAAAAAAGCCAGAATTCTCAACAGTTGGATGTCCTGTGGCTGTATATGCAGGTTCTGGGGCCAAAGTTCTCTATCCAGCTGTGTAAAATGTGTTTTAGTAAGAAGCTAGTCTAAAAAAGTAGCTAAATACCCTGTCCTGGCCAAAGTTTTAATTAAGAAAATACATTTGTATCGTTCTCTCAGTACTAGGAGATTAACGGAGGCATTCAGCTCATGTGTTTGTCCTCTAATCTTTCCAGCTGCCAAGCACTTCAGCCGCCCTCTGCTCATATGCCAAGTTTCCCACTTTTCACCCTGTCAGCTTCTGCAATATATTTATGGTTTGCCCATGCAGAAGGCAGCAACCTACTGAACTCCTGAGAACAAAACCCTGCCATGCTTGAAAACCAATTCCAAAGCGAGCAGCTATTTTTCATATTTAATGCAAGTAAAGCCTTCAGCGTGGCACTTTCCAGACTCATGGGGAGAGGCTAACCTAACACAGGCACCCCCCTGTTCTGGTAAGTCAGACAAAGCCCACCTGTCTCTCCACGATGACTATAAGCAGCTCCATCTGAAAGCACACCAGGTAGCCAGAGTGCAGCCCGTGCCAAATGGCCAGGAAGAACAGGGCCAGTGCCTGTGACAGCAGTTTGTTGCCCAGGAACTTCAAGCGCTTGAAGATGTAGCTAGAGCAGAAAAGAAACAAAGTGCTTCCAGGTTATTACCTGTCCTCCCCTGGCTGTGTCAGGGGTGAAGGGCCCAGGGGACCTGATGCCTTTGCATGCCCCATGGGGGCAGGAACAGCATGACCAGGGCAAAACCTACATCAAAACAGTCTGTGTTTGGTTCAGCAAGTGCTGAACCAAAACCCATCCAAGTTTGGTGTGGGGAGCACCGAGAGCCATGATGCAGGAAACAGCTGTCAGAGCAGCTCTGTGGCTGGCTGAGCAGGCAGGCAGCCCCACAGGCTTGCTGTAGTCCCATTCTAGTCTCTGCTGCCATCAACTGCTTGCCTTTATTAATGAACTGCCCTTCCAGGTGAATGAAAAGGTCTCTCTAACCCAGTAATCCAATAACCTGTTTCTAAGGGCACAGCAGCAAAACATGGGAAAAGGTGCACACACTGAAAACTGGCAGATTCTTCCTCTAATGCTCCTGCTTAGCCTAAGGTCTTGGTTCTGCTGACAGAACAGAACTGAAACATTACAGATGGAAAATTTTGTCCTGCTCACCGGGCCACCCAAGCGTTGGTGTTGATGTTGAAGGAAGCAATGGTTCCTGTGAACAAAGGTGTTGTCTCATACAGCCAGACCTTCATGTTGGCACAGGCATTCCACAAAGGCTTTCCATTCTGGTCTTTCCCATTGTAACCCAGACCAACAAGGATGCAGACACCTTCCTAGACAAAAAATGCACAAGAAAGATGAAAATGTTGCCCTTTTTTTTGCTGGAGAAGCAGAACTGAGGAAGTGCTGACTCTCACTGTGTTGAGAGCATCACTGGAGATGGAACAAATGGATTAAAAATACCCTTTTAGTTAGCTAACCTTTGCTAACTTAAAGCAAGCTGAACTGACCTGCACTGATCTCCAGATATTTGGATTTCTTCCATTTAGTGCTAAGTCCAAGAGACTTGGACCTTTATTCATTTGTCTTTTGCTTCTGGAACAACATCTAGACTCACCGTAACAAGCCAGCAAGTTACGTATTTGTAGAGTATAATCTTGCCCCAGATCAATATGTAACCACAACGGAACCAGAAAGGCTTCTCCTGCAGAGAAAAGAGTGAAACAGAGTAAAAATAAAACCTGGAGTTCAGTGGCCATAATGACATCAGGTAAATGGGATCTCACCACCATCTTTTGTTTTAATCTGATTTGTCTGTTAAGACATATGGACTGGGCTGCCAGGCTTATGCAGACTTACACATCATTCTCCTTTCTTTGGTAATATTTTGCTGTACTTTGGTAATATTTTGAAATAGGTAGAGTTCGGGAAGACTCTGGGATTAGCATAATCAAAATGCTTGCTGATAATCTGCCGGTAGGAATTATTTGTTAGGAGTTTTCCAAGAACCTCAAAGGTTATGGTAAGCCTTACAAGTTACCCTAGTGAAATTCTTTGCACATAATGGTTAAATGGAAAGAGGTCATAAGATATGTATGTTAGGTTTCCAAACCAACAGTAGCATTTAAGATCAATTATCTATTTGTAAAATTTTCATTTGTTTCAGTTCTGCTTAAAACATTCCTGTTCTGCATCAGATGGAATCCACAGGACAGGTGGTAAAGCCAAATCAGCTGTGGAAAAGCTTATCACTAGTTGCTGACTTACTTTTAAATGGATGCAAAAAACAAAAAAAGAAATAAAAAATTAATTCCACTCTTGCAGATCCAGTGCCCAGCAGAGAATTGGAAGTCTTCCACACCCCAGAAGGCCAAGTGAATACATACCATATAGTCATCTGAGGTGAGGTATTCATCAGAGATGTACAGGCTTGACAAGGTGTAGGTTACTAGAAACAAGAGACCCAGGCTCAGGCGCTTGAGAGCAGGCACAAAACTGAGAAAAATACGAAGGTCAAATAAACACCTTGGAAAGAGACCATCAAATTCATAGCTTTAAAAGCAGAGGTGGAGAGGAGGAGGTAGGGGAGACAGCGATAGGGAGTCACCACATTCCACTGCAGCAGCTGCCTCCGTTTGGGAGGATGGGATGCAAACATCACCAGGTTGGAACCGAGTCCATACTAGAGATGGTTGTTGATGTTCATGCCCTGGAACAATGCTGGGACATTAGGCAGAGTTACCAGCAACTTTTGAAAGACTGCTTTGTCTCATAAATCACTTGTGGTCACAGTACTTCTGTGTCCAGGTAAGAAGGCAGTCTGCTGCAGGGAATGTGGAGAATTCAGCATTCTAGGATCGTAGGAAGGGGAGAAGCCAAGCAGCTTTGTATTACCTATTGGGTCTCTGGCCTGGAACGTCAGTCATCTCACCCCTTGCCAGTTTCTGATAGTCTGTCATGGAGAACTGAGGCCCAACCATGAAGGCACCATAGAAATAGGAGAATCCTGAGACCTCCAGCAAGGTAGGAACCCCCCGAACAGCAAATCGCCGCTGCTCAGGGCTCAGGAACTCCTGCACCAAAGGGAGTGGCATTAACATCATCCCAGGGGTTTCATACTAGCTCTGGATGTTATGTCCACACCCTGCCTCCTTACTGGTTTCAGTTCTTGCTCCCCATGGTCATGAAACTTTTACACTTTGTACTTCATGTCCATTCCTCTCCCCAGCCCTCTCTATCCCCACCCCCTCCAAACAGCGACAAGATCCAATGGTTGAGACCAGATGCACAGATCTCTGTTCCCAAATAAGCTCCAAACATGGAAGGGATCTACAGACATGCAGCAGAGTAGCCATAGCTGGAGCACTGTATCTGATCTAGTCCAGTCCCTGACTGCAATTTCATGTACTCTTTCTTCCAAAACCTTATTGTGCTACAATTCCTACTTCTTAATGCAAAAATTGTCTAAATACTTGAAGCTTCAGATCAGGAAGTTTCAGCTTGACCTTTTTCCTGCAGTCAGCAGTGATTCCATGGATGCTACCTGACCTTGGTCAGGTCTCAAACAGGAGATGGGGAATGCAGGTACTTGAAGCAGGATTGAGGGACTGTAGCATGTGTAATGCCCTCTCCCACACGCTGTGCTGTGCAACTTCTCTGTTTCATCTGACCTAAAACCAGGGTCCTAACAAATGGTAAAGGGCAACCATTGACAAGGACACGGTAAGATTAATCAAAGGGAAGGAAGATGGGAACTGAGATCCAGTACTGACTGTCTGCAAGTTAAAGGTACACTACGCACAAGACACAGAGCATCAGGGATTGGGAATCTAAAGCAATAGATTTGGAGGAAGGAGATGGTGGGGAATTTGGAAGGG
This sequence comes from Brachypodius melanocephalos, assembly GCA_013398615.1. Classification (NCBI taxonomy): domain Eukaryota; kingdom Metazoa; phylum Chordata; class Aves; order Passeriformes; family Pycnonotidae; genus Brachypodius; species Brachypodius melanocephalos. The sequence continues at coordinate 6,817,619 of VZSR01001342.1, forward strand.
TCAGAGTAATATCCTGATATAACTGAAACAACTTCTGTCCATCTCTAATCATTACTGTCTCTGTTCCAAATTATTTTGTTCCACTCTAGATTTCAGTGCCCTCAAACACTCCCCTCTCAGCTGTGGCTTTTACCTAACAATGCAGCTTGCTAACTCACATCCTTTGAACTTGATTTTCTGATCTCTAGCTCACTGGGACAGCATGGAATGACGGAGAAACGGTTTCTGACTCACCGGATCTTTTCCTCCATCATAGTAATCGATGGCCAGACCTAGAGGTGAGAAACAGTGACTTGAAGCCCTGGGATAGGCCCAGCTTGCAGAGAGCAAGAGAGAGAAGAGAGGTGTCACTCACCAATCAACTTAAGTGTCAAGACACAATGTGGCATTGTCCACTTGATGTCATAATGCTCTGTGGCTGTGAAGTAATATCCAGCCATAAGGTACGTCTGAAAGAAACCATTGTTTGGGTTATTCAAACTAATTCCTCCAGCTGGTTTTGATCTGCCTCCACTTTTCCACCCACAGCTGCTACTGAAGTGCAAAACTGAACAGAGGCCTCTCTTCTACAAACCCAGGGAATAAGAAAGAGGGTTTACCATCTGGAAGAGGAATGTGGTGATGACGGCAGTGATTGTGCGACCCATTAGTCTCAGGATGAGGAACTGGATTAGGACACATATCAGGGAATGAAGAAACTGCGTCCCTATGGGCAGGAAAAACAAAGACAGAGATAAGAAATAGAAATTACATTTATAGGTCCTCTCAAATCGAGCATGCCCTGCGCCAGGCAGCTCTCTCTTCCCAAACTCAGCTTACCAAAATTGAAGTAAGCAATTGAGAGTCCTGTGAACACGTTGTAGAGATGAATGAGGTAGGCCTCCTTCTGGAAGAGGAAATAGCGCTGGAACAAGGCAAAAGGATATCCTGAGTAGAGAGGGAAAAAAAAAAAGAAAAAAGAAAAAAGGAAGAGTTGTAAGTAAGTTTAGACAAGTATTTGTCATGAAGCAAACTACAGCCTTTTTGAACATGTCATTAGGAACATGTACTTTACATGATACATTATCAACACAGGGCATGGTGTTAATTCCTGATACTGCATTTGCATCTTGGCAGACAGACTCCAGATGAATTACAGACTCTGTACAGAAGAAAATACTTTAACAGGAACATAATTATAGCAAAACCAACACTGAAGTGCAAAAAAAGTACGGGATTACGGTTTCTGGCCTCATTCAATATATGAGATGGATAATGCTGAAATACATGAATCACACTTTAGCCTCTGATTCATTTCCAAATTCTGTGACAAATAATATGAACATGGCAAGAAGCTAGATCTAAAAAAAAGGGGAGGGGGAAGGGAAAAGCTTTATGGTTAATACCATTACAATGTCCAAAAAACCTCAGTCCCACTCCCACCTCAATGAGTTCTTTCAGCTTTAATTTCAGAGCTCCCCAGGTGACCTCCAGTAAGATACTCTTGCTTTTCTAACTCTGAAACTTTGGATTTGCATCTGATTTGTGAACTACTGGGTACACAAAGCTGTAACTAAAATCCACCGGTACTACGCATGTGATATTTTTGGAAAAAAAAAAAAATAATCAGTCAGCAGCATTTCATATGGAACAGCTAAGAAAAGTGGAAGGGCTTTTTTCCTTGCATTTTCTGTGAGGTAACTCCTAGTCTACATTAGGAATGCCTCCAGATTATTCATCTGTGGCTCAAGTGAGAAGCAAACATTTGTAAAGCACTCTGCTAGTACAGTGAGAAGCGTCACACAGAACACACACGATTCAATTAAATTCTGTTGTCTAGGTGAGTTGCACAAAGCATGCAATAAACATTGCCACATAGTAGATAGTAAATATAATACATCTTAATACACGGTGGCACAGGAAGCGTTGCTATTAGCGTTTCTAAAGGCATGTGCACAAGGTGCTGAACTGGGATACCAGAAGACCCTTTAATTCTGGCGTTTTTTAACTTTATTGCACTACTTTGCAAGCCTGTGTGTTCTCTTACCCTGCTCAAAAAAAATGGGGAAATTCATCACATACCACAATACTGGCATCCACACCAGTTATCCTAGCTGGAATGAGGAGCAGTGGATGGAGCTCTGCTACCTGCACTAATGGAGCAGCAGTAGCAGGAGGTGGTCATGTTTTATACGGAGCAGTAATAAAAGGTGATGAAATGCACGTTCTGCCGAGAAGTGTATGATGGATGGAAGGCTTCCAACAAGCAAGGCCAAGTCTAGTCACTACTATGAGAGGAAATGAGAAACTCTGTCACGTTATTTAAATACACGTCTGGCAGTCTGGCAGTGCTCACAGGCTGGAGCCATTTTAAAGCCCTCTCCATCCCCGCAAGTCCCTTGGGAGGGAGCCCTGGAGTTCTGGACTTTCGGGCTCTTTTCTAGATCCTTTTTGGCTCACGTTCTACTGCGTCCAGTAGTGTACCTGCTGCCTCTTGAAACCGAGCTGCTGCTCCCCATTTCCTTAGCCTCCTGCCACCCCTCTTTCGGTTTTCCCTGCCTCCTTGCTGCTGTTCCTTCCTCCTTTTGTGTCCCACGCCGGTTTCCACGCCACAGGCTGCTTGCTGGCCAGCCCCACATACCACGGCTCTCCGCTCCCAGAGCCTGGCAACCTCCCTCCTGCACATCCAGCCTGCTCTGCTCTCCCTTCCAAAACAGCGGCTCCAAACTGCCCTACAAAATGCCTTGCCCAAGCCACCCCTCTCCCTTCCAGCTCTTCCATGCTTTTTACACGGCCCACTGCTGCCCTGAACACCGGCTGACGGGGAATGGGCAAAGGGAGTTCATCACATCTGGGGATACAGGAGTAACTCAAAGAGTTAGAGCAATTCACATGATTAAAAAAAAAAACAACGAAAAACCAAGTAGTATTTTCTACTGGCCTTTTACTCAGAAACATACAAACGAAGATTGTTGGTTCGGGAGCCAATCTTCCTGCTGAAGTTTAATAACCATAGGAAGAGCTGGCTTTGAGAAATGGAGAGTGGTAAAAAATACGAAGTTTTACTATCAGATTAGATCAAAAGTTAAAAAGCTGAGTTTTACTGTGGAAAAATGTTTCCTCCTTCTGAGCAAAGGGGAGAAAAATCAGATCAGAAACACATGCAAAGCACAATTTATTGCTGTTTGTCAATATGCATGGTTTTATACCTGCATTTTAAAGGGTCTCCCACTCTTTCAAAAATCACTAATATTTTGCAAAAGAGTCAATTTCTACCATTTTTCCCCTCTAGCCATTTCTATAGACATAATTAAAGCATGACTGAATACTACAATGTAACTAGTGCTCCTACTCTTTCAGGGACCTGTCTCACTTGTCAGCCATGCCCCTTTTTAGCTCTACACAGGAGATCATGTCATGCTTTGGGTAATGCTGCTCTGAAGGAAAAAGAATTATGAACCCTTGCAAACAGACAGTTGCTAATAATACACACTTCATCTATGTTTTTAGAAACTATAAACTCAAAGCCTGCTCTTGCACTACATGGCTGCTGTTCCAGTTCAAAAGTCACAACTGCAGCCTAAATTCTTCTGATATCCAGAGTAAGTTGTTAGTACTCTGGACTGCAATCTACCTACGGTGGTTTTGCTGCAAGAGGTAATTTTCTGTTTTACAACTGGGCCAGTTGCATGCTGCAGACACAAACTTTAACCCCCAAACAGCAGTGGATATGGGGTAGCAATGGTCATTCCGATGTGGCCTGTGCCCTTTGGAGCACTCATAAACTATCTATTAAGGAACAAACAATTTGTGCTGATAACATCAGTACTCCTTCCCCATTACCATGTCCCTGAAGCAGCCTGAATTAGCAGAGCAGCTTTTGGAGTTATGGTTGCCTTCTGGCAAGCTGGATGTCACCTTTGGATATGCCAGGAGCAGGACGCTGTGCTGCTTTGCTTCTGCCATTCAGAGCACCAGGACAAGCGTCCCTGCTCCTTGCTGCCAAGAGGCTCTGCCCAGCAGCTCCCACTCTGCCAAACTTGTCTTTCAGAGCTCCCTAAGCAGAGTGGATTGAGCGGGAAAGCAGCTGTAAGACTCCTGGAGAAAACAGCAGGGAACTTCTGAGCCAAACTCATTCTTCCCTATGCACCACAGAGCTGAAAAACAGCCTGCACACAGAGTTTGGGGTTTGCCTCTAGACACACTGTCTACAGAATGGAATAAGCAATTGAGATTACTTTTAATTTTTACTTCACAGAAACAAGAGGATGATCTCTGGTTAAGAGAACCACGTAGATGGAAGGAAAGGACAAGCTCAGCTTCTTGGTCACAGCCATTTGGGAGAGTCATGGGCCGCTGCACAAAGGCCAGGTTGTCCACAGACAGAAGAATCTAACTGAGCAAAAGAAGTTAAATCATCAAGAAGGTGGATGAGGCAGGAGAAAAGTTCATCTAATCCCAAACAAAGATAGTGCTGTCAAGTTTGCCATCTTCTGGACTGGGTGATTAAGATGCCTCTCTTTTTCCAGAGATAAAGCTGCAAACAAGAACAGCAGAAACATTCTTTTCATCTCTGCTCCCTTTATTTCCCCTTTTATATGCAGTAGCTCTCTCATCTTCAAGCCAGTACTTCTATATTTCCTCTCCTCTCTTTCGCTGAACATTTAACTCCTCTTTTGTTAGCATCCAGCAAGGGAACTGTCTCCATTTTTTATAAGAATAGTAAAACTAAAAGGAATGGGACAACAGGAAAAAAAATGTGTTAAAATACCAGCATGACCTAATATTTTGACTTCAAAGTTATCACGGCAAAAGTGCCACACCTTGTTTAACACTGGCTGCATAAACATGAGTATTTTAATTCAGCTCAGGAGTTTACCTTGAAAGTCCACTCATGGTGCTCTAGTTTGCAGAACAGTCTCAAAGCATGTGAACAGGGCTCTCTTCACACGAAACTGAACTGAAAACCCACTCCAATCAATGGGTGATCAGTGTGTATGACCTGACTGGGGCAAATCCAAAGCAAATGCTCAAAATCCACAGACGAGTCTGCTCCTACTGCACCATTTTTCTTGCTAATGTAAACACAGGCAGTGTGTAGCATCACTCAACTCCCTCTATTTTTTTTTATTATTTAAGCAATAAAACGTATTTGAAGTTAGGAGTTTAAACAAGGCAGCATGTGAGTGTTCTGTGACAGGGCTGGTTTTATGACAGGACAGTGCTGCCTCTTAAAACCTTTCCCCATCTCCTACCCATCAGAATCAGTTGTTCACGGGCCCTTCAGGAAGGTTCCTGCTTGGCTGACCAGCTGGGAACTTGATTTGGGATAAGCCAGCAGCTTTGGGTGACCACAAGAAGAGCCTAAAAGTCTTCAGGATGCAGGAAGCAGAACACGTAAAAAAACTGATGAGAGATAGAAGAGGAGATAAGACAACTTGCAAGTGAAGCAGTAGGTTTCTGGCACCCATTGAGTAAGAATGTGTTGCTTTCTGGAGGTCCCTGCTATGTCTGTGGATGAAGGAACACTTTCCCAATGCTCTTCCTGGCAAGTCTGGGCTAACCAGCAGGGTCATTTCTGGCCCAGGGCTGTAAACAGCCTGTTGGCCCCTCTCCATGTTATGTAGGTAGCTCACAAGGCACTGTGTAATATTACAGTCAGATAAATAGCTTTAGTTCTTTGAGATTGTACAGCCATGCAAGAAATACGAGCAACAGAAAGTATTAAACACACAGGGCCATAAGGCCTCCTGGCTTATGCTTTGAGCAGTGACAGCAGGAAAGAAATCTGTCCCTTCTCATGTGAGGACAGGAGCAGCAGCACAGAAACCCTCTTATCTCCTTCACACCACCAGAGCAGCTCCAGTGGGAACAGTGAGCCCTGGACCTACGGAAGAGTGCAAGCTAGAGTTCACCTCTCAAAGCCATTCTCATATGATTGACAGACATTAGTGTACTGACATTTCACAATTTTTATTGTGGCGGGGTCCAGAACTGTGCTTCAGGTGTTCCTGCTGTACTGCTGCCAAATTGCAGATGAATTTCTTTGAAGGTTGTCTACGCAAATTTTTACGTGGGGAAAGTCTGCAGTAAGTTTTTTATCTTGTACAATCCAGGTAAGGGACTCTACTCTAGCTGTATTCTCTGCCTCAAAATTGCAGCATGTATAAACCTGTCTCTGATTTAAATATAAAGCTGTGACTAAAATCCCCATAATTTGCTCAGCAATGTGCCGTTACTTGTTCACTGAAACAACGTGGAGCTCTTTAGGACTACTCTAGTTTTAGTTCTTGAATGTTCTTCCCTCCTCCTTTCTCCTTCTCTTGTTCTCTTCGGTATTTAATTTTTTTTTTCAGTCATGTCAGAACACCAAAGTTTTAAATGACCTCTTCTGGTTATTTCAGTTCATTACTAAGCAAACACTTATTCTGGATCAAGAGAGTAAATTCAGACTTTTTTTTCAACCATAATTCAGCTTCCTTCAGAAATTACTGTAAGACGCCGAGAAGTCCTTTGTGATTCTTCCTCTTTTTCAGAAGACTATTTTTACTGGTTTGTGGTGATCTTCTGAAAGTGAAACCCTAGAAACTGTTGTCACAGTAAAACTGCACAGTGTAGATGGGAAACTGCATTACAGAGGAAGAAATAAGCAACAACTTTTTAGTCATCTTTAGAACCATGCTTCACCCTCATGGCCTTGTTCTGAAATAATTCAGCAGTATTAGCTGCAGCCAACAAAAATAGTTTTCTTCCTGAATCTATGTAAACACCTGAAATGGAGGAAGTGAAGGAAAAGCCATACTTAATGTTCTAATGCCACTTCTAGCTTTTAGGAATGCCTTTCATTTATACCCCATGCCATCCCATAAAGTGGTCATCAGCACTAGTTGCATTACCAATGAGATTAAAAGGATTGTAAACTAAGCTGCAATTAAATGAGCATTTCTTTGTACAGGGCTAAGGACTCCTCTCACTCTCCTCTCATTTTACTCTGGAGTAGTGTTTGGCCCTTCCTTTTAAAGTAATGGTGTAGGTATAATGCTTTACCACCCAGTGCTTACCCATCCATTAAGCAGGAGAGCTGGAGTCAGTCCCCTCTGCCTGAGTGGTTCAACCTACATGACCTGCCAGTCCCAAACTGCAGGCAAGGCTGTTTTGCATGCCCTGAAGCTTTCTGTCTGAAGTTATGCCTCCCACTTCGTCTAATTAAAAGATACCAAGCTAGGGAGAAAGGACAGGGAAAAGTACAGCTCCAGCCTCCTGGTCTGGTTTATCCATTTGAGGCATGCAGGGGAGAGATGTGAGTGATTTTCTGGATAGAGATCCTCAAAATTTTAATACAAATTCTAAAGATCCATTGAGACTATGCAAAACAGTGGCCTGCCTCAGGAAGGGACACTGTGGCATCTCAGTGGCTTATTGTCAACACTATACACGGAAGATTTGTAATAGCACACGGGAGTCTCATGCTTCCTTAATCTACTGACTGCAGCAGGCAGCTCTTATCATCATTAGGACAACAATTATCTGCTGTTCATTTCAGAGAAGTGGTGCTGTTCACCCAATAGACACTGAGCAGGAAACACCCTCCCAATGTCGTGTCCCAACTTACTGCTAGCAAGAAGCAACTCAGAGAGCATGATCAAGGTGCATTCTGCAGAGCCGTCTCTCCGCTGTGTCTGCCTCCACACACACTTTCTAGGACCTTTTCTGCATCAGCACTTGTTAGACTGGTCCCCTGGTTGATCTGGGTGACTAACGTCATAGTGAACTATCTGCTTTTTCTGGTTTAGGTTTCTGCCAAGCAAGTTAATTCAATCAGATCACAATTAAAGGACCAGAGAGAGATGTGGGAGAAAGGCAAGCAGGACTTTTCCTGTTCAGTGGTGGGGAGCTGCTAGGCTAATTAATGCTGGCTTGTGTGCATGTCCTGTGTGTTTCCTATTACTCCATTTTTTCCTTTATGGAAGTTCGGTTTAACAAACTTCTACCTTGAGTTCAAAACGATAGTCAGTTCAGTCTCCTAGATTTTGCTCAGCTTGATCTCACACATCATAAACTAAATCAGGCAGAATTAAGTCTGGTGCAGACCATGGTTATGAAGTGACAAAGTTTTTCTTGCATTTTCTTTAAAAATATTATACTTCTAGTTAGCCAAAGTAACTTTGACAGATGACACAGTAGTGGCTGTATCACTTCAAATATACTTGCAGGTTCAGTGGAAAGCTTGTATCCCCTTCCTGGTGACTACACCAAATGCTTTCACAACCCAAAGTTTCCCTGAGCATCTGCAGAGATTTACACAGATAGCATGTACACATACACTTGAATTAATGTTTTGGGAGCTACAACCTCCCCCTCAATCGCCAGCCCACACCACAACTCCAGCCCTGCCTTAACCATTTCGCATGGAACTCAAGCATCTCATGTTTACATAAGCGGAGGCAGAGTGTGTTTTGCAACACACTTCGCGCCGCAGGTGGAGCGCAGGACATCACCCCAGTTCTCCTGGCACTGAGCTGGAAGGTTTTGCTCACCCTACCTGATAGTGCCCCTGATGACACGCCACCCCTTCACAGTGCCACCACTGCCACAGACGCGGGTGATGTTCCCGGACAGTGACGTCCCTGCACTCGGACGGGGCAACACCGGAGGGGCTGGAGGGGTTCCCGAGTGAAAACCCCTCCGGACACACGCTCACGGGGCACTGCATGCACATGGATCACCGGGCACTCACGAGAAAATCGTAACAAAGTTCCTGTGCCAGGGACACGGACCCAAATCGGGCAGGCACCCCGGGCTCCTCCTCGTCCCGCTTCCACAGGCGGCCTGCCAGGACCGCACCCCGACCTCCCGCGGGAAAACGTACCGTGCTCCCCCTCTGCACCGGGAGGGCCGGGAGCTGGCACCGGGCAGCTGCTGGGGGCACTTCGCGAGCAGCCCGGGCGGGACGGGCGGTGCCAGTGGCGGCGGGATCTCTCCCGCCGGCTCGGCGCGCACACGTGGCCTGGCGCGGCGGCGCTGGCACAGGTGCGGCTCCGCGCGGGAGAGGCGGTGCCCGGCCCCGGCCCCCCGCGCAGCGCGGCGCGGCACGGCGGCGGCGGCGGGGTCGCCCGTTCCCACGGCGGGCGCGGAGCCCCGCCCGGGTCGCCAGCCCCGCCGCCCCCCGCCCGGACTTACCCATGAGGATGGACAGGATGAGGCGCAGCGCCTGCTCCGACGAGCCCAGGGCCTCGGCCAGCCGCGCCAGGCTCCAGGCGGACCCCGCCACCGCCATCTTCCCCGCCGGCCGCCCCGCCGGCCGGTCGCGCCCCGAACCCGGCAGCGGCACCAGCCACCGCGGCCCCCGCACCGCGCGCGGCCCCCTGCGCGCCCATTGGCTGCGGCTCCGGCGGCCCCGCCCCGCCGCGCCTGCGATTGGGCAGCGGTGGCAGCGGGGCAGGGCCCTGCGCGCACTAAGGCAAAGGTTACCGGCGAGTGGGCGGTGACGCGGGCTGGCCCCGCCGGCCAATGATTGGGGGAAGCGCCACCGGGGGCGGGGCCGGGGGCCCGGCGGGGGCGGGCCCGGGAGGGCGGGGCAGGCGCGGCTCCCGATTGGCTGCGGCGGGACAGGAGAGCGGCGGGGCGGGCCGGGGGTTATTCGCGGACACGAGGCGCGCGCGGGGAGGGCGGGAGCGCGGGCGGCTCCTGGACCGTGCTCTGGGGCCTCGGCCAAGGTCTGGGACCGGGTCTAGGTGTGAGCCTGAGTCTGGCTCTGAGTCTAGCTGTGCTTCCTGGCTCTGGGTCCTGGATACTGGCTGTGCCTCTGGCCTTGACCTCAGTCGTGGCCACGGCCACAGCCCCGTCACTGGCCTTGGCCTCAGCCTCGGCCTCAGCTTCAGCTCAGGGCACTGCTTGAGCTTCTCCAACACTGCCAGCTCCCACTCCTCCAGTGGCTCCCAGAGGACAGAACCCCGGTGCTTGGCTCGTATGGCCCAAAGGGATCTGCTTCCCGTACGGGCATTATGGCAACACCTGTGCTTTGCCCTGTGCTTGTGGCACCCCTCTCAGTGTGCCACAGCAGCAGGCACAGTGTCAATGGTGCTCAGCAACAGGGCGAGGAGCAGTGGCCGTGAACTAACCCACAAGAACTTCCACCTCCATGAGGAAGAACTTCTTTACATTGAGGGTGGCAGGGCAGTGAACATGCTGCCCAGTTGTGGACTTTCCCTCTCTGGAGACATTCAAAACCTGCATGGATGCATTCCTGTGTCACATGCTCTAAGTGACCCTTTCTTGGCCGGGAGGTTGGACTGGATGACCAGAGGATCCTTCCAACCCTAAAAATTCTGGAATTCTGTGATTCTCTAGTCACTCAGCAGCTGGGCCCACACAGACTCCTCATAACTTATTTGCTGGATGCCCTCTCTTAAGTGTGTCCCTTCATGCAGCTGTCCATGTTTTCACCCCAAGTTCTCCTCAGCTGAAGTTTCAGGTGCAATGGATGTGATCCTCCTCCCCTGTTTGTGTTATAATTTTCCTGCTGGGTCACTTGGTTGGACAAACTCAGCTGAAGGGGCAAACACAGGCTCACACAAAGGTTCACATAAAAAGGGGCCTCTGGAGTTCTCTGATCCAAACTGCAGCTTACAAGCAGGACTCAAAGCTGGAGCCATTTGCTCAGGGCATTGCCTGGATAATTGCTGTACATTTTCATGGCTGGAAAGCTCCCAGCTTTTCTGGTCTCCTGAACAAGTGCTGAATCATCCTCTTTATCCTGGTCCATCCTCCTTATCACTACCCTTTAGGCAGCAGCACCAGCACCTGTTAGATCCCATTTCTTGTCAAATCTGCCTGGGAAAGGGCCTGACTGGAAGCATAGACCTTGTTTACTTAGGAGATCAGGCTAAAGACCTTGCCTCTTCTTGCCCTTCTCTTTTCCAGGCTAAACAAATCCAGATTTCTTAATAGCAAAGCTCTGGTCACCTATCCAGTGGGCTCTCTCCAGTTGATTCACACCTCTCTTGAACTGGGGAGTGAGGAAATGTGTGAAGAAAGGGAGATCCTGGCCTTCTCCTCCAGAAGTCCCCTGAAGGCAGTGTAAGGTGCAGAGTGGCAGGCCAAGATGTATAGCAAGGCTTTAAAAACCCTCCTGGGTAGCTGACTCCATCAGGTTAGACTTTATGAACAGGTTGCTGTAATTGTTCACCCTAACTAATGGACAAATTTGCCATATTTTTTTTTGCGAAGTCCAAGGACTGGCTTTTCAAAGCGTCTCTATCTCTCATTTCCACATTCAGTTGTGTGTTTATGGTGTTCAGGCCACTTTCCTAAGTAAATCAGTTCTGTGTGAGCATGATGGCTGTCCCTCCTCAAGTCGTGTTTGACAAGAAATGATCCACTTAGCTCTGAAATTTACTGTTGTCAGAGAAGAGTTTCAGAAGCGGCATCTGTTCCTGAGATTGCCTAACAATTTCCATTGCAAGATTGTTTCCAGTTGCTTGAAATGTTGCTATATTTGACCTGTTTAGATTAAACGCTTGATAGTCACTTGGAGTCAGAACACAGTAGCTCTGAGAGTAGGTTTTGAGAGTCAGATCATGATCAGTATACCACTACTTCTCAGTACTATTATTATTTTAATAATCAGGGCAGTGTTATTCTTGAGAGGAGGGGTTATAGCCAAAAATCTTGATTTACTGTCCTTTAGATATACCAGGATTTCATTACATTACAAGGACGTTAATGTGAAACTTGAGCTCGATGTGGTGCAGTGGAAATGCAGCTGCTGAAGCTTCTGCGAATCCAGCTCCATTGACTGTATTCCAGTGGCTCATGCAGCTCTCCCACAAACCAGAGCCACAAGACCCCAGATGCTTCTTCAGGAGCTCCTGCAAGGCTTTCCTTCCAGGACCATTTCTTGTATACTTGTATACAGTTCTCGAGGAACTGAAACAGGAATGCTGTGCCCTGCCTTGACAGTGCCTCTTCTCCCAGGCAGGCACGGGAGCCTATCCTAGTGGAAATGGCCATGGGAGAGCAGTTGGCTACTTGGGGCAAGGTGTCTATCTGGGCAATGGGCTTAGGGTTTAACACTGATGGGGAGGAGAAAGATACTGGAAAAGCCAGGGCCAGAATAAAAGTAAAAATGACAAAAGTCTGCTGCTGTCAATAACCATGTCAAGGGAAAAGCACAGAGAGGGTGGGGAGAGAAATAACCATTAGCAAGAGATATAGAGGGAGAAGAGAGACTGCTTGGAATAACAGGCAGGGAAAGACATGAAAATAAATTTTTGTTAGAAGGATGAAGAAGTGGCTGTGGAGCCAATGGGGGAAAAAAAGCCAGGACTGGGTGAATGACAAACTGGAGAGATGGAGAAACTGGAATTTGGTGGATGTTGGAGGAGGGAAAGGAATAATATGCTTGAAATCGTGTCACCTTTCCAGTGTGAAGATTACTGAAAAAAAAAAAAATCATAGCATCATTAGGGCTGGAAAAAGCCTCTAAGAACATTGAGTCTATCCATTAACCCAGCACTGCCAGGTCCAGTGCTAACCCATGTCCCTAAGCACCACATCTACACATTTTCTGAACACTCCCAGGGACGGTGACCCCACCATTTCCCTGGGCAGCCTGTTCCAATGCTCGATCACTCTTTCAGAGAAATTTCTCCTAATATCCAACCTAAACCTCGGCAGTTTTGAAGCCATCTTCTCTTGTCCTGTGCATCGTCAGACCCCGTTTCTCGGGCACCGCCGGCTCCGTTCCCCCACCCGCGCTGCACGAAGCGGGGGAGCTGCGGGTCGTGGCCCCCGGTCCGTGCCGGGACCGGGAGGTGTCACCCGGGGCGGGTTAGGGCCGTCACCTCCCGATATCCATTCCGGGGCCGGGCGAGGCATTCCCGGGGCCGGGGCTCCACGGGGCCCGCCGGTCTCTGCTGCCGCCTCTCGGTGCCGCCAGGAGCGGCGAGACGGGGCTCCAGTCCGGGAGAAGCGGCGGGCTCTCCGGCCGCGGGAATGTCCCCACGGCAGTTTGCAGCCAAGGGGTTTCGAGGCTGAGAGAGTTGGGGTTGTCTAGCCTGGAGAAGAGTCCTTCCTCACACAAGAGAGCTGGATAGGGACTCCTTACGAGAGCAAGTAGTGATAGGACAAGGCCAAATGGCCTTAATCTGAAGAAAAGTAGGTTTAGAACGAATAGTAGAAGAAAATCCTTTGCTGTGGAGGTGGTGAGGCACTGGTACAGATTGCTCAGAGAAGTTGTGGATATCTTATCCTTGGGAGCATTCAAGGACAGGTTGGATGGGGCTCTGAGCCACTCCATGGTCCAGCGGAAGATGTCCCTGCCTATAGCAGGGGAGTTGGAACTGGATGACCTTTAAGGTCCCCTCCAACCCAAACCATTCCATAATTCAGTGAAAGTAACCCCAAGTATTTAGGAATGTTTTACTGTAATGGATGAAACACCCAGCAGTGCAGGGGAAGGAATTCAGAAGGCAGCAGGCATCTCAGTGTGGTACAGTGCACTGAGCAGAGTGTTCCCAAGTCCCAAGTTTTACTGGGAGATGGTGGAAGCTTTGCAATGAGACTCGGTGATGGAGGGAATAAAAGAGGTGAACAGACTGATGAAAATCCCTCTGGTACTGTTTGCAGAGGTGGAAATCAGCGAATTGTATTGCATAGTTCTGAGCCAGAACACACCTGCACTGCCAGGTTTTCCTGGGGTTTGTCAAAGCCTCCTAGTCTAATGACTGGCAACAAAACTGGCCTGGGTGACAAGAGGGAGGTGGGAAGTGCAGCGTGCAAGAAACCCACAGAAACTCACTCTCACTGGCAGAATGGGAAATAGGCAAATTACTGCCAGGGTCTTGGTAAATTGAGGATATTTTACTTCTTGCTTCTGTATCCTCAATTCCCTGCTACTTATATTCCCTCGGTTCACTTAGTTAATGTTGTTTTCTCTTTTGGTGTTTCTGCCCTTTTTTTTTAATGCGCTGACTCAGTGTTTCCAGATGGAGATGTGTGTGGCTTTTTTAAAGAACTTGGGAAAAACTTTTTTTCCCAGCTTCCTGGGGGAAGACAAGCCAGTCAAGCCTGTTTTAAATGGTAATTTTGTGAAACCTGGAACACTACTGTGCTTCATAACATCTGGCAGAAAGGTTACAGCTACACAACTCTGAGTCATTATAAGAAAAGGATTATCTTGTGCAATTTGGGAAAAGTAGTATGTGGTCATGTAATTTAGGAATTTAAGAGAATGTGTGTGCCTCTGAGCAGAATTATATTACATTGGTGAATTTAATGTTATCACTTATTAACCTTAATGGCATGATTTTACCTCTTTTAAATTGTTATGCGACATAGCTGTAGGGAATTGTGAAATATATTACCAAACTGTTTCATCTTAAGAGCTGAAAAAACAATACAGATTTAAGACAATGCAATCAAATGTTGTATATATATTCAGAGTAAATATATATTAATATTACCAGTCTTCTGCATAAATAGTTAGCATTATGCAGTTATGCAGTGACCAGATAAAATGCAGCTACTTCTTTATTTAACTGTCTTCAGCCATCTTTTTCTTAATTAATAGAAATGAATTGCTTAATAATGCATATTTCTTAATTAATTTATAAATAATTATTAATATTTATACACATATTCATCTATCACCACTACGGATGAGTTGAGTCAGATTTATATGAAAATACAGAAATCCTTTGTGATAAAATGACACACATAATATATCAGTTCACACTTATTTTATTTCCACCGTGCCCATTTTCAAATATGATTATGGCTTGAAGAGTCACTGACAGGGTTTTTACATTGCACAGCTCAGAGGAGAAAACATCTCCCTGTGATTTATTGTGCATCTTTCATCACTGTTTTCCTGTTCTCAAAATTCCAGTTCAAAACATCAAGCTGTGCTCCCGAGAGACATCAGAAGCGAGATGACACTCTGTTTTCTTTCTCTTTCCATTCTCGTTTTGGCAAAGAAAACAGACTAGGCATGTTCTTCAAGCAAAGCCTTTATCCTGACTACAATGAAGCCAGTTATGATTCATCTGGAGGTGTTTCTCTCCCTTGACAATATAAAAGAATCTTTCAGATAGCCTGTGCTAATGCACTTTGCCTATGGCCTGTTGAAACTCGAAGCACTTTCTTTCCCGTCTAAAACAAGCTCTGGAGTGCGCTGTGCTGGCTGTAAATGGTAGAGGCTGTAATGGAATTTTAGAATTTCATTTACAGTCCAGTCCCAGTGGAGCTGGTTTGTAGGAGGAGGGGGCTTCTAGAGTATTAATGACAGATATTTTAGCTTGCATTTTGATTTTGGCCTGTGGGCACTGGCTGGGTGAAGGGTCCTATCTGATGTAAGTTTTGAATTCCTTTCTGCAAGGGTCTCAGATCTAACTAGCTGCAGGGCTAAGTCTGATGAACATCAACATGATGAACATACTCTTTCTTACATGAAGCTCACTTGATAAATAAAAATATATTTATGTGTTCAGTCGTAAATGTGCCCCCATTCTGAACCCAATAAAACCACGTACTCCTACTCCTGCTGGTAGCCTCAGAGAAGGCTACAATGTCGAATAGGCCACTATTTTTCTTTCATTTTTCTCCTAAAAAGGGGTCTCTGAAGCATCAGATGAGGAGCAGAGCAGGAGCACTGTGGCTATCAGTAGGACTGAACTCCACCGATGTGATCTCTGGACGTGATGATCAAACAGGGTTTTCTATGCAGAAGCATTGGACTCCCCCTTTTCTACACCCTTTGGATGTTGTTCCCAACTTTAAAAAGGGAGGGAACGAAAAAGGAGAGGGGAGGCCGCCGAAAACTCTATTCCCCTCCCTTTTCCCCAAAGTCACCTGATTTCCCGAAAATACAACCAGGCGGATGCGCTCCCCACAGCAACTTCAGCCAACAGGATTGTGCAACTTTTCTGGAAATTCCCCTTCCTGCCGAGAGCTTTCAAAGCCAGCATCTCACGCTAGAGGAAAGGCTGGGAAGCCGCATCCCACAGATAGAGGGTGCTGCGAAATTGCAGATTAAACCTCCCTTACCCAGAACTCAGCTTTGGGTGCGTTTGGAGGAGGGTGTGCACAGGAAGAAAAAAGAGAGAGAGAAAGAAAGGAGAAGGAAAGAGACAAGAAAACCAGACGTGATCTATGGAGAGAAGGTAAATATTGCAGGCATTAGAAATGAGAAAGCAGGATATTCCCCAGCGTCGTTGTCTGACAGCTAGATGAGTCAGGACGAGGTGCTTCCCAACCCCAGGGTCTTAGCATGATTTTTGAGGTGCTGGGAAGGATGGATTGGGTACTTCTGGGGGACGTGTTCTCTGTCTTAATTCGCTGTGAACCAGTATGGTGTCTGCATTCATTGATGGTCACAAGGGTAGAGTGTGAGCACTGGTGAGTACCAAGACAGAGATGTTATCCTTATGGATCTTAGCCTTCCTTCTTGATGCTTGGGTTTGCTCTGTGCAGGAAGGGACAGCGATATAAACTTGCTTTTCAAGCAAAACCTTGAGCTAGTCTCCCCAAGGTCGGGTTTTAGGGTCTTCAACCTGCTTAGATGTGCAGACACAACAGGCAAAATTAACCAATCACAGTTTTCTGTCCCAGTGTGTAACTCCAAAGTCCAGTTCCTGGAGGTTTTCAGAAAGGAAGAACTGCTTTTTCCAGATGTGGTGAGTTATTAAATTGCAATAAATCATGTGTTTTCCCTGTAAGACTCTTCTGATTTTCAAATTGGAATGTATCTATAGCCCAAACAGTGTCCAGAACAGGGCAATGAGTAAGGAAGTGCACTTATGATCCCTGTGTTCATCTCCTGCGGCTTTACCACCTCTTACAGAGACTGAAACAAGCAGAGAGCACGACTGAGCTTGTACTCCTGTGTGAAAAGCTACAGGAGAAAGAGACAAGCCTCACACAGCCACAGCACTGCCCTTTGAAATGCTGGAGCCAGGAGCTCTGCTGCATGCTGTGTGCAGCCAAAGCATCCAGCTTCTTCACTGGGGCTGTGCACATATAAAAATGGAGAACACTTCTGCGATGTCACCTTTCCTTCTCTTTCCTCAGGTCCCTGATCTTCTTCTGTCTCCCTGTCTGGGCTGATGCAGCCTCTATGTATGGAGAGATCTTGTCACCCAATTATCCTCAGGGGTATCCCAATGATGTGAACGAAACTTGGCAAATCCAGGTCCCTTTGGGATATGGTATTCACCTTTATTTCACCCATCTGGATCTTGAGGCGTCACAGGACTGCGAATATGACTTTGTGAAGGTACTGTCCATGTCCTTAAGTGAGAAAAAGACAAAAAGGCAGGTTAGAGCACAGAACAGCAAAGATGTGCACAAAGCTCAGAGCTGGGAGAGGAGTTATGCACAGCCTTCCTGTTCTGAGCTCCAAGAAGTCCAAACAGCTGGGTGTATCTCCACTAGCAGTCATGAAATCAATTCAGGTTTGCTTTATAACCACGTGAATGTTGTCTGCCAACTGAGTGTCCTATTTATGTCCCCCATCCCATGTTTCTCCATATTATTAGGAAAAGTCTTCTCAGCCATCACTGACATGTCTCTATTGCAAGGCATATTCCTAGCCATTGAAGGTAGGTGTAAAGAGACTATTTTCTTAGGGCAATAATTGTCTGTGCCTAAAATTATTTGGAATTAATCGACGAGTGGCCATAGATGATTTATTGGGAACATAAATTGATTGGAAAGGATGGAGGTTAAAAACAGTCCATCTGTGTGGGGATAGTGGCCACTCAGATAAAGCCTTGTGGTCCCTTGCACCACAGTTTTTTTTGTGATCTGTGCACCACAGATTTCTTAAAACCAGCTCTGCTCTACGTTGTCCCACAAAGCACAAAAGATCAAACAATTCCACACCGACAGACAGAAATGAGACTATCCTGTCCTGCCATAGCTCTGTGTGAAAAGGGGCAGTAAAGTCAAGTGCAGCACTAGGACACTTTTCAGGAGAACCAAGGTGGGACAGAAGGATGAGTGTGCTCTGTAATAACCTGTGTCCTTTTGCAACAAACCAATGAGCCTGTTAGGCTGCTCTGTAGACTGTCATGGTTGGTTTTGCTGCTTTGAAATACAGTGTTTTGGTGGGTTTTTTTTTTTGTACAAGTGGGACTGAATAAAGGATGTTAACAGCAAAGAGTATGGATTAATTTGTATCTGAGAAATTAGGACAAGTATGTCACTGGGAAGACAGTGGGAGGGAGCACTCTTCAAGTGTCTTGTGGATATTGTGAAACTGGCTGTCCAGGGGCTCCATTCTGCTGCACCTGAACACCTAAAAGCTGAAAGACTCAAGCACTGGTAATTCCACAGGTTGCAGTAGCGAGGTGAGGTGTCTCTGAATTCTTCTACAGATCCTGTCTGGTGGCTATGTTGAAGCTGTGCTTTGTGGGCAGAAGAAACCTCGTGCCCCTGGCTCCTGGATTGTGGAGGAATTTCATGTCCCTTACAACACCCTCACTATGATATTCCAATCAGACTTTTCCAATGAGGAGCGTTTCACTGGTTTTGCTGCCTACTACATTGCTGAGGGTAAGGTTAAAACAGCCTCCTCTGAATCTCTGTAATGTCCAGGCTGGGAGGAAAGATGACGAGACGGGTTTTTCTTACAGAAATGCCTTTTTTAAAGAGATCCCAACAGACAGAGCTGCATTCCAGTGTGGCCAGTACAAATACTGTCTTAGAGATGCCTTTTCCTTGTTGTCCACTAGTGCTTGCTTTAATTTCTCCTGCCCACAGGGGCCTCTCCTAATTTGGCTGATTCATCTTTTCACACTTGCAGACTTGGATGAGTGCATGGATTTTGTGGATGAACCCTGCAGTCATTACTGTAATAATTATATTGGAGGTTACTTCTGCAGCTGTCCACCAGATTATTTCCTCTATGAAGATAACAAAACTTGTGGAGGTAAGAGATGTGCATGAGCTCTGGTCAACAGCAAGAATTAATGTAGGCCAAGTGAGATATTGCACTTGGAAGACTTTATCAATCTCAGCTTTTTGTCACAGGTATATTTTGGGGGAAAAACCCCATCCCAGTGCAAATCTGAACTGCAGTAGGCAGAGGTTTAAGGAATTTCTATTAACATATTCTTGAAAATTTCATTTTTATATCTGTGCCAAGAGAATTAAGAAACTATTGAACGACATTCTTTAAAGACTCTGATGGAAACCCTTCTTAGCATACTGCATTCTGTGAATCTTTGAATCTCTGACAAAACAGGGAAGTTCCATAAGGACGCAAAAATTGCCAAGGGCTTGCTTGGCTCGAACCAAGAAGTTGCAAGATCACAAATGGTGCGTGTTGAAAGGCGTGTAATATGAAGAAAGGAAGCCTAAATCTCAGGGGGAGGGTAAAAAGGAGTTAAGGTCCCTGGCTAACTGGATAGAGAGTGGCCCTGACTTCAGTTTCTTGGGAAGATACAATGTTGTGACATGGTTATTGCAGGTGTCTGGGAAGACTGGGAGCGTGGTGGAAGAGGGAGAGCTTGTCAGGTGCACACATGGACCATTTCCTTTCTGACTCCTGCTCGTGTTCCTTCCTTAATCCTAGTGAACTGCAGTGGACATGTCTTCAGTGAGCCAACAGGGGAGATTGCCAGCCCCAACTATCCCAACCACTACCCGGAGAACTCCCGGTGTGACTACCGGGTGGCTCTGAGCCCGGGATACTCCGTGGTGCTGACCTTTCACGGCGGGGACTTTGACGTGGAACCGGCTGGCTCCGACGGGACCTGCCACGACAGCCTAACAGTAGGTGTGCAGCTTAGGGAGCTTAGGGTGCTCTGAATCTCCCATCAATCTTCTCGTGTTTAGAAGACTTTGGGACTGCTTAACTTTATTTTCAGTTACGTTGTCTTTTGGAGTTTGTGGGAATACATTAGAATATGCACTCATTGAGTGTGTATTTTAATAGCTCTCTCAATACATTTGGGCATTTCTCATTTATTCTTGTTTGGTGTTTTCCCAGATTGTCTCTGGAAAACAGCGTTTCGGTCCCTATTGTGGCAGAAAATTCCCAGGTCCTCCTGAAATCAAAACCAGGAACAACATTCTTGACATAATCTTCCAGACAGACCACAGCACTCAACACAAAGGCTGGAAAATACGCTACTACGGGGACCGTGAGTAAACGCTTGGGAATGTGTTCACTCTGGTGCTGAGTTAGGGACAGGGTTTGTCCCGGGTCACATTCATGGCACAACAGCATGTTAACATGTTCACAGCTGCTGGTATTGAGTAAGAGTATGCCTGCTTACTAGGGGAAAAATAAATCACTGGAGAGAAAGAAACTGGGAGCTGGGAGGAGAGTTAATCTTTAACCAGTTCATCACTCATTTCCACCTATGTTTTCAAAGCTGTAACCTGTCCCATGAGTGTCATCTCCAACTCTGTTCTTGAGCCAAAGAAGGACAGATATATCTTAAAGGACATTGTGAAGGTCACCTGTGTGGAAGGCTACGAAATTGTGAGGGTAAGTGAAATAAAAAAGCATACGTTCCCTCTGGCCTGCTCAGCAACATCTTGAGGCCATTCCAGTCAGGGGTCCTGAGTAACTTTGGGAACCCAAAGTTTTCAACACAACAGTAGTAAAATGAGACCTCTTCCAGCCACTGCAGTATTTTGAGGCCTCTCCACTGGAACACTTGTATCAGATGTATTTCAGGTCCAGAGACTTACGTGGATCATGTGTTTTTCTT
This sequence comes from Brachypodius melanocephalos, assembly GCA_013398615.1. Classification (NCBI taxonomy): domain Eukaryota; kingdom Metazoa; phylum Chordata; class Aves; order Passeriformes; family Pycnonotidae; genus Brachypodius; species Brachypodius melanocephalos. Next base: position 6,838,321 of record VZSR01001342.1, read on the forward strand.
CCTAGCAACGAGATAGCATCACAAGTTTTCTCTCCAGCTGTCAGGAAAACGGTGAATGGAGCAACTCCCATTTGAGCTGTGTTCGTAAGTGACCTGTGTCTGTATTGTGGGAAGGGAATTGGAATGGAGTGTTTAGGCTCTAGATCCACTGCATCTCCAGATTAGGAGGATGCTGAAGTACTGGGACAAAGCATGCTGAAGTGACAGAGAAAGTGAGCCCCCATGACTGTACGGGGATTAGAGAAGCTGAAGGGTTCCCTGTCATACAAAATAACCATATTGCTGAGTGAGGGTGCCCCTTTGATTGTATTTGATCCTTTTTGTTTCTTTACAGCTGTGAACTGTGGTGACCCCCCTCCTGTTGACAATGCCCAAGCCTCATACGTCTCTGAACTCCGTGAGCCTCTGTACACAGCTGCTGTCCGCTATCAGTGTGAGGCACCCTACTACACCCTGGAAAACAAAGGGCATGGTGAGCATTGCCTCTGCCACACAGTCATGCTCCTTTGGTTAAAGGCCTAAGGAATGGTTCTGGCACCATCACAGGGCTGGGATTTTATGCTGTCAGGTTGAGACTGCTGTGGGGTTGCAGGCAGCAGTTTTGTGTTAACACACTCTAATAATGCCTGGGTTGTTGACCTTAAATGCATCAGCAAGTGCTCTCTGCATTTGTCTTGTGAGTGAACCATGCAGGTTTTTGTCACATGCAGCACAGAGTTCTGGTGGAAAAGTAAAGGACTCAAGAAATCTGTTAGATGAGGTTTCTCCCAAGGAGGGATAGAAGCACCCTGGTAGGGCGATAACAGCAATGTTTACCAAGCTGTGCTTGCTCTGGAAATAAGGAGATTGATGTACTGTGTACAGTAGTGTTATGTACCCTGCGTTCATCTTGATTTGTCCTTAAGGAACTCTTTTTTCTCTCATGTTTTCCAAGTGATCTATCAGTGCTCAGCCAGTGGAGAATGGGTCAATGAAGAGATGGGAACAAAGCTACCAAAATGTGTCCCAGGTACTACCAAATACCGTATGTGCATGCAGCATATGAAGAACACTGCTTCTTTCATCACTGTATTTTTCTTTTCTTAACTTCCAGCTGATAGAGAGAATTTTAAAACCTGTATACTGTTCAGTTTGTCCTCGTAGGTGAGGCAGCATGAGTTGGCCTTGTTGTCTGTGATGCCTGTTCACTCCTTCAAAGCCCTAGATCCTAATTGGCAAAGTAGAAGATCCAGGTGGAGGAGATTCAACTCTCTTGAAAGTTCAGTCACAGCTTAGACAGTGATTTGGATTACACAAGTAGACAGTGAAAAAATTGAGAGATAAAGCTCAGGGAAATTACTACCCAAGAGGAGGCTACAAAGAATATGAAGCCAAATTCTTCTCAGTGGGACACAGCAATAAAAGGGAATGACAGGCTCGAGTTGCGACAAATGAAATTCTGATTGTATCTAAGGAAAAATGTTCCCCCAGAGCAGTGGAATTGCTGTCCATAGAGGCTGGTTAATCACCACCCTGGGAGATGAGCAGAAGTTATCTGTCAAAGCCTGAGTAACCTGGCTTTGAAGTTAGGAGGGCAGGGAGGAGGGCAGTTAGGGAGGAAAAGGTTGGGCTAAAGGCACTGAGAAGTACCTTCCAGCCTAAATCTTCCTATGATTATGTGAAATTCTTTCACCAATTCTGCTTCACGCAAATTAGAAGATATCTGCTGGCTATTGTTCCTTAATCTCTGATTTTCTGACTAAGGATTCAATGCAAACAAGGCAATGTGGTAAGAAATAAGTTTCCTAGCTGTGTCAGAATGACCAGTCTTATTTATGTCCTTATTATTAACATTCTGCAAAATGTTACTGAACACTTTGCTCAAAAACCTGGAGCATCTCTGCACCCAGAAGAAGACCCACAGATAAGCCCCCCACACTGCTTAAGATTTTGCATACTTATGAAATGAGGAGGCAAAATGGTAAAACATCAGTGACACACCTGAACTCTTAACCTGAGAGTATCAGGAGTTCACCAAAAGAAAATGAAAAAAAAATTCAAAGAGCAGTGTCATATTTCTAAGAAATCATACAAGTGTTTTTCAAAGACAATCCTTTCATCGAAAGAGCGTAATTCAGCAAAGGGAAAATGCCAACTAGAAGGCAATTAAATTGCGAGCTTTGACATACCTAACACTGTCAGGGTGACAACTGCTTTCCAGAAAACGGAATTTGAGAACGAGCATTTTAAATCTAATTGAGTGTTGATAGTATTTTTTCTAGAATTTTCTTTGATTTCTCTGTAAATCCTAACTGCAAGCTCTGTGGCATAAAATATAAACATGGTTACTCAGATTCAAAAATGATTTAGAGGACACAGGAAGGAGGGGACTGTGGGCTTTTTAGCAGCACCGAAGGATCCCCTTTTCGTAACTGCTAGTTCTCTCATCTGGTCTTTCTTCCATCTTTCTTTTTTTCTTTCTTTTCTTTCTAGTCTGTGGAGTGCCTAGCAATCCCATCCAAGACACAGGGAGGATTTTTGGAGGCACCCGTGCAGAAAAGGGCAACTTTCCCTGGCAGGTGTATTTCAATGACCCCAGAGCGAGTGGAGTGCTCATCTCTGACAGATGGGTGATGACTGCAGCTCACGTGCTGGAGGGGTATGACAAGCCCCCCATGTATGCTGGGGTAATCGATGTTCGTAGAGAATCTCTGAAGTGGGAAGCTGAAAAGCTTGTCCCAGAAGCTTCATTCATCCATCCCGGTTGGAAGGAGGAGCCTGCAGAAACCAGGATTGATTTTGATAATGATATTGCACTACTGAAGCTGAGGGATCCTGTGAAGATGGGTCCAAACATCTCACCCATCTGTCTTCCTGGTAAATCACCTGAATATGAGCTGCAAGAAGGGACTCTGGGCTACATTGCTGGATGGGGCCGGAGAGAGAGAGGAAGACTCCCTGCTGATCTTTGGAAGGCCCAGATTCCCGTGGTGAACATGGACAAGTGCCGGTCTGTGAAACCAGACGACTCCGATGGTTCCATCGTTTACATTTTCACCGACAATATGATCTGTGCTGGTGGGGGCAAGGACAGCTGCCAGGGGGACAGTGGGGGAGCCTATGCCATCCAGGATCCTCTGAATGCCACCAGGTACTATGTGGCGGGGCTCATCTCCTGGGGGCCAAAATGTGGCACCTTTGGTCTCTACACCAAGGTGGCGCGTTACTTGGACTGGATCAGAGAGACCATGAGCCAGCACGAGGGTGAGGAAGCTTGGCAGAAATAGCTGTTTCTCCTTGCAGCACCATCACCCTTACTAAAAGTGGTGGCTGCACGTTTGGGCTGGCTGTGACCCTGTTCGCTCTGTGTCTATAATGGGCAATATATAACACATTATAACTCATCGTGTCTATGCTGAGTGGAGAGTCAGGAGTGTGGATCTGTTTCTCCCACTGCCATCATGTCTGGGAAGGGAAATTCCCTTTCTTCCACTCATAGTAGCATAAAAGGGAGACATTATTCTGAATAAAGGGACTTCTTCCTCCTTTCATTTTTTTTCTATCCTATTTTTTCCCACTTGGAGGAGACCTAGCTGTGCCCCTTTGAAACCAGACAGGGAGGTTTCCATGAAGACAAGAGGGAACAATTGCTGGTTCCCAGAGAAGGTTTAGAGCCTGATTTCTGATTTATGTATTTCCTGACCTCTTCAGAATATCTAACTGCATTAAAGAATGTCCAAACTGCCTTTTGTGCAATGTGCTATTGTGTCTGTAATGCCTTTCTTCTTTTCAGTCTAGACCTAGTCCTCCTTGAAACTCCCTAAATCAAGTGTCTAATCGTATTCTGACCCTGCCAGCTCTCATCAAGCTGGAAATTGTAGTACCTCACCTCTCTACCAGAGTCTTTATATAAAGTCCTTCTGAGGTGGTTCCATCTCACTGATCTACCATTGCCAGCAATGAGGACTTCAGACTTCTGAATTAAGCTGAAGAGAACAGGCATCTTCAAAAGAATTTCATTCACCTGTCCTCTGGCTTTACTTTTTTTTTTTAAAAAAAATATTAAATTAGAAAAGAAATAAAGCTTGATTTTTCTCTCAAAACATTACCTTCTCTTGATTTAAGGAAGGAATATTACCTGACATGTGTTAGAGGTATTTTCTTCTCCAGAAGGTCCCATATCACTCACAGACATCCTTCCACTGAGATGATCAGGGAAATGGTACAGATGTACTGAAGGATGGAGTTTGTTTGGCTTGAAGAGGAGGAAGCTAAGAGGGGGTATCTAACTGCTGTATTCAGATACTTAAAATTCCAGCTGGGCTTTTTCCTAGCATGTGGGTCAGCCCTGGAACAAGCACCACAACGGACTGTCCCTAGATCTCTTGATAACTTCCCCCGAAGGTCTGAAGTTAGCCCCACTGTCAGCAGTGGATTAGACAGAGACATCTTCTTCCAGCCTAAGTTTTTATAGGAGTTTAAGAAATGGTGAGGAGGGTGTGTACAGCTCTTTGGAGAGTTCATATGGAATCCTGCACTCAACTCAAGCACCTTCAGTTTTGTGTAATAAGCAAAACATTATTGGACTGTTGGACTAGTAAACAAGGATCTTTCTCTTGTTTCTCTCAGTGACTCATAAGAACATTGTAGGTTATTTTGCAGTAGAAAAACTAGTCAAGAAGGCAGCTCTAGAGAATACCCACAACACTAGAGAGGTCACTTTTCTCTGGGTTGGCATCATTTTAGAGCTGCTGTCCTGCTGTTAAAGCTTTATTTCATATAGTAAAAATAATCAAAAATCCATCCTCAACTTCTGATCAGTAAAGTTTCCTGAGCTCCTTTCTCTGTGAGATTGGTTGTTGCCTTCCCTGTTTTTGGAACGTGGCATCACACAGTCAAGTTATTTTTGCTTCCCTTGAAGCCACCTGGGGTTTCAGACCAGGTAATCTAATGATGGTTCTGGGACAGATGAGCAGCTGCCACAGGCCATTGCAGAACTGGAAACACTTTAGTTTTAGGTAAAGCAATCCCTATATAAAGTCCATAAGTTTCTTTCAGTGGTGAGAAATATTCAGTTGTTAAAAACACAGACAAAAAACCCCCATAAAACACCTGGTTTATCCAGCAAGTATTTTAATATTCATAGAATCTCACTGATGCCAATGGGCTTGCATGCACTGTACTCAGCAGAAACCACCCCAATCCTCCAAGGAGGTCTTCTTCCCTGCATTGCAACCTTCCCACAAAAGAGAGTACAAAAGTAGACTGTAGCAGTCTCATGATGTCATCAACATTTCAAACCATAACATGTTTGCTGTCATGAGATTCCCTGATACGATTAAGGCTCCATCCAGTTATAAGATTTGTATGAACCAGAACATCCACAAAGGCCTCCCCCAAGCTGCCAGCGGTACAATCAAACAGCATGGTGGCTTTCAGAAGTGCTCATGATGAAGGTTACATGCTTTGTGTGTTTGAAAAGCCTTTGGGACACCATCAAAAGCTTTGGCTATGATTTGCTGTGTCTGGACATCGATATGCTAATGGTGCTTCAGTTAGTAGGACAGCAATACCTAGGGCCTGTCCTCCTTTATTATCCCATTGATCCAGTCCACATAGCTGAGGATATTGGTGTAGAAGCCATAGCCTGTGGCACAGCCAATTCCCCAAGAAACTATGCCCGTGGCCACCCAGCGACTGCTCTCCCTGTCTAGCACCGTGAAGACGCTCCCGCTATCCCCCTGGCAGGTGTCCTGCTTGCCTTCCAGGAAGCCAGCACAGAACATGTTCTCAGAGAAAACCATAGGGATGCCTTTCTTGTTACTGTCTAGCCAACTCTGACACTTCTCTCGAGCGACTGCTGGTAGGCTCACGTACTTCAAATTGCTTGAGATGCGGTTTTTATCCACACCAAAGCCGCTCACGTAGCCCATGTGCCCGTGTGCGTAGAACGAGGTGTTGGTAGCATCTGGGAGACAGATGGGCAGCAGTGTAGGGCCCAGAGTCACTGGGTTTTTCAGCTCCAGCAGGGCAATGTCCCCATTGAAGTTGTGCTCATCTTTTGGGTTGAAATCTGGGTGGATAAAGATCCTACGTACAGGGTGGTTACCCATCTTGTGGAGCTCGTCCACGTTGGTGTGGCCAAGGAAAATGTCAGCCTCCTCTGCCAGCTGCTCCAGGCTCACATTATTCCGTATTCCCCCCTTGGGGAAGATGGTGTGGGCAGCAGTCAGGATCCAGCGATCGCCAAGGAGTGCACCACCCCCTCGTCCATTGATGCCAGTCAAAGCCTGCCAAGGAAAATTGCCTCTCCCTGCTGATTTGCCGCCCAAGATCCGCTGGACTTCAATAATGGGATGGACTGGCTTCCCACACACTGTAGAGAGACACGAGAATGTGACACACTCGGTTGTCCTGGGTTTTCTCTCTCTCTCCTCACCACCACTGTTTGATTTCACTTTATTCTGGCTTTCTGGATAGTTTTCCCTTTTCCCTCGTGGATACCATCATCCTCACTCCCTCCCTGCATGTTGTCCCAGTTTTGTATTGACTGTGATCATGAGTCAGAAAACACCAGACAAAGTCAGAGTTTTACTGACCTGGCAAGCAGGAGGGAATTCTCTTCTGGCCATCTTGATCCAGCCAGGTTCCCTCAGGAGAACAGGTGAATCTGTCTGTAGGACGAGAGGGAAGGGAATGAGACCCAGGCCTGCAGACATAGGGTGGGAAAAGGAATAGAATATAGAATAGAATAGAATAGAATAGAATAGAATAGAATAGAATAGAATAGAATAGAATAGAATAGAATAGAATAGAATAGAATAGTTTTCAAGGGGTTCCTCAGCCCTTCCATCCCAGAACACTACTTCCTGGGAAAAAGCTGCCTGTGACAGGGTGTGGAATGTTTCCATCTGTACATCTTGAAGCACCTCAGTTCCAGGGGAGCAGTAAAGCTCAGGAACTGTAGAAAAAAAGGTTGAAGGGCCATCTGTGTGAAGTCTTACCTCCACTGAGTCCACAGGTGTACAAAACACTGTTTGACCTTATTTAGCCCAAAGAAGGGAGAGAAGTAGTAAAAGCATGGATTTTTAGATTTAAGCTTCTGGTGCCTGTAGTTTGCAGAGAGTAGGACAAGGTGGTTTGTCCCAGAAATAGGAACCAGATGAGTCAATTACTGTACATGCTCAGTATCTATTTCTGAGCCTAAGCTGCAGGTCAGCTAAACTCACATGTCACCTCTCAATACAAACTCCACTACCTCCAACACTCTTGCTCTTCTTAGAAAGTTTGTGCTGGTGACTAAAAATAATTTTTATACAATTTGTCTTAACACTGAAGTAAATGCTTCTAAGAAATCTTTGTTTGCTGTTCTCTTTCAAAATTGTCTAAATTTTTATGACTCCACATCAGAATTTGACTGGAGCTGATATTTGCTTGCTCCTGATTTTTCTTCTGATGAGACTGAACTCTGACTCTATATGAAGGAGTTAAACACAGATGCAAGAATAATCAAATTGAACATTAGTACCAACTTAAAGTTTAGTAGCATATCACCTCTCTCCAGCATACAGCACAACAGTGTGTCCATGCTGGCAGCTGTCTCCAGAAACTGATTCAGATTAAAAGTTTTTTTTTTTTAATTATTGTGGAGGCTAAATGAGCAGCAAAGGCAAGGAAATCATTAACTCCTTATGCTGTTCTTGGAATCAAAGGTCCTGCATCATCAAGTAATGTCTCAGGTGTAAAAAGAAGGCATGTGAATAGTTTTGAATGATAAGTTAATTTTTCTGAGCTGCTGCAGTAAAATAGATTTTTCTGCAAGTATGCTATTTAGCTCTTAGATATCTCTGCAGCTGAACAATATTCCAAAGAATTAAAGAGCGTTACACTGGAGTGGAGTGTGTGTTCATTTATTTGCCTCTGTAGCAAGTTGGACTGATGCAGTGAGTTTTATGAATTCTGGTGATTCCCAGACACCATGCCTCAAATTTCAGTGAAAGAATGAAATCCACTAGGAAAGAATGAAATCCACTATAAAAAAATGAACCACGACTACAGCTGAGAGAACAAGGCCTTCTGCAATAGTTAAGGGAAGCATGGAAAAGGGAGGTGATGGGCTCTGGGAACGGAGCAGGGTGGGAATAGGCTGAGACAAGAAGACTCCAGAGGTGTGCTGCAAGGTCGAGAAAAGACTGGAGAGTCTTCCCAGGAGGAAAGCACGAGTTCTAATCCTGAGGAGAAGAGACGATTCCAACTGGAAACGTGAGAGGGCATCCCAGGCACAGGTTTGGGTGTCTGTATGGGATCAGGACTCACCACCACCCATTCCGGTGACAATGTGGTAATAGGGCTCATTGCATCGGTAGGAGATCTGTGACTGGTACTCATTGTTTGCAGATTCATTAACATAGCTGAATACACCATTGGTCAGGCTTTTAGGGCTGCCACAGTTCACAACTACAACAAAGGAAATAAAAGAAGACATGGATCAGAAACAGACTGACTGCAAGTCTGGGCATTGGGGCCATGATGTGAAGGATCAGTTAGGACAGTGGGCAAAGAGAGGTTATCCCAAAATAGATCCCAGATTGGGATCTTTTGCTTTTAATCATTGGAACATCATAGTAATTTTTGAGTGATATTTTATACATTTTTGTAAGGGACGAAAAATTTTTGAACTTTTGAAAGCAGAAAAGTGTACATCAATGGTGGACCTCCACAGGTCCTTCCAGACAGCACATCCATGAGGCTAGGGCATGGACAAAGTGAGCCAGAGAGGCTGAATTTCCCATGTTCCTGGAGGAGGAAAGCCACAGCAGGTGCTGTTATTCCCATTCTCAGGTCACTCACTGTCACAGCGGGGCATGGGTTGATGCCATGTGCCATCAGCCTGGCAGACAGCTGTGAAGGACACCAGCTTTTGGTCACCCTACATGGGAGAGAAAAACTTCTGTTGGTCATACAGAGCCTTTATTTCCTTCCCCACATTAAAATATTACTCTGTATGCCCATCTTTTCACTGCTGTCCAATATTTGCCCCTCTGCAGTCTGTTCCAGCTGCTGCCTCCTCCTGCCTTCCCTCTATCCTCTATTTGCCACAGGCTACACATTTTTCATACCAGGCCAAGACACCAGCAGCCAGCAGCTATAAAACCACAATGAGTCAGAGATGTTACCCAGCCCTGGCAATAGGATGGCAAGGGAGGCAGGGAGCATCTTCTGCTTTCATCTTCTGATTTCATATCCTTCCAAAGAGAACACCAAAGAGTTGTTCTTTTTTACCAACTTTTCCTGGGATCTTTGTCTTTAGTCTTCCAGCAGAGCTTCATGAAAGAGTAACTGCATAAGGAAGAGAGCTAGGAAAAACAACTGGAAGAAAGCCGAGAGGAGCAAAGAAGAAACAGAAATTCAAGAGGTTGCCATGAGTGAAATTTCCAAAGGAAATTTAATGGAAAGGTGAAAGACGCAAAGTAAAGACAAAGCAGAATATGGTTGAAGGGAATGGAGAAGGGATCTCACCTTCATCAGGTTATACCCTGTCTTGCAGGTGACAACAAAATAGTCCTGAAATTGATACACAGGCTGTGGGTCTCTGATGATGGTAAATTGATCCCGTGGGACAGGCTGTGGGCACCTTATTTCTGTTAGAGAGTGGGACAGATTAAGCTGGGGTTAGCAAACAGTGTCAGCGGGCTGTAGTAGCCTCTGGGGGAGAAATCTCTTACTCTCTGAGGTGTAGTGGATCTTCCAGCCACGGCTGAACCCTGACTCATCGGTGAGGAAGAGTATGTCCACCTCATTGCTGTTGGTTTCAATGATGCCAGGTGGTTCCCTGCCACAGAATTCACCAATCTCTCTCCCTCGTGCTTGGATCTGATGAGGAAAACATGTATCACAAGGACAGAAACACACATGCCTCTCTGCCTCGGTATGCCTGTTTTAACCCAGACCAAGTTTACCAGCCTGCCTGTGATGGTGAATAGGGCTGGCTGTCTGACCCACCTTTGCTGATGCCTTCACTGACAGATCAGAACAACAGACTGACCTACCACAAGCTCTGCTTCTCCCTTATCTGGGGATCAGAGCCATCAACCCCTGAGATTAGATCAAAGGGAAATTAAACTGGAAGAAGGATGGGGTTTCTTTCCTTTCCTCACAGCAGCCTATGGCCCAGAGCCTCTGACCTCAGGACAGTGGTGATTAAATGCACTGAGGGAGAGACAGGCTCAGTCCTTTGTGCTGGGGCATTCTGCTTGTACCGATTCCATATTTCTCCTCCTAATAGTGGTGTCCCCACAATTCCTGCCCAGGTCTGGCAGCAGGGTTGGGAGGAGAGTTTGCTAATCTCAGTACCTTGAGCTGGTCATAAGGACAGTGGACTTGCTGGTGATCATCAATCTCAAAGGGCTCCAAGAACTTGAGGGAGATAGACAGGCCTTTCTGCAGGCGGATGCTGTAGTTACACCGGAGGTGTTCGGCATAGGGCTGGGGGTACTCGGGGCTGCTCAGGTACCCAGATGCTGCTGTGAACAACTCACCGCTGCACTCCACTGGTGAAGAGGAAGAAAGGAGAGGTCACATCGTGGGGCTGTGCCTGCCTTCTGCAGCCCCCTCATCTGCTTCCTAAGTCACTTCTCCCACCCGTCCTGCGTGAAGGGCTCCTTCTGTGGGACCCTCTGACCTTTTAAAATTTCTCTTTACCTTTACAGGAGTGGTGGTCACTCTGAAGCTGGTAGCCAATCCGGCAAGAACAGAAGTAGCCACCCACATAGTTGTGACAGAAGTGCTGGCACTGAGGCCTTTCATCATTCTCAGCAGCATTGTTAGGGTCACATTCATCCAGATCTGAAGACACGGGAAGTGAAGAGGCAAGAGCAGAAAAATGTTAAACCTCCCTGCTCTACGCTGGCAGTACTTAGAGACCCACATCCTTGCCTAAAGCTGGTCTTTATCTGCCTGGCAAGGAGGGAAATTGGTTGGAGGCACACAGGCTTTTCCTTCTGCATGCCAAGGGTATTTCCTACTCACCCACAGCTCTGTAATACGCCAGGAAGCCCCTGTAGGGAATCATTGTGCCATTGTCTTCATTGGAGAAATCAGAGTGAAATTCTAGGTGCATCTTGTTCCCCTTAGATACAAACACCTTTCTTCCTGGGTGATTGCCTGTGGTTGACCCAAGACGGCCACAATATCGGCCCAAGTCCTTCTTGTCTGCTTTGATCTGTCAAAGTTAAGGTGAAATCAGTGCAGCCTCCTGAGTCTGCTCCACACACTGATATTACCCAACCATGAGTTGTCAGTGCTTGCTCCTCCCATTTCTATCTTTAACTCCTTCCCTTTCCTTTGTGGGAAGCATCAGAGGAGGCCTGATGGATGAAGAGCCATTGCACGTGGTGGCCACTGGATTGCCATCTCCAGGCACCCCTTGGCCCAGGTGTCCATGCACATACCTTAACATAGTCATAGAAGCAGGACCGAGACGGCTCCAGGTCAAAGTACTTGAAGGTCAGCTTCACCACATAGCCTTTGGGGACCTGGATATCCCAGCTGCTGATGTTATTGTTGGGATATGGCTTGGGATAACTGGGGGATCTGATCTCCCCGAAAAGGGGAGAACCTCTTGGGACTGGACTGGAACCGATCACTCCAAAAAAGAGGAAGGCCCACGGGAGACAAGGAACATGCCTGTGAACACGATAAATAAACTATGACATTGCATAAAATTAGGTCATTCGAAATCAGGGGAGACTTCACAACTGACTTGTGCACTGTCTAAAGGAATGCAAACACAGGAGGCTTAGTTGCAGGACCAACTCCTGGCTTGGATCCCTCAGGAACAAGAAGAGCAGCTGAAATGAAGACACCAGCACTAACAAGGTTCCATCGAGGCACTGTAGTAGCCTCTACAGAGAAATTCATCAACCCAGGAAGCAGTGTGAAGGAGCATGGGTGAATTCCCTGAGTAAGGTCTGTGGGTTCCCAGAAGTTGTAGGGCTGATTCCTATAGAGCCAGGAGAAGTTTGGTCCCCCTTGACCCTGGGCCAGCGGGTTGCTTCGGGTTATCGCTAGTTTAGGATCCTTGGCCAGGATCTGAAGATCTCAAGCTCGAATTGCTGTGGAGCAATCCTGCTAGTGTGTCCTGGACAGCCTTTACCCAGTCACTACTCCAGCTCTGTCCTCCAAAAGTCGGCACTCACTTTTTTTTTTCCCCTCATTCTGCACATCTCCCCTCTTGCCCTCTGTGTTCCTCCGAAACAAGCTCACTGCCCAGGGCAGCAGCTCACCCCCGTTGTCCTATTCTCCCTGGAGGGGTCCAACCCCCACGACCTCCCTCCCTCTCTCCCCCACGGCTGTGCCGGCGCGTCCCCCTCCCCAGAGCCCCGACTCACATCTCGGTGCGCTCGCCCTGCCCGTGCAGCCCGGCGGAGCTCGGAGCGGCGGCCGGGGGGGAGCCGGGGGCGGGCGGGACGGGGGAGGAGGAGGAGGGAGCGAGGCAGGCAGGAGCGGGGAATAGAAAGCCGGACTGCGAACAGCCTGGCCTCGGGCCAGGTCGCGGCGCCGCCTCTGCTGCCCTCTGCTGCCGAGCGCCCCGGCCCCGCTCCGCGAACACGGAGCCGGGGGTGCCCCGGGGACGCCCCGATCCGGCCACGCAGAGCCCAGCTACCTCCTCTGGCCCAAGAGGCAGGAAAACGATTGCCAGAGACCCCTCCGAGGGCTTGGTCTGCAATCCAGAAGCTGTTCCGAGTTTGTTCCCAACGAAAATGTCCTCCTAGGATGTTCCCCCCACCCCCCAATCCTCCTGGGATGTTTTCTGGTATAGAAAGATGAGAAATTTATAGTCTTCACAAATTAATTCAAACTTTAAAAAATCAAGCTGTCAAAAAGATAAGTTTTCTCAATTCTGACCTGCTGAAGAGCACTTCTGAGATTTTGGAGCGGGGGGAATGGGAACTCATCTTCAAGAAAAGCAAGAAGACTCAGGCACTTGAGTTAAAGAGATATTAAGAAAAATGAAAAAATCTACAGAATTAAAGGCATTCTGAGAACAAATACCTTTTCAAGGACCCCTCTTGATGTTTCTTCTGCCAGCATTTTTAGGAGAATCAAGATAGATAGATAAGGCCCTCTATCTAATGGGGAAATGAGAAAATATAGCAACTTAAAAACCCCTTTCAGGATTTTAACAACATAGTGCCCAAGACACATATTTGTGTCCCCAACTTCACGAAATTTAAAATTCCTTGGCTTTCCGACTTTGGTGTAAGAGATAAAACACCATTTTAGTGTTTTTCCTTAGAATTATGAGTGGCTTCAGAGAGGTTTGGAAGTGTCTTGCATTGAAATCAGAGGAAGTAATTCACAGACACAAAATCATGTTGAATGAAAATGAAAATAGTGTTAAAAAGAATGAAGAAAGCATCTCTGGGATATTTATGGAAGTGTGCTAGAGAACCTACTCATCAAATATCTTTGAATTATTATCCAAAAAAGATCACATAAACACATTGTTAATGACACTGTAATAACGCCATACAGCCTCACAGATCAGATTTAAGATTAAACAGGGGACATTATCCCAGTAGTCCCTGATGTCCAAGTATGTCCTCCACATGATGAACACGCTTGGGCAGGCTCACTGCTGTGCTGTGCCATGCCAGAGTGGTTTCTTACTCAGAAACCACACCTGGAAAGTAGCTGGGAAGTACTGGAAACTGCTCTTGCAGAGATCTGTTATGAGCAGGTCACTGGTGGGAAAGAGTGTCCCCTGGCAAAGCAAGGATAGACAGACTCCTCTGGGGATCATTTGTCAGGAAGTGGATAATTTCCCTGTGTCCTTGACAAGCAATCTTCTATCCAGGGAGCACTCACTGGGAGTGTCCCACGACACTTTCAAAGCACATCTCCCGTGTCTTCATTTCCTTCTCCCGTCCCGGCAACATCATCTGGGATAACAGGAGAGTACTTCAGCTGGTGAAGCAGGGGTGGTTAGCTGGGGACACATCCAACCCCAGCAGCCCAGCCCTATCACACATCCCAGAGATTTGGACAGCAAGGCTCCATCCTCAGTCCTGCTCCAGTGCTCCCACTGGTGGCGTTCCCCTTCAGATGCTCGGCACAATCCTCTTCCTCGTGTTAGGCTGGAGCCAAGAAATACCATGGTACCAGTTTTCCCTTGGAAGGCCATATGTGCCCATCTTTGCTCAGGGGTAGAATTCCTGAAGAACCACGGAACATATGTAGGACCACAGAATGCCAAGACTAGCACCCGTTTGCTGCCTGCTGGCCTCAGCTGCATTACGAGCGTCCTGGACAACAAACATATATAATATCAGAGCAAAGTAAAAAAACCATGTAGATCTTCAGCATGGTCAAAGATGCTAACATCCTCTCATGGAGAAAGAACCCTGCTTTGAATACAGTGTCTCGCAGGAGGTCATTGGAAAGAAATCTGTTCTACAGACTCAGAAACCATGAAAATATCCCCTGTCATGCGGACTAGATCCTCTCATCCACAGAGAAGAAGCTGGATACTTTATCTTCCAGCCTGAATCAAGCAGGACAGAGAAGTACCTCTGTTTGGCCTCCCACAGTTATACCATCTACCCTACAGCACAGCAGGGCTGTAGGCTCACCAGGCTCACCTATAAACACTGAGGTGCTTTGCCAGGACACTCTACCTTCAACCTCCTTGGTTTGACTGCCCAAAGCACCCAAAGGCTTGGTTTGAGCCTTCTGGGGACACTGCCATTGGGCTTGGCCTTCACACAGTCAGGCCTGTGCTGTCCAGTGGTGCAGCACTCTCAGACAAATCATGCCACTTCTGCGGCTCTGGCTGATAGGGAGAGGATAATCAAGACCAAACGAAGGTTCAGGACTCTAAGAGTGGGTCTTTCCCCTGGTATGAGATGGTGAGCAGCAGCATCTTGGCAGCCTGTTTCTGTGTCTTCTAAATCAAGGAGTACAACCAAGTGTAATACCCCGAGGGGTACACAGCTCTGCAGCACTAGCCACTCGCCAACATCACACCTCCTCCCACTTGTGTCCTCCCAATATCACAACTTCCCCCTGCTTTACAGTGGCATCCTCACTTCCCATAGCCTCATGTCTCAGCAATATCGTGCTGTTGGGTAGAGCCGCCATCTGGCTTAGGCATCACACCTATAGCGTGATTGTGAAAGAACAAAACCCTGAATTATTAAAGCTGGTAGTTACTACCTGAAGCCCTAGTATATGTTGTGGTACTATCCCCTATGATTATCATTAGTGTGGACAACACCAAGTGAGAAGGATTCTTATCTATGGTTCTGGCACCATCAGATGTTTCCTGAATAAGAGAGGCTGTCATGAATATACGATGGCTGGCAATGAGTCAGAAGCAATCTACTTGGCCTATCAGCTCACAGGCTTAGAGGAAAATGATGTGGATGGCTGGCAGGCCAGTGGAAGAGTCTGGCTAATCACCTGAAGGCAATAGTGTCTGCCATCCAACCAGAATGTAGGCTCAGAAGAGGAGAGTTTGTACCAACTTGCAGTGCAGGGCCTGGGATGAGCTGATTAGTTGTTGGTCACACAGTCTGGAAGACACCAGCCTGGACATAGTGAGGTGGGCTTGGTGCTGGGCATCAAAACGGGCTTAGAGGGAGTTCTCGTGGCATGGAAGAGTGCAAAGAGGGCAACAGTGGAAGCAGCTCCAGCTTCTGTCTGCCTTTTGCAGCTTCATAATACAACAAAGATCACACAGAGGTTTCATATGGTAGGAGTGATGGATTGAGGGGGCCTGCACAGAGCAGACATGCTGGGTGGCCTGGCTCTGATCGCTCACTGGGTTTGATTGTGGCACTCAAATTGTGGGTCGTGGATACTGGCAGGGTGCTGCTCCCTCATATATCCTCAGATACAACCATCAAGAGTCAGAGGTTGACACTGTAGGCACAGCTGCACCTCCCCAACCCTTTGCTAATCACATGTTCCGAAGTAGTGCTTTTCTCATGGCACTCATCTTTGCAGTTCCCTGAAAAGAAGCTCTCCAGAAAACACTGTTTTTAAATGAACTGCTGGCAGAAAAAACCCCGACTTTTTCAGCTTATAAAGGGCTTATATTTTAAAACTCTGCCAACCTCTTGGTTCTCTGTGGTGCCAGTAGCTGCACATTTTTGTGTACCCTGACCTTCAACTTTTTGTTGGAGGGCAACCACAAGCATTTCTCAGAAATCACTGCCTCTGGACTCATATCCATCCCATTATAAGGTGTTGTAATTAAAAACCACTTTTCTTTGTGGCACAGGTCTGGCTTTTCAGGGGACCTCTCTTCAGTCCTTCCCCTTGGTATCCATAGGGGTAGGAATAGCTGTGAACCAGCGGAGCTATGATGGTTGTGAAGAGACCTTGCCAAGAATGCCAGAAGGAGTGTTGGGGCTAGAGGTGGTGGCTGTGGTTTCTTACCCCAGGAAGAGATCCTGACCCTTCCTCACCCATGGGACCTTCTCAGGAATGCAGTGAACATGGGGCTGATTACTCCAGCCCTCTCACTTCACACCCCCACCTGAGAACCCTAGGCTCTGAAGGACAAGTTCTGTTTCCCACCCATCCTACTTGAGGATCTCAAGAAACTATGGCTGCCTCATCCCTGGAAGCACTCAAGGTCAGGCTGGATGAGGCTTTAAGCAACTTGATCTGAGTGAAATGTAACAAAATTGTAGAATTACTTAGGTTGGAAAAGACCTCCAAGATCATCAGATCCAACCTTTGACTGATCATCAACCTTTTCAACAGGACCATGGCAGTAAGTGCCACATCCAATCATTTCAGCACCTCCAGGGATGGTGACTCCACCACCTCTCTGGGCAGTCCATTTCAATGCTTGAAAATGCTTTCCCTGAAGAAATTCTTCTTGAATTCCATGGCAGGGGGGAAGGAAAGGGGACACCTGGAACTAAATGATCTTTAACACCCTTACAACCCAAACCATTCCATGATTCTATGATCCCACAATGTCGGGGAGAAAGTAGCATCCCCCAGAAGATCAGAGAAGACGGCAGGTGGTGGCTGCAGAAGGACGAGCAGCCTGAGCTACCCTTGCCCATTCGGGCACCGACTCGCCCATCCCCGGAGGGCGTCGCGGTGTTCGGCCGCGGTGGGGGCGGCAGGAGGAGCGCGGGGGCCGGGCCGGCCGCGGGGCAGCCCCCGCCCCGCTCCTCCCCGGCCGCTCTTATTCTGAAAGGAGCCTCCGCGCAGCCAGAAGCCCAGAGCCCTCCCCGCCCGGCCCATCCCGCTCCCCGCCGGCCCGGCCCAGCCGTGACCCCCGGCCGGCCCGGCCGCTGCTGGGCGGTGGGCGAGGCTCAAGAAAACACGCTGCTACGGGAGGGGGGGGCTCGGCTCGCTCGGGTCTTGTTTCTTTTTGGTTCTCGCACTGGGGAGCGCGGGTCCCGTCCGGGGATCTCTGCGGGGAGCGCTCACTTCACCTTCTGGAAAACCTGGACGCAGACCTCATCTTCAGCAGTCATGCGCTGGGAAAAGCGGGGCAAAAGAGGAGTTTAGGTTGGATTCGCTCTTGTCTCTCCCCAGCCCTCCCGCTGCTGGCTGGAGCCTCGCAGGCTACACGCTGACGCACTGCCGACCCTCCCAAAACCCCTGCGGGTCTGGCTGCAGGGCAGGGAAAGGACATCGCCTTTGTCCAGCTGTTTAACTTTTGAGTTTAACTTTTAAACCCTGGAGGCGGATGTTTGTCTGAAGCGGTGGCTGCCCCCCGCAGAGCCGGGGATGAAGTCTGAGAGAAGGCTGAAGGAAACTGCAGGGCTGGCTCAGAGCCAACAGCACCCACAGTGTGTCCCCCCCACTCGCTGTGACTGGGATTCTGCAAGCTGCACTGGACCCCTCCTCACCAGATGCAGCTGGTCCCCCTCCAGCCAGTGCCTCCAGCCTCGGTTCCTCTTCTCTCCGAGCTGCTCACACACCAGCTGATCCCCCTCCCAGGAGACTGTTGTCTGAAAGGAACGAGAGGGGAAGACATGGTCCTGAGACAAGTGGATCGGATGTTTCCAGTGATAACACTGGCTGCTCCTCTCGGACACGGTTTCAAATGCAATCCCTGATCTGGTGTTTCTTTGGTGGTTCCTTGGGACAGATGGTCTTTGTGGGAGGTGAATGACCCTCTGGCTTCCAAGTGCAAAAACACAGTTCTGCCAAGTGGTCTGACATTCTATCTTTTCAGGGCTTTGCTCCAGAGGATAATATCCTCTGGATTCCAGAAAACTGGTTTTTGGCTCTTTGCTGCTCATTCTCTTTGCAGTGAGCAATTTACTCATAGAACCACTTACTCCTGGACCTGCAGGGACATGCTGGCTCTGGGCTTGGTTCTCACCCGGTTATTGAGTCAAAAGCTAAGCAAGTCCCTGAACTCTTCAGCACACCCCAGTCCCCTGTGAAACTGCGCTGCTTGGGTTTCTCACCTGGCACTTGCGTCCATCCACGGGTCCCAGGTCTTCCTCAAACTGCACTCCCACGTCAAAGTCCATAACATAGTCCCGCAGGGAGGTGATAGTGCGGATAACCATGTGATCTCCGGTGTGGATAATCTCTTTGTCCGGCTTCAGTAGGCAGACCAGCTTTCGCAGGACCACGTTGATATCTAGAGGATGAGAGAGAGGGGAGATGTGTGGACGACCTGGGACCCTTCTCCAGTAGAGCTCCTCCACTCTTTCAGCCAAGGAGCATCAGCCACAGCACCTCCTTTCCTCTACTACTACAGCGCAAAAGTGATGGTAGGAGACAGAAGAACCAGAAGGTTCCCAATCCCCTTTCTCTTTCCCCTTTCCTACTCCTAACTTTTTAGAGACACAGAACAGAACTAAAGGGAAGGAGGGAGCGTGATGGGGAGGGGAGCGTTACCTAAAGCCCGCAGGTAATTGTCCATGTTCTCTTGGGAGACGAAGCGGTAATAGCCGGTGAGGTTGGGAGGCATCCCGGGACAGAGGGACGAGACGGACGGCGCGGAGAAAAGAGCGCAAGCAGCCGGGCAGGCGCGGAGCTGGGACGAAGCTGGCTGGTCGGGCGGGCCGGTGGCTCTCCCGCGGTGCGGGGAGCGCTGCGGGGCGTCCCGATCCCCGCACCCCACGCCGCAGTAAGAGTCCCCGGACCGGGGGGCGCGGAAAAGGTCGGGACGGCCTCTGCTCCAGCATCTCCGCCTCGGCTGGGCAGGACGTAGGGACGGCGGGTCACCTCCTCACCCTCCGCCCTCCTCGGGGGCTGCTCGTATTAAACTCTGGACTCCCAACCAGCGGCAAGGAACCCTCCCTCTCTGACCCATCCTCACACCGTGACGCCGATGGCTTCGAACTTCGTCGGAGCAGTGCCCTGGCCTGCGCTCCCCACGGCGCGGACACCCCGTCGAGGAGAGGTGGCGACAGGCTAGCAGCTCCGCCCTGATGAGCCCGAGCCCGGGCTCCGGGTGCGATCTGCAGCCCCTCGCCCCCGCATCCCCCCGATCTCCACGCCCTCCTCGTCCCTCAGCAGCCGCCCCGGGGGCCAAGCTTTCCCCTTCCCCGGGTAGGCGACCGCAGCCGTCGCCGCGCTCCGCGGACGTCCTGGCCTGCAGTGGGGAGGCGAGGAGCGGCCGGCGCGCCCCGCCTGCATGCCGGTCCCGCATCCCCGTCCCGCATCCCCGTCCCGCATGCCGGTCCCGCGGCACCTGGCGCCGCGGCCGCGCGCATTGGCTGCGCCCCCCGCCGCCCGTGACGTCATGCTGCAGTGCGGGGCGGGGCCGGGCGGGGCGCGGAGCCGCTGCCGGAGGTGCCGCTGTCCCTGCGCGCCGCCGCCGCCGCGGGAGCGAGGGCGTGGGTCCTGCCGGGACCCGCCGCCGCCGCCGCGATGGGCGACCCTCGGCCCCGCGCCGCCGTCCTCCTCCCTCTGCTCTGTCTCTGCGCCGCGCTGCCCGGCGGCGCCTCCAACAAAGGTGAGCGGCGGAGCGCCGCGGGCACGGTCCCGGACGGCGGCGGGCGCTCCGCTGGGACCCGCCGACAGCCCCGGGCGGAGGGGCTTTGGGGGGACACGCTGGCCGCGGCTCGTCCATCCGCCCCCGCGGTGGCGGTGCGGCTCCGCGCCGCTCTCCGCCTTCGCCCGGCACATTTTCGTCGGGGCATCTCCGCGGTCCCCGGCGGCTCCGGCTTTCTTCGCTCCTTCGCCGCCCTCATGCCATCCCATCCCCATTCTCTACTTTGTCCATCTGTCATCCTTCCACCGCTTTTTCGTCCGTTCTTTCGTCTCCTAGCGTTCCCCTCGCGTTTTCCCCCTTCCCACCCACTTGTCTTGCTTTTGTTTAGTTATCGCTGGGTGGGTTTACATTCCCATCCCTTCCCAAGCATGCTGAGAGAGAATATGTTGTTTCTCCACAGACCCCTGCAGTTCATAAAACACATTCCATGGCTCCATCTTCCAGTCCTAGTTCATCCATCTACAATCCGTCAATGGGAACTGTTTATGTATAGTTATGCATTAACGATGCAGGTTGATTTTATGTATTTTATATGATAAAGATAAAAGACCCCCAAACCACCCCAGCACTACAGCTGTAACGTTCTGAATGCAGATGTTCTTTGAGCTTGCAGAGTGATGGAGAAAGATGTAGGTTTCTAGATCTGTGGCTGTAGAGACAAGCGTGAGATATTCATCCGAGGGGAGTCAGTGTGTTGGTAATCTGACAGGGTGGGAAAATCTGTAAACATTTGAGGGATTCTGGGCTCATGGGGGAATGTGACACCTTAGGGTGCTTTCTCTGCCTTGGAAGACTTAGGGCTACGGGGCGGGTGCACCGCAGAGCTTTGTGTGTACCCTGACATTGGCAGGGGCATTTGTTTGTTCTGCTCTGCTTCCATGGGGCTCGGTGGCAAGGAAAGGCCCCTCATGCTCTGGATTCTCCCTCTCCTTTGTGAATTTGCACTCGGAAACATCTACCCACCTTTGGCAAATTATATTAGATTGACGGGAGCTTTCTTGAAGCTGGTAGGAGTCTATATCCTGGTAGGAGTCTGTATCCTAAAAATATTCTTAAAATGTTTTTCTATCCTCCAACAACTCATTTCCCGAGAAATCAGATTGGTGATTCCCAAGTTGCAGGTGGATGCAGCAGAGGATTTATCTCTGTACCATCAGCTTGTTACCCCAGCAACAGGGCACATTTGGCATTTATAGCTCTGGATCTCCACCTCGGTGGTGTGGCGCATGGATAGGGCCAGAAGAGAATGGAATCCGGTGGGGACAATGGAGGGGCAGGGGGAGACGCGGGCTCTTGCACACAGGGAGGATTCCACCTGCATACTGAGCAGGATGGATGTTTCTCTGGATTTCCTACGCAATGCTTTATAATCTCAATCAATACGGTGGTGGAGAAGTGCCAACCCACGCTCTTTGCTGCCACGCCAGGCTGGATCTGCCAGCTCTGCCCTGCTGGGACATCCCCTCGCTGACCTGTCACCCTGCCTGCTGGCCCCCCAGCCACCCCTGGCAGCACCCCCTGGCCCCAAAGTGCAAAAATGCTTGGTTGCACAGGATGCTGCCCCTTTTGAGTCAACACATGAGGCCATGTCAGAATGGCCTTTCAGAGGACACTGTGCTGCAGAGGATGGATTCAACATATTGGAAGTAGTGCCCTTGAGGGGAATGGCTCTGTGTCCTACTCCCCACCAACTCTGAGCCATGCTGTGCTCAAAGTATTGCTGGGTTGTAATAAATCTTGGTCTCCAGGGGGTGGGAGAGTGGGGGATTATCTGGGAATGGGGGTTGTAACTAGGCCATGTAATATAATCTCTGAGGCCCATTTGGCAGGGAGTGGGCATGGGGGAGGGGTTTGTAATTTGTAATGATTTTTTTTTTCTCTCTCCCCTCCTATCCCTTCCCCTTCCCTCCCCCTCACCCTTTTATTTCTCCCTTTCCCTGCCCCGGAGCCTGTGTGATAAAGATTAATTTGCTATTTCTGGGCCTGTGACATTTTTCAGAGCCTCCTGCTGGCTGCTGCCTCCATGCCAAACCTGGCTGGGCTCCA
Organism: Brachypodius melanocephalos; assembly: GCA_013398615.1. Lineage (NCBI taxonomy): Eukaryota > Metazoa > Chordata > Aves > Passeriformes > Pycnonotidae > Brachypodius > Brachypodius melanocephalos. Next base: position 6,860,336 of record VZSR01001342.1, read on the forward strand.
GCCAACAGGCTTAGCAAGGAGGGGCCAAAGGAATATGGTGCTCACCGTGGAGTGGGGAAGGAAAGGGCAAGAGACTCTCAGAACAGGTTGTTATGTGCATAGGATAGCTGACTGAAGGTGTACCTGGGCATGTCTGTGTGGGTCCTGGGCCTTAGTCTAGAGGGTGCTGGACAGAAGTGATAATGGCTGCATTGTCCCCTGGGGATACTCCAAGGGAAGATGCAGGCTGGATCCTTCCATTATGGCTTCATTGAGCTAAAAGATTTAGTATTTGGAATCTGTCTCCAGACTGAGGCTACTTCTGCCTCTTGAGTTCACTTTTTTTTTTTTTTAAACTGCTCCAGCTTTTCTGGGAACCCAGGTGTTTCTCCACCTATTTCTAATAAGATAGTAATGAGGACACAAGAAGGAACACATTGTTTCTGAAGAGGTCTCCCATGAGTAGAACTAAATAAGGGGAACTTTTTTCCTTCCAGCCTATTTTAGACTTCTTTATTTCTAGAGAAGAAGGTGGTGAGGGGTGGTTGTTACTTGCTGGGGGATGACATTATTCTCTTTTCCTACTGAATCTGCAGTTGGTGGCTAATACATTCCTGTCCTCCATCCCTTACCCCAAATCTGCCTCAGCAAACAAGCACAAACCATGGATTGAAGCCGAGTACCAGGGCATCGTCATGGAGAATGACAACACTGTCCTGCTCAACCCACCGCTGTTCGCCCTGGACAAAGATGCCCCACTGCGCTATGCAGGTAGGTGGGGAACAGCTCCAGCAAGGGTGGAAGGCAGGGACACGCTTATGGAGAGGCAGGGACACCGTGACATTCATCCCTGTGCCAGTCCTACCTCTCTTCGGGAAACAGTCACCTCCAAACCTTGTTCCGGAGGAGGTCCCTAGTGAAGTCTGGAGGCAATTTGGGCACAGCTTGATTTAGGATGCTGTGAGCTGTTTCCTTAGGGAGAGGAACTGAGGGTGGAGCCAGCTACTTTTTGACGCAGTTCTGCTATTTCCAAAGATCACATGCACAGCGCTGTGTCTGTGAGCCCTGGAGAAAGCTGGTAGGGCACACTTCCTTGGCAGGGCTACATCCCCTCACAGTGAGCACAAATCCCCGAAACAACAGGCGAGGCTTTCAATAGTTGTGTTCCTAGTGCTTGCTTAGGCCGTGCCTGGAGTTTCCTCATGCATTCTTCCTCAGCTTTGGGAGAGTAAATGTGGTCCCTGTGAACTGAATTTTAGGGTTTAGGTGACCCTATCTGCAGTTCCCTGCGGTACTCTGCGCATCTTGCGTGTGTGGGTGGATGAGACATCGTGGATCTTCCTGCTCTGGCTATCTGCAGTATATGGCCTGTTTTGCCTCCCCGAGGAATGCAGAGGAGAAATAAGGTTCTCCCCCAGAACTGTGGCTGTGTAGCACTAATAAATGTAGCTTGAGCCTTGTAACCTTCAATCTTTTGTGGTGCTGGCCAGGACTCCTTGCCGTGGGAGTATTCTCCAGTAGATGGCAATCTGCACCATTAATGGCTGTGAGGGATAGCAGGAGAAACTCCTAGGGAACCAAAAACTGCTCAAAATGAAGGATGATAATGGGAGAGAATGGAAAGTGTAAGTTAGAAAGGAAGAAAACATGGAAAGCAAGGGGTGTAGTGTGCTCTGCTCAGTCCTTTTCTTTCTCCCCTTCCTCTCTGTTTTTATGTGGACCAGGTGAAATCTGTGGCTTCAGGATCCATGGGTCAGGGGTACCTTTTGAAGCTGTGATCCTGGACAAAGCTACAGGAGAGGGGCTAATTCGGGCCAAGGAACCAGTGGATTGTGAAGCTCATAAGGAGCACACGTTTACCATCCAGGCCTATGACTGTGGAGAGGGACCTGATGGAGCAAATACCAAAAAGTCACACAAGTAAGTTCATGCAGACATTGCTGCACGCTACAAAATGTGATCTGTGACAAAAATGCAAAGGAAAGGTCTCTGCAAACACTGCCTTTAGCCAGAAGTATTTTTCTCTAGCCATGATATTGTAACTCAACACGCTAAGAAGACCCAAAGACAAAAGTTTGCTGTCACATGAGTGAATACAGAAACAAGGGCTCTTTGACAGCGGTTTCTAAAAGTGTTTTACATTGCTGCATATACGTAGAAGGTCCAGACTGCATTATTATTACTTTTGCTCTTTCTGAGTGGTTGGAATCCATTGTCCCAGCACCTGTGTGATGACATTGCTGCACTGAAATCAAGGTGTCTTTCCTTGTCCTTGCTTTTGGCAGCTGGAAGTCACTAAAGTGGTGCACTTTAAAAGAATGACTTACTCTGAAATGTAGGTGGTGTATGGCTCCTGATCAGCCCATCAGTTCTTATTGATGTCTGTCTGCATCAGGGCCACGGTGCACGTTCGAGTGAACGATGTGAACGAGTTTGCTCCCGTCTTTGTGGAGAAGCTGTATCGCGTGGCGGTGACCGAGGGGAAGCTGTATGACCGCATCCTGCGTGTGGAGGCCATCGACGGGGACTGCTCGCCGCAGTACAGCCAGATCTGCTACTATGAGATCCTGACCCCCAATATTCCCTTCCTCATTGACAATGATGGTAAGAATCTTCACCCACCGTGTGCCCATCACTCCCGTCTTCCTGCTCTGCTCCTTCTCTGCCAGCCCCCTTTGAAGGCAGAGCTGTGCTATATAAAGTTTCCAGCGCTGCTGATCTATCCTGGTGAGAGCAGCAGCATCCATTTTGTGGGACGCTATAACTTTTTACAAAGTGACACTGGGCAGAGTGACTAAACTCTTTTTTGGTTGTTTTTGTCATTGATCAAAGATAGGAGTGATTTTTAAAAGGAAGGTCTTTGAGGAGACTGCCTGTCCTCTACCTTGATCTCTTTGTTTTGCAAACCAGGGAACATTGAGAACACGGAGAAGCTGCAGTACAGTGCGGATCGTGTCTACAAATTCACAGTGACAGCCTATGACTGTGGGAAGAAGAGGGCTTCTGATGATGCTGAAGTGGAAATCCAGGTGAAACCCACCTGCAAGCCCAGCTGGCAGGGTATGAGACTTCCAAACACATTTATCTCCTTTTCCCTTTTGCTCAGCTACTACTCAGTCCTGCTCATCACAAATGTTTGTATATACACATATAAATTTGTGTTCCCATATATATGGTTCAGTTCTGGCACCAACCCATCTCTATCAGGGGATGCAGCAGATGTCTAAGTCTGTTGCAAAGCCACTGAAAGGTAAATTCTAACATTGGAAAATCATTCCTTGGGTTACTGTGAACTGCCATGTGTTTGATAAAGCTCATAGACTGTATTCAGTGAAGATTGTTTTGGGGGCTGCTCTTCTGGAGGATATTTGGCTTTTCCAGTGGTGTCGTGTTCCTGCGGGTTCACCTTAGTCGATTAGAATTGAGGGGAAATCAACGCAGCTAAATACCTGCTCTGTCTGATAAGAGAGACTGACCAACCACAGAGTGATAACACACTGGTATTAGCTGTAGAAACTGGGACCTTGGACTCTGTGCTTCTAGGAAATCTTTCCATGCATTGATGCCAGCTGCCTAAAGCTGTGTTTCCAATGTGGAAACGGCCAAAATTTTGGACTAATCCACAGATGCCACTTACGTGTATGCCAGGTGTTCTGGCCCTGTATCCTTGGCAGTTCCTAATCCCTCTCTTTCTCTCCTTTCCATTAGGCTGGAACAAGAGGATTGAGTACACCCCCGGTACAGGCAGCCTCGCACTCTTCCCCACCATCCACCTGGAGACTTGTGATGAGCCGCTGTGGAACATCCAGGCCACGGTGGAGCTGCAGACAAACCACGTGGCCAAGGGCTGTGACCGGGATAACTACTCCGAGAAGTCGCTGCGCAAACTCTGTGGTGAATTGGTTCTTTCCTGGGCTGAGGGCAGCAGTGGCACAGCACCCTGCCCCTCCCTCTGAAGGGGTTCCCTGCAGTAGCTGAGCCTCACACAGCAGAGATGCTGGGGGACACATTCCTCACGTCTGCTGTGGCCACTGGGGTGGGAGGACACCAAGCTTGTGTGTTGCATTGAGGGGCAATGGGTGTTCCTGCCCATATCTCATGGAATCGTGGAATGGTTTGGACTGGAAGGAACCTTAAAGGCCCTGTGGTTCCAACACCCCTGCCAGAGACAGGAACACCTTGCTCTAGGCCAGGGTGCTCAGTCTCATCCAGCCTGGCACCGAGCACTTCCACAATTTTCTAGTTGTATAAAGGCTACCTGTGCTTTCCTTGCTGGGAAGCCAGAGATTTCTGAGCGTTGTCCCAGTATGCAGAGTCTGTGGGACTTCCCTCAAAACTGAACAAGAAGTCACCATTATTTTCCAGAAAGGAAAAGGCCTTTAGGCAATTCCTCATCTCCCTGTGCACTGAGACATTACAGTGAGGCTTCCAGTGCCCACTTCCTCTGATCCCCAGTTTTCAGGCTCCTTATTCTCCCATACCAACGCTCCTGACTCCCTCCCTTCTCGGTAGGTGCTGCCTCGGGAGAGATTGACCTGCTGCCGGTGCCCAGCCCCATGGCAAACTGGACGGCGCGGCTCTCGGTGCACTACAGCCAGGACAGCAGCCTCATCTACTGGTTCAATGGCAGCCAGGCTGCCCAGGTGCCCATGGTGAATGGACCGAATGGCCACGAGGGGCTGAGCGACCACTTCACCCTGTCCGTGTGGATGAAGCATGCCGTGGTGCCCGGCAAGGGCAGGCGGGAAGAGGAGACGGTGATCTGCAGTACAGTGCAGAGCGGTGAGACTTCTCCCGGGGTGGTGACGCTTCTGCTCACTGCCTCTTGACTCCTTGCAAGGGATTGTCCCTGCAGGAGTAAATCTCTGATGTTCCAAAGCGGGACTTGGGCAGGGGTTCCTCCTTAGAGACACGGCTTCTTTAGTGTCCCTTTTCCTGGGATCGCTCAAGCCTCCTTTGAGCACGTGGTGCTGGGTGCCAGTCATGCATGGCAGCGTGGGCTTCTGGGTTCTGGCCAGTGGGACTGCTTGGAGCGTGACACGTAACTCCCTGTGCTTGTCCCTGGCAGAGGATGGCTACTCGCACTACTCTCTGGCTGTGCATGGCTGCCGGATTTCTTTCCTCTACTGGCCGTTGCTGGAAAGCGCAAGGCCCGTGAAATTCCTCTGGAAGCTTGAGCAGGTGAGGACGGGTTTGCATCCTCCCCGTGTCCCTCCTCCTTGTGCCCTTTGCTGAGGCCGTGCCCTGCTGTCTGCCGCAGGTCTGCGACGACGAGTGGCACCATTACGCCCTGAACCTGGAGTTCCCCACGGTCACGCTGTACGTGGATGGCGTCTCCTACGACCCTGCCCTGATCCATGACAACGGCCTCATCCACCCGCCGCCCCCGGAGCCGTCCCTCATGATTGGAGCCTGCTGGGCCGGTGAGTGAGTGCCTGCTCCCCAAACCCTGCTCTTCCCATGTGGGAAAAAAGGGGTGGAGGGAGACCCAGAAGAAGGGAAAGGAACGCCACCCGATATTAAATGATGCAAACCACGCTGCAGCCATCTTGGCTCCTTTGCACCAAAGCTAGCGTGGCTCCTTCCTTCCTCGTGGACCAAGGTAATAACAGCTCAGGGAAAAGAGTTACTGGCAGCTTCCTGGACAACAACCATAAAATATGCAATGGATAGCCAGCTTTCAGGCAGAGGAGAGTTGAAACTCTGTACCTCATTCAGGCACTGGCGTTTCTATCAAAGCCTTTCACCAGCAAGCAGGCAGTACTATTTATACTGCTGATTGTGTTGATGGGGATTTCTCTGTCTCGAGGGTCTATATGAAAAAGTCTTGAATCCTTCAGTACAGGAATTGGGTTGAAAGACAAAAATCAGGTTAAGAACAAAGTTAGGCCACTACTAGATTAAAACCTGTTCTGTGGAGATGCAAGGCTGCATTTCTCAGAGCCTTCAGTTCTCCCAATGGACTGAAGCAGGACAGAACTAAAGCAATTTGCCTACTGCTTGCCTTCACTCCATTGGAAATTTCTAGCAAGATCAAATCTTTTGCCGTACTGCTGCTTCTCTAAGGTCAGAGATCTTCTCACAGCTCTGTGCTTTCTTGATCGGTGTTTTGCAGACAACCAATACTGATCAGCTTGGGACCCTCTCCTGGAGCTATCTGAGTCTCTAAGGGATGTTGAGAACACTGCTTGTTGAGAACATGGCTAATTCCCAAAATAGATAACATTGGGAGAGAATTGAAAAACTGCAAACACTATAGTTTCTCCCTTAAGTCAGCTACTCATCCCACAGTCTCACCATCTGCTTCATGAGAGGAACTCTGCTCTCTGTCGTCTGTGATGTGCTGCCTCTAGGGCTGAAGGGTGCACTGCTTGGCACTGTTGTTCTGGACTGGCCAATACAGGCCCTTGTACAGATACTTGCCTGACCCTGTAATTACCATCTTCCAGTGCCTTATTGCTCATCCGGATGTTCTCTTTTTGCAGAGGAAAAAAACAAAGAGAAAACCAAAGGAAGTGAGAATGTCACTGATTCTGTCCAAGGTAGGGTAAAGAAAGAAGATGGGTCTCTTCCCCTCTTGACAATGCATGACTATCACTTCTTGCATGGTGCCTTCCTCATACAGCTTCCCCAGTCCTGTCCTGCCACCTCCCACCGCCTTGGGAGGAAACCCCTTATTTGGCAGATTGGTCCTTGATACCTTGATACCTGTGGAGCATGAAAAGGCTGATGGAAGGACTGCAGCCTGCTTTGAGAGTTGGAGTATGCTTTTTGTGTGGAGAAAGAGTACTCATGCCTGATCATTAAAGCTGGTCTCTGAAGAACACAATAGCTATTAGAGACATCAGGAGATGTCACCTCATCCCTAACTATCTGTGGAATGTGTAGTTTCTTTTACAAGCCCTCACAGGAAACAGAGTGAGAAGGGGACAAGAAATTGTTCCCATCTGGCATTCAGCAGTTTGATAGAAATGTCTCTATGCTACCCACCATCCACTGCCCTTGTCTTTTTGTTGGTGTGTTTTTCTCGCTTTTCCCCATCTGGAATTTCAAAAATTTTCATCTCCTTTCTTCAGCATCCCCTGTTTTCTTATTGTCTTTGCTTTTCCATATCCTGTGCAACCCTCTGTCCGTCTCTATCCCCCTTGACATCTGTATATCCCTCACATTGTTGCCTTTGTTGTCTGGGCTTTTCCATGCCCCACGCCCCCCTCTGTATCTCTACCTCCCTTACCTCTGCATGCCCCTCACACAGTTGCTTCTGTGGTTTTGCTCTCTTCCTCGCCATGTCTCTCACACCCTCCACCTCCCATGTTTCCCTCAGGAGATCCTCTGTCGATACACCACTACTTCCATGGTTACTTGGCTGGCTTCACTGTGCGCCCTGGCAGCTTGGAGAGCCGGGAGGTTATTGAATGCCTGTATGCCTGCCGTGAGGGGCTTGATTACAGTGACTTCGACAGTCTGGGCAAAGGGATGAAGGTATGCCCATCTGCCCAGCTTGCATGGGTCTCCTCCACTCTCCTCCCCAGCCTTGCTTCCCAGGACTTTGCCTGCTCCCCCACCTCAGGCAGCTCCCCGCCTTTCTCCTATGTGTCTCTCTCAGCCTGGATTCCTGTCATTTGCCAAGGAGCCATGAGTATTCTCTTTTCTTCCACCTCTAGGTTCACGTGAACCCCTCTCAGTCCCTGCTCACCTTGGAGGGTGATGATGTGGAAACCTTCAACCATGCAATCCAGCATGTGGCTTACATGAACTCACTGCGCTTTGCTACCCCTGGGGTCCGGCCACTCAGGCTCACCACTGCTGTCAAGTGAGTGGGCAAACCAGCACCTCTGGCTCAGTTCAGCAAGAGGGTTGCCTCTCTTTTGACTAAAGTTACGCTGACTCACTTTGTGTTTTAAAATAATTGTATTTTAAGATGGTCTCAAAATGGGTAAAAATCTTCCTGAAAATGAATTATCCGATATCGAAATGGATACTGTAGTACTGGTTCCTAATGCCTATGCAGAACTTCTGCCTCCACTTGCAGTGTTCCAGGCGTGTGGACTGGTTTTAATTTTCTCCGTGTTTGTTGATGTGACCAAGTCACCAGATTCCAGTGGTGTCACTCCTACCACACGTCTCTGCCTTGTGCAGCAGGCTGTAGGGAAGCTTTAGGAAGACTGCTGGAAAAAGAATATTCCCTTCCCTGGAAGTAATGGGCAGGAGGTGATCTCTTATAATGTTGTTATTGGAAGCTTGGGGCAACTGATGCTTTCTACTGCTCTCCTTCAGGTGTTTCAGTGAGGAGTCCTGTGTCTCCATTCCTGATGTGGAAGGCTATGTTGTGGTGCTACAGCCTGATGCCCCCCAGATCCTGCTGAGTGGCAATGCCCACTTCGCTCATCCTGCCTCAGACTTTGAGGCTCCGGAAGGAATTCCCCTGTTCCCCAACCTCCAGATCACCTGCTCTATTTCTCACCAGGTGGAGGCCAAGAAGGATGAGAACTGGCACGGTACCGGTGAGTGGAGTACAGGGCAAGGTGTAAGAGACAAACTGGAAAGACATCCAAGAGCTGCGGTCCTGCAGGGGAAGTAGAGCCCCTGTAATTACACCCGAAAGCGAGAGTTTACAAATTTAGAAGCAAGGCACATTGTCTGTCAATATGTAGGCTAATCGGCTCTTATCCCTTTCTGCTCCTCCCTGTACTTTTTCTAACCACTCAGTTCCTTTGCCTCACTCTCTCCTAATTCTTTCCCAGGCTGCTCATTCCTAATCCCTTTTACATTTTACCTACATTTCCCTTTATTGAATCTAGTGCTGGATGGATGTCCTGCCTGTTACTCTCTCTACTCCTGCACTTACTGAGTCTCATCCTACTTCATTTTCTCCTGCTTTCTTTTCATACTTCTTGCTCCCTTCCTTCTCTTCCTGCCTTACTTATTCCTGTGAATTCCCCAGTCAGTTTCCTCATACCCTACAGTACCCCGTTCTTAAAATTCTTCCCATCATGCTCAGATTATTTCTCTGCAGTCTGTGCTCCATGTGTCCGTTCGCTTCTTTCATATCTGTTCTGGTAATGGGATGTTTTGCTCCTACTTTTCTGTTCAGAAGCTTTGCCTTTCCTCATACAATGATGAGTTCCTTGACTTAAGAGCAGATTGTTCTCAATCCTGCTGAAAGCAGTTAGTTCTTCAATGTGGTTGCCATTTTAAAGAAGATAAGATCTCAACCATGGTAACCAACAGTGTGAGACAGGGAAAAGCTTTCAAAAGCATGCAGGGCCTGGGAATGTGTGTGTGTTGTTCCTAATTTGCACACTGTCATAACAAAGTCCTTACAGCCAAGATGTGTTATCATGAACCAGACTGATAATAGTATGTTGTTCCAAAATAAAGTGACTTTATTATGTGCATAGATAATGTCATTAGAACCATCCTGCAACAAGTAATTAGACTGACAGTGATTTTACTTAAGGTCAGTGCTAGGTGGTGAAGAAGTAATTACATATGATGTGAGCACTCTTAGGTAAGCAGGTATCCCTCTGAATAACTCCTTCCTTCTCTGATGGCTGTCTGGCTTTCTGGCCATATCTTCCTTCTGTTTGCATCTCAGTGACAGACACACGAATGTCAGATGAGATTGTGCACAACCTGGATGGCTGCGAGATCTCACTGGTAGGAGATGACTTGGACCCAGAGAGGGAGTATCTGCTCCTGGATGGGGCACTGCTGCAGCAGCGGGGCCTGGAGCTCGTTAACACCTCTGCCTACCTGACCATCGCAGGTGCGTCCTCTCCACGGTCACAGTTATCTGGTTATGCCTCTGTCACCAACTCTCAGGCATCACTGGGACAAGCACCCGACCTTAAGTTGTGTTGGTGCACTTTGTGACACTGACATGTAACCATTTCTTGAACTCCTGGCTTTTGGAAGTTGCAGACCATTTCCTTGGGGAGGTGGCTTTTCCTCTACCACAAAGTACTGGGACATGGTGTCAACTCTCACCCAGGCTTGTATCACTCCTCCTGACTTACTCCTTGGGGTTTGGTGTTCTCAGGTGTCAGTAGGATTTTGCATGACATGACAGGTTCAACACATCCCACAGCTTGTGGACTGGTACAACACTTTTGTGCTCTCCAGAAGGTAACAGGGCTGTTGCTCTCAATCCTTCCTTCCCTTCCACTTGTTTTAGTGATGCAAGCAGGGATTCCATCAGGTCCTTCACAGCCAGCTCCATCTCTGAGCCCATCCCAAAATTAACAAACTCAGCATTTCCTTGGATCCCTCTGTAGCTTCTAGTTGCTGCAGGGTTAGGATGCCAGGTGACTTTGGAGCAGGAGCTTCCTCACCTGACGCCTCTCTTCTTGTCTCAGGCGTGGAGAGCATTGCGGTTTACGAGGAGATCCTACGCCAGGTCTCCTACCACATCAACCACGGTGCTGCCCTCTATGAAAGGAAGTTTCACCTGTCCTGCACCGAGATGAACGGACGCTACTCCAGCAATGAGTTCACCGTCGAGGTACAAGGCTGATACCTGTACACAGAGATTCTCCTGCATGCGTGGGGAGGACACGGTGCATGGGAATGCATAGAATGTGCCGTGGATACAGGGTTGAGTCTCCTCGCTCTGGTCTTTCTGCAGGTCAATGTTCTCCACAACATGAACCGAGCTGCTCATCCTAACCATATGCTGAGCTCCCAGCAGTTTGTGCACCGAGGCCATCATTTACCTGCAGAGCTGTCTGGGCACAGTTTGGCAAGCACCCACAGCAACCCAAGTATGTAACACTATCTTTTGGGTTTGTTCCTTTAGATCAGGATGCTGATTTTCTGATATCCTGGCAGAACCTATGGTGGAGGATTCCTCTCAGGCTCCCTGCACCCATTATCAGGTTCTCATTATACTGTCCTGTTCCACTCCTCATTAGCCAGTGGACCACAGTCTTTGTCAAATTGTATTTTAGAGCATGCTGCAACAATCCTCCTCTTGTGGGATATTATTTTCTTGATGTTCTGGAAGCAGACTGAAATCTACACCTCAGAGGGTCTAAAAAGAGTAACTGTAAGCTGACTTCATTCATGCACCTTGCAAAGGTGCTGTGTGGGCTTGTGTAATTTCAGAAAGAAGCTTCAATAGCAGGAGAGAAAAGTGAGTCAAGACTGCCACTGCTCTAAAGAAAGAAATGGGAGTAGGTGGTGGTCAGCAAGGCAGGAAAATACAGGAGATGGCAACACAGAGACAAGAGGAGAATTCTTGCCCCTGAAACAGAGGAGAGAGAAGCCTGAAAGCTAAACTAGATGTTTGTTTGTGCTGGTAGCCCTGTGCCTTAGGCATGACCAGACTCCAATTGATTCCTCCTGGGCTGCAAAAGCTCTGGGACTTGCTACAGTCATTTTGGTCCCCTGTCATAGGGGAACAAGCAAGGCACCTTTGAGCTAGCTTTTGCTGGAGCTTCCTGCAGTAGCTGATCCCAAGCTGGTCCAGTCCTGCAGCTGGCACTGCAGGGGCAGCCTGTGCCTGTGCCAGCCTTTGCCTCTCCCTTCCCCAGCTCTCCCTGATGGCAGCAGCAAACTTGTCCCTGCTGAACAGAACCACAAACAAATTCATGGAGGGCCTAGATAGATTTTGCAGGGAAGGTGGTTATCTGGGGAGTTAAGGCTCAGTCTGCAGGCCTAAAACAAACACATGGGAGTCGGGCTGATGGTCTTAGATGAATTTCAGGTTTTCTCCTATGGAGAAGCCAGGCTTTTGCCACAGCACTAATTAGAAGTCCATCATAGCATTCACATCTGCTCCATGTGCAATGAAGGCATCTTTTGGCTTCTTGCTTTCTCTACTGCTTGCACAGAAATCACACTCTGAAAATTATCCTCGAGCCCTTAGAGGCTGTCCCCAGCACGCATTTCTCCCTCCCAAGAGCAGGACAGAGATATATGCAGTGCAACGTATTCTGGTGAATTCTGCAGATAAAGATGTGCAGAGTCTACAGGTCAGGCTGACATCACAGGAGCTGCCTGTGCCCAGGGGCATAGACAAGTCAGGGTGTGTTCCTGCATAGACTAAAAACCCAAGCTCTGCCCAGGGATCTCAGTTCCTGGATGTCAGGTTGGACATGCACGTTTCTGTGACAGACTCTAGACACAACTTCTCACTTTCTCTCTTCGAAGTGGTCCCCAGTGCTGCCACTGTCATCATCGTGGTGTGTGTGGGCTTCCTGGCACTCATGGTGATCCTGGGCATCCTGCGCATCCATTCCCTGCACCGGCGGGGAGTGGGGCAAGAGGTCCCTGGAGCCGCCGAGTCGGGGCACGGCAGCACCGGAGGCAAAGAGAGCGACATGTTCTGGGACGACTCAGCCCTCACCATCATCGTCAACCCCATGGAGGTGAGGAGCAGCCACTGTGGCCGGGGCTGGGCAGGCACTTGGGTTGTCAGACGCTTCCCCTTATCCTGTATCTCGCCTCCGCAGTCCTACCAGAGCTGTCAGGAGAGGGCAGCAGGGAATGCGGAGGGCAGAGCTGGCCAGGGCGTGGAGGATGACGACGACAGCACCGACTCGGAGACACCCGACTCCCCGGACAGCAGTGACATGAATGACCGGCACATCATCCGCAAAAGTGACGTCTCTCACCGCTACTAGGAGCTTTAAAACACCCGCCCAGTGGATCCCCCCAAAACATATGGCAGGAAGGAGGAGGTGTCTTACTTTCAACTTCTTTCCAGCCCCACCGTGTACACATGTGCTCCTCCCTCACTGATCATTTCTGCCTTCCGTGTTCCTTCATCTTCTGCCATTCTCACCGTGGACATTCCCCACATTATTGACCCCCCATCTGGCTCTCCAGAAACGTGTGTTAGGGCATTTACACATGATGGTGGCACAGTTCAAACTGTGGTGCAGGTGTTGGAAAGAATGGAAATCTGAAAGGCAGAGCCAGCCATAGGGCTCAGAGTGGGGTTTCTCACAACCCCTTCCCAGATATTATATATATATATTGTATATTTTTTCAATGTTGTCATTTGAGGTTTATTCTCGTTTCATGCAAAAGAAAAAAACCAACAAAAAAAACCAACAACAAACAAACCACTGCAGCTTTGTGTCGCTTTGTAAAATTGTCAATACTCCTAATACTAAATGAATGAAGGTAAGAAAGATGAGGAGACAAAGTGGATTTTAAAATAAATGGATTTCAAATAAAACATTCAGGACTTCTGCAGTTTTTCAATACAACCAGGGAAAGAAATAGTGTAGCCTCTAATGCGAAACTGGAGCTTGTCCAGAGTATTTACCAAAATTACTACCTTATCTCAGGGAAGGGTTACATTTTTTAGCAAGTGTGATGAAACAAGAAAAACACATCACTCAGGACCCTACCCCCTTACTTTTTGAGACTCAAAATACTTTGTAAACACAATGTAGCCTTCCTCAGGACTCAGTGCTAGGGACCCCCAGAGGAACAGAAGGCACTCAAGCCTGTGGCAGCCAAATGTAGCACAGGCAGCAAACTAAATTCTTGAACACTGGAAAATAAAATACATAAGGCTCTTTCCATACACTTAGTGTATCAAAGAAACAGGCCAAATCTCCTTAGCTTCGTCCATCTTCTCACATGATCTACTTTCTTTATCATTATGATAGAGTATTTTCTATACCAGGGGTTCCAGCTCGTAGAACAGCCCCAGCACTTCTGGGGGAAGGAGGCATCTTCCTCTTTCTGCTGAGCAAGGAGTGGATGGAAACACAACAAATACTAGCACAGCATGGCTCTGAGCCCAGCAGTAGCATGAGTTAGGATAGTGCTTCAGAGCAGGTTGTGCTTCTTTCCTAGATCTCCTTGGTCTGGTTTTTCAGACCTTGCAAGACAAAAAGGGGCTGTCAGCTGCCTGACACATCTTGGGGCAATGGCTGCAACACATGAAGGGCCCAAAGGAAAATTCTGCTATTTGTTGGCAGCCAAGGTTGAGAAATCCTCCTTAGGGGCAAGAAGGCAGAACAGTAGGTGAGAGTGGAAGAGCCCCTCTGGAGGCAAAGGTTGCAGCACAAGATCTCTGCTTGCTGCAGTTCTCTCAGCTGTTTCAGCTCTAGCCTGTCTTTATGCCCAACTGTGCCCACGTATGGTTGTTACTGGGTCCAAAAGAAGTGAACATGCTGGGGCTAAGACACTTACACTTTTCTGCTTTGTCTCCTCCCCACTAAATTCCATGCCTTTCATCAAGGGAGTTTACAACAGGCACTGTCAAACCAGTGCCCGGACATCTTGAAGCACTGGAATAATTCAAGTCTCCAGAAGGCAAAAAAACCCCAACATTGTGCGCATTGGAGCAAAACCTTCGGCACAAAATAGTCATTTTGTCCTGAGCATGCCTGACCCAAATCTGATCTGTGACAAAAAGCACCACCTCTCAGAGCACTGCAGAAGAATGTCCCTCTACCTCCACAGCAGCCTCAGCCAAGTGCTACAGCTTACAGGGTGGAAGAGGCCAGATGTATGATGAGTTCGTAGGTGGCCATGATGATGGCTGCGTTTGGGATCTGGCGGATCAGGTGTGCCAGCAGCCCCCGGTACAACGCCAAGGGTCCCTCTTCATGGGCCACGAGCTGCAGAGTCTGTGTGAAGGAGCGGTACCGCGAGCCTTCCTCTCGCAACCGCGTCCGAATGACCTCTGCAGGGACAAGAAGGGGAGCCATGTATTAGCAGAGGGATCCTACAGGCATGTAGGCATCCTACAGGCAGAGGCATCCTACAGGCATCTCCCCTCAAGGAGAACAGATGCAAGGAGAGTGGACTCACTCACCGTGTGGATATGCAATGCATGTAGCACATGTTTTGGAGACAGCAGCAGCGCCCATAAGTCCGAAGAAATCGTTGTTGTTTGGTGGAAGTGTGGGTGATGGAGAGTGGGAATGCTGGCTGTTTCTCAGCTCCTTTTTCAGTGCTTCGTAGATGACAAAGTGTATGATGGTCTCTGACACTCCAGCGTAGGAGGCAGTGACCCCACGGTAAAATCCACGCAGGCCTTCAGTGCGGTACACGTGCATGGCACACTGGAGAGCGTTCCTGGCCACCTCCCCCTTCGCCCTGGAAGGAAGGCAGAGGGTTAGGACAGCATTCTGCACCCCTACCCACACTGCTGTTGTGAACACAGCCATAAGCCTCTTGCCCAGCCTATGACTGGCCGTGTTCTGATGAGAAATCACAGATCTCTCCCTGCCCGCCACCCCCCAAACCAATCCTGATGTGACAGGGAGTGGCTCTGCACTGCTGGCCTGCCTTACCTGGCTTCCAGCTGCATCCTGGTTTTCACTAACCAGATGGGGTTGGTGAGTGTGGCTGAGCTAATGCCTGGGGAACAGAAGAGGAAGACAGCTGTGATTGCCAGGATCACGCTGACAGTTCGTGAAGAGGTGCTGATCTATCAGCTCTCTGAGCTCTGCTTGGCAAGCTGCAGGCATTTGCAATTTGAGAATGACCTTGAGGAGAGATATTTAGGGCAGACTATTTGATTTCTCCTCCTCCCCTATTCCAGCCTTTGTCTAGTGTTAATTAGCTCCTCTGCCTCCAACAAAACCCTACTATAGGCCCGGGTGTTACAAAGAGGCAGGAAACAGCATGCTAATTTTGCAAGAGTGGAGGATTTTGTTAGAGAACTGGGATATAACAAGAGAAATGGTTCCATGAGTGGTCTAAATTACATACTGCCTTCTCCCTCTCACAGCACAGAGCTCATGATAGCAGCTGACTGAGTAAAGACTAGACTTCAAGAGATGAGCCTAAGAAGAATGAAGAGTGAGAAAACATTTTGGTTACCAAAGGAACTCACTTCTCCACACGTGGAGGGAGAAAACTTCAGAGCAGCAATGGAGAAGGAATGAAACACACAGGCTTTTCCAGACAGAAGGACCTCTTGGCTTTGATTTGAGACAGAAAAGGCTCACCTGCACAGGCTGCTGCTAATATGTGTACTTTCTTGGACTCTGGTACCAGGACAGTATTAAGCCTCTCCTTAGCAGCAGAATAGGCAGCAAAATATATAGCCCTGGTTGGAAAAAAATGCAGAAGAGGTTACAGCTCCCCTATGAGGAGCAGAGACATTACTGTGCAGTCTCACTCCAATTTTTCTTACTCCCTGCACAGTTTTGTCTAACATGACATCAGATATCATTTATACCTGGCCCACAGCAATCATCTTAACACTGTGATCAGAAGCTCCAGAAGATGTCTGTGTGAAGGGGTCCTGTGGCACATGAGCACAAGGCCCAGACTGCTTTCAGAAAGTGGAGCAACAGTTATGACACAGGTCCCTTAAAGAGTGTACAACATGAGGCACTGTCATGGAGCAGTACTCACCGGGAAGGAGCAACTCCAGCGAGGTTTGGACCCAGACCTCGGAACAGGGACCGTGTGCCTTCCTTCTCAAGGATGGACCTACAGAAGGAAATGAACAGAGAAATCAGCAGAATAACTAAGCTGGGGGCTCTTCTGTTCCTCCTCCTTCTTTGTTCTTCAGTATTTCTTGTGGCACTCTCTCCTCACCTCCCATGTTTTCCTTTTTCTGCCCTGCTCTCATTTTCTCTCCCATCACTTCTCTCTCCTTCAGTCACAGAATCATGGAATCACTTGGTTGGAAATGACCTTAAGGATCATCTAGTTCCAACTGGCCTACCACGGGCAGGGACACTTTTCACTAGTCATTGCATCCTATTCTTGACAATGCTATCCCTCTGGGTCTGATCAAATCACTAGCTGAGAAATTTCTCACAGTCCCCTAAGCTGCCCTGCAGAGCACAGATCGCTGGTGAGAAGCAGATGTACCTGTGCTGTGATCAAACCTTCTACTGCACTTGTGGCTTCCAGAGCCCCAGCTCAACTCTCTTTCTCTCTCCCCTCACACTCTCCACCTGATGGCCAAACCATCACTTCCCTGGTGCTAACAGGCACACTGCCCTGTTCTACTCACCTCAGCAACTTGAGCACTCCAGGAGACGGTGGGGTGGGATTCATCAGCCTCACGCTCATCCCTGGCAGCTGTATCTCTGGGAGGCACAGAGGCCGCAGTGCCAGCTGGGATGACTGCAGACGTGTCTTCACCACTTCCAGGGGACAGGTCAGGATGGCTCCAGCTGTGCCACCGCATCTAGGGCACAGCAGCACATTTAAGAATGACCTCTGTGCCATAATAGGACAATTATTCTGACCCTGCTTGTCCACAACTTCTCTCCTCTGGGAGAGGACGTTAGGTACCCCAGCCTGTGTCACACATGACCTCCTGCTCTGACACTGATTAACGTAACAGCTCAGCTCGGGACATCATCTGGCAGCCTCACTCTGAAACCTCACTCAGACAAAGAGTCCCAAGTCCGTGGGGACTCAGCAGTGCCCCAGAGCAAACATTTCTGCTGCCCAGCCTCACTGCCAAGCCTTCTGCTGAGGTCACCAGGCACCGTGGCCCACACCTCGCCACAGCCACACCGGCTCATGAGGGGCAGCACAGAACTCTCCCACCTCTCAGCCTGCCCGTGTATTTAATCCATAATTACATCAGACCCACATTTGCAAGGCCCTGTAAACAAGATCTGTATTTTCTGCCAACAGCCAGGCTCTCTCCAAGCCTGGATTGCCTAATGAAAGAGGACCCCAACCTTCAGCAGGCAGAGCCTATTTTTGGAATTCATGAACCATCTCCATCAATGGGGCTCATCACACTGCAGGAATGCTGAAAGGACATATATCCCCTTTTTCCCTTTCCACTGCCCACGGACAAGTCAGAACTGATACATTTGGTTCTCAGCTCCTGTCTCTCTAAATCCTTCAACTAATAACTCTGCTCTTCTAGTGGATACTCAGTACCTGAAAGACCATTTTGAGGTGAATTTGAATGTAAGCCATGCAAGAGGCTTTGACAAATGGCTGATTGTTCACATCCGCTACAGCCAAAGTTGCTTTGTTTCACAGGACGGGGAGGCTTAATAAAAAACTCACTCTGCTCCAATGAAAGAAAAATCAACCAAGAACTACAAGATTTCAGGGAAGAGTCAGGTACAGCACCAGAATTACATATGACAGTGCAGGACAGCAAATAGCGAGAGTTCTGAAGAATTATTTTGAAAAAGTCTATACTGCTCAGTGAACATACACAGTATTCTCACAGCCTTCGCTCCTAAGCCTTCGTTATCATTACCAACAGGAATAGGGGTTAAAAAAAAAGAGAAAAGAAAAAGAAAAAAGAAAAGAGAAAAGAGAAAAGAGAAAAGAGAAAAGAGAAAAGAGAAAAGAGAAAAGAGAGAAAAGAAAAGAAAGAAAAGAAAGAAAAGAAAAGAAAAGAAAAGAAAAGAAAAGAAAAGAAAAGAAAAGAAAAGAAAAGAAAAGAAAAGAAAAGAAAAGAAAAGAAAAGAAAAGAAAAGAAAAGAAAAGAAAAGAAAAGAAAAGAAAAGAAAAGAAAAGAAAAGAAAAGAAAAGAAAAGAAAAGAAAAGAAAAAAGAAAAGAAAGGCTTGGATGTCTATTGCACTGACATCCAAGAGTTGGAGATATGGCAGCTAGGAGATTATGCAGCTAATGATGCCAGCAATTAGCTAAGCTATTCCATAACACTCATGTTGCTTTGTCAAGCACTCAGCAGATGTGCACGTGTGGCAGATGTGGTGACGACTTGCAGAGCAGTCCATCAGCAGCAATTTCCCTGAGGAGGTATCTGAATGAGTGGTGGGAGTCTGGCAAGGTGACTCCCGAATTTGGCTCCAGCTCAGAAGACGACATAGAGCAAAGCAGTGAACACCCTGGCTCAGGTTCTCTGGGTGAACAACATGAGCAAGCACAGACACCAAGACACAGCCTATTCAGCAATCCAGAGCTACATGAGGGAGGGTCTCCTTTTACAAAGGCCACACTTGATTCTTCCCATACAGACCATATTCACTTAGGGGGTCCAACAGTCCTGTTCTTTTCCATAGATTCTATTAATTTGCCTTGTGCAGGCTCCAGACTTGCATGCCAGTTGTTTCTTTGACCAGAAGTACAGTCTCCAGTTCAGGAGAAGATTGAGTACAATGGTGACAGATCAAGTTCTCAAAGGTTCAAATAGGGCAGTTTCAACTCCTCATCTCAAAGCTAAGCAAACAATACATGAGGAAAATATTGAGAGAAAAAATTTCTTGGCATACTAATAATTCTTCTCTCTAATAGTGCATGAGGAAGCAAAAGTTTATGTAATGTTCTCTTAATATTTAAGTTCTTCAAGAAGTCCCCACCTGCAATGGTCAGGATCTGAGTTTGAACACATGCTTCCAGCATGTATAAAATTTTCCTGAGGTCAAGTTCCTGAAGCTACTGATACATACAGATAATTAAAAAGTATTATAAAAGCAATAATAACAATTAAAGAAAAATTTACTCCTTAACATAGTGGCCATTTAATCAGCAGAGAGTGTGAGGTGAAGGGCCACTGTGAGCCAATATGCCTCAAGGGCAAGACTAAAGAGGCAAAAAGAACACCCATTAATTAAAGCTAAGGAAACGAGGGGTACCAGTTGTTCAAAACTAGAAGAAATCTCAACTGTGATGGATTACTGTGCATTACATGATGATACAGCTGCTTACACTCTATGAAAGGCATAGGTCTGCAAAACTCTTCTGTTTCAGGAGAAATGGAAAATAATGCGTCATTACTCTAGAAAGCAGGAACTAAAGCAATTTCTGTAAAATAGGATGAAGAGCGGCAGCAGAAAATGAGTACAACATGTACTCTCAGAGCAAAGCTGTGGCAAAGTGCTAATTGAAGAAGGTGGGTAATTTTACCTTAGAAAATGGTACTTAGCCTCTAGATCTTGCTTTCACATTTTAAAGGGAAAACCAACAAGTTTGAGGTGACAGAAAAAGAGGATTAGTTGAGAAATACAAAAGACACTGTTAACATTTTTAAAATTATCCAGAAGGTGTATAAGGACATGCACAGAGGTGACAAGGTTTACTGGTAATTCATGTTAGGATTATTTAGGATGGCCAAAAATTAAGATGGGTTGAAGATCTTCATTTAAGAATAGCAATGCTGGATCAGACAAACCTGCAGTTAAACCAGGTTTCTGCCTAGGACACAGACAAATAAAGGTCACCTACAGAAGAGCTGGAGAAATACCTCCAGAACATTCTTCCAACTTCCCATAATTTTCAGTTCAGGGATTTCCTCAGCCAGAAACGTTGCCTTGCTTCTAGTAGCCTTCAACACATACATTTTAATTAATCTTTTAACAATGTTTCCTGGACATATAAGAAGCCTTTACCCTCTACTATTCTGTGGCCAGGAGTCCCACAGTTTAATTGCCCACTGTGGGAAGAACTGTGTTCTTGCATTAGTTCTGAACAAAAGTCTCACAAGTTTCTTTGGCTGTTCCCCAGTTCTTATACTGGAAGAACTGTTCCTGAATGAATGAGACCCTGTTTTGTTTCATTACATAAATCAATAATATTAAATATAGTGCAGCAATAAACTGAACTCTTCACAAACCTATTATTGACATTATTATCCCCAGGGTTTTAATTAGCTGTAATTCAGGAGTATTGCTTAATGGATGAGGACGAGATACAGACTGACAAAGTTCCCACTAGTGACATCCTTGTCACTAGCCAAACTCTCAGTTTTTCAGGAACCATGGTGGAAAAAAACAAAGAAAAGCTTTAGAAGAAAGCTAAGAAAGAAAAATGTATTAAGAAAGTCTAAGATGCAATGATTATATAGTTCAAAGGATAAATTAATAAAAGAGAATAATGTATACAAAATAAAAATGGAAACAGACAGGACAAGTACACATATGCAAAGACTGACATAGCACAAGAACTGCATTAGCTGCAGAAAACTGGAAATCTACTAATTAAAACCAATTAAATTATGTGCCTTATTGTACATGCTGCATCACAGGCTTCACTGTCACACGGACTCCAGCAAACTGGTGGGATTTGGAAAGGGATTAGGTGGCTGCCTAAGTAGAGGACTTCTGCAGTCACTCAGCAAAGTCCGGAGGACCACATTATCTTCTACTTTAGGGCACCATAAACTTGAAGCTCATTGTTTTGAGGCTTTAAAGAGAGGAAGGGGGAAAACCCATGGGACAAATTACTTGCACACGGGCACGCTTCTAATGCAGAGAGGCACAGCTGGGATCCAAACACCTGACTCACCAGAACCAGCCGCACTATTTAAAGCCGGAAAAGCCACAGAGGAATCTCAGCCATGCGCTGATAGAGAGAGCTGGCCGCCCTCCTGAACGCATGGAAGCCCCGACACTTGTCCCGCTGAAGAGGCCTCGTGGCACCCTTGGTACAGCGCCCCGCTTCCCTTGCCCCACATCCCCAGCAGCTCCGGTCGGATGAAACCCCATGTCCCACAGGGAGGCTCTCCGTCTTCCCAAACCGCCAAGCCAGACATTCCCCCTGGCGCCGCCGGGCTGCTCGGCAGCGCCGAGCCCCGATCCAGACCCGGACCCGGCACAGCCGCGACGGCGCGGACGGGGACAGCGGGGACAGCGGGGACAGCGCTGCACCGGCGAGGCTGCTCTGCCCCGGCTGCGGCGGCTGCCGGACCCGCGGCCCGAATCTCGCCCTCCTGCTCCCGCCCGCCTCCCGGGACACTCACCCTCCGGCGAACAGGTGGAGCAGCGTGCTGGGCTGCGACATGGCCCCGCCGCTGCCGCCCGGCCCCGGCCCCGCTCCCGGCCCCGCCGCAGCGGCTCCCGCCCGGAGCAGCGGCAGCGGAAGGGGCGGGCGGGGCGCTGCGAAGAGAGCCAGGGCTCCTCCGTGCAGATGTACGAGTGATAGCTCACACGGCTCCTTTGGCCCCGCCACTCAAGGCTCTGCCATTAAAAACAAACGAACAACGCCCCCAAGCCTCCAAACCGACCCCCAAACTTAAACAAACTCAAACAAACCCGTCTTTGTTTTGCAAGTAGGGGAGCCAATGCAAACTGATTTTTTTGACCACGTGAAAGAGATGGGTCCAAGAGCAGAGCCAAGTCGTTTCTGACTCTCGTCCTCGCTCATGGGACCACAGATGCTTCTTCGGATGTTTGGGTTCATATGAAAACCGTCCACTGCTCTCCACAAAAACGTCCGAACCCTCTGAGTAAATTAGACTCATGACTTTGAAGTTCGGAGGATCAGTTTGAGAAAGACAGGGAATATTCAGGGGCAAAAGATCCTCTGTTGCTTTTTCAAATGCACAGTTTCAGAGCGCATCAGAGTACATTGAACATCATCTCCCTTAAAAAAAGGAGAATGTACATCAACATATGCTGTTGCCAAAAAGGCACACATCCGATCAGTTTATGTGTTTAGGAGGATAGCCTGAAGGTCAGATGAAACAAGCTGTCAGAACAGCTCTGTACTGCTGTGACTTCACTCACAGCACTGAGTGACACAGGACTGAGTGTCCAGTTTGGGTACCACGCTGCTACAACAGAGACAAATATGGGAAGTGAATCCACAGAGGGGAATAACTACCTTGGCCACTCAAGCAGAAGGACTGAAAAAAATTGCAGCCTTTAGTCTGGAGGAGAAGGAATTAAGGGAGACGGAGACATGACAACTGAGTCCAATTAAGTACAAAGATACTTTGAAAAGGAAATGAGTACCTTATCTGCTGTGGAAAAGAACAGAACTATTAGCTCATCAGTAGTGCCTGTCACTACCTGGGCAATGAGGGGAAGACCAGTAAAAAGACTGGCTTTCTGGTCAGTAAAATTGGAAACTGGTCAAAGATACCTAGAAGTTCGAAGCATTTTTCACTTGTCTTCACTGTGGTAGTGGCTAAGTGAATATCTTAAATAGCACACGTTGCAAGTGGGGAAAAAGTCATTCTAGATTTCTAAGCACTTAGGCAAAGTCAGGGCTTTCAGACCAATTAGGGCTGATGAATTTCGTCCTGTGATGGCTGGAGAACTTGGAGAATGGCCCACTAGCCATTACCATTGAGATATCTAGACTATTGAGAGGTTCAGAAGACTGGAAAAGGACAAATATATTGGCCATTTAAAAAAAGAAAATCAGATTAATTACTGGCCAGCCAGCATCATTTTACTGCCTTCCCCTGTGATACTGGAATAAGCAAATATGTAGAAAACTCATATTTTCCATTTGCAAAAAGAAGAGATTAAGTTAAACTAATATTTTGTGGCAGACTTGTCCTTGTGGTCAAGGAAGTAACAACAGATGTTAAATCTTTGATTTCAGTAGGACTGTTACTCTGTTTCATCTGACGGTCTAACAAGCACATTAGGAAACATGGGAAACTGGATCTACTGAAATCACTGTTGGGAGAGTCTGATGCTGATTGGAAAATTCTAGGATTAGGTTTTGATGCTATGCTGTCTATCTGTAAAGAAGTAGCAAGGAGTCCTGCAGAGATCTGTTTTCATTGTGCTATTATTGGGGTTTTTCCCAGTAATTTATATAGCGGACTAGAAAACTGTGTCTATTAAAATTAGCAGAAAACATTAACCTGAGAGGGGTTGCAAAGGATTTGATAGAAAAAAAATAGTATTCAAACGATCTTTGATGGGAGAAATAGCCTGAAAGTGTAGAACACCATTTATTAAAAGCATGTGCTAAATTTTGCACCTAGAAAGAAATAATGAATTTCACAAAGTTAGGATGGGGAATTGTTAGACAGAGACCTCCATTTTGGTTTCCATCAGGTCCAGGACCTTCAGCAGAGTATTGGTATTCAGAACAGCTGAAGGATAGCAGAGCCTTCTCAGGACCTGTACTGTTTGCTTCTCTCATCTCTCCAAGAGGTATTGGAGCCCCCTGATAATTTAGTTATTGCTGCCGAATTATTTACACTTCACTTGCAGTGGTGCATTGATTCTGTTTTTTTTTTTTCCTGTTGACTTTAGGTCAGACCCTTTGCTTTCTGCCTGCAAGCAGAAATAGTTGTGGCTTCAGCAGGATGCTTACCCATCAACAACTGTAGCTGTGGTTGTCCTGGATGCTCTGCCACCACTGCCACTTCTGGTCCTTCCAGTTGCAACAGTCTTTTGGGACTCTAAGGGATAAAGAGCCATCCAGCCCTTCAGAAAGAAGGCTGTGGGGGCTTTTTTTTTTTTTAATAGAGCAGTGTTTCCCCGTCCCTGTCCTGAACCAGAAGGTCAAGCTGGTATCATAGGCTGGTGTCATGGGCATACCCCAAAACCTTGTTGGCGTATTTGTAAAAATATTTACAAATCAAAACTGCTTCATGTCTTCTTCCCTGCTCAGTCTGTGATTTTGGATCAGACAGATCTTTTGGATTTCTGTCCATGCCTTATCTCAATGCCTACATTCCCCTTCTCCATGTCTTTGTGAGATCCATTGGTTTTATTTAGGAGCAGCGGTGCCCATCTCTTCATCCTGAAAGTAATTTGGGATTCTGCCCCATAGCATTCTCCATCCCTTTCTCTTCAAGTACTCTTGCTAACCCTTGATCACACTGAGCATACATAGGACTGGCATTTGGTAATAGCAGGTGAGTCTTATTTTAACCTCCCAGGATGCCAGAAATGTGCTTTCAAAATGAATCTTCCAGTAATCCCTGGCCTGGGGTTTGTCCTGCAGGACAGTCTCAGTGAGAGGTTCCAAACGAGATTCCTCTTTGGTGGTGCTAAGCTGCACACAGGGCACGCCTCATGCTCGTCAACCACCAACTGGTGTCCTGTCCACGAGACCAAGGAAAACAGAGTCCAAAGTAAAGCTCCCCAAGCATGTTTTGTGTGGATGTTGTACACCCAGCCCCAATTCTTACAACTTTAAAGGCTTGCTCCTGTTGAGCCATACATACTACTTGCTAGCACAGAACTGGCTGTAGGTGTCACATGCATTTCAAAGCTCTCAGGAGAGCAGGCAGGAAGACCTACTGTCAAAGAATTGTGTCTAAAACCACAACAGATGTCTGTTTTGGACAGATGAAGTGAACCTGACAAATCTGGAGAGGACCCTGCAGAGGAGCATATTCCTTTGAAAAGAAGATGGGATTTGATTCTGAAACCAATTTATTTCTAGCATCCTAATGTCACAGGAGGCAGCACACATTGTGCAACCTCCTCTTGGTGCTTTTCCCATTCTCTTACAGGTTACACACAAATGACCTCTGATTTTCCAGGTGGTTTGTCCTTTGGAACCACAAATGTAGAAGGATCAAGGCTGGGAAGGAGTTGACATTTCTGTGGCTTATCTGAAGGTATCACATACTTTCCAGCTAAATGTGTGCACTCTCAACCTGCCAGCTGTGGCTGCCAGCTGCAATATTTTAGTGATTGCAGAGCAAAGAGTAAAATATCAGTCCATCAGCTGGGCAAAAGCGTACTGATACAGTATGCACTCATCTACGCATATATATGTACATGTACCATATACATCTCATTGAATACGTATATATGAATATATATTTGTGTATGTTGACAATTACAACGAGATGTGTACGGCGCATACCTGTATATATCTCTTGTATATACCTACACATACATATACATACCATACACATCTCGTTGAATACATACATATTTATGTATATTGGCAAATAAAAGTGGATGTGTATAGTACACACCATATATATATACACACTGTTTCATGGCCAGCTGAGGGGCACACCCCCCGGGAGCCGGCACCGGAGCTGCGGGAGCAGTGCGCGGGGAGGCCGCCGGCCGTGCAGCCATCGGGAGGGAGGGGTTGCGGCGGCGAGCGGCGACACAAGCGGCGACACGGGCGACGCTGGCGCTCAGCCTCTTTAAGGCGCTCCACTTTAAGGCGCCTGTCCCTTTAAGGGTGGCCCCGCCCCCTGCGCGAGCCGAGCGCGCCCCGGCGGCCCCAGGTACGGAGCGGGCGGGGGAGCCCCGCGGCCCCTCCGGCGCGGGCCGGGCGGACGGGCCGGGGGACGGACAGACGGACTGGGGCGCGGGGGGCTCGGGCCGGGGGCCGCGGCCTTGCTATCCCGGCGGGCGGGTGGCTTGGTGGGTGTCCGTCCTCTCCCGGGCCGGGCCCGCGGGGGAGGCGGCGCTGGCGGGCGGCAGCCGGGTCGGGGTCAGGCGGTCGCTCCGCCCGGCGCTCACCCGCTGTGTGTGCCGCCCCGCCGCCAGGTGCAGGCGCGGCGGGGTTCGGCGCCGACCCTCTCTCCGTCCGTGCCCGGCGCCATGGCCATGAGGGAGCTGGTCGAGCCGGAGTGCGGGGGCTCCAACCCACTGATGAAGCTGGCGGGGCACTTCACCCAGGACAAGGCCCTGCGGCAGGAAGGACTGCAGGGCCCTCTGGCCTGGCCCCCCGGGGCGCCCGAAGCCGCAGCCGTGAGTATTGCTCTGCTTGCCGGGCTGGCTCTGGGTCCTGCCGGGGCTGGGGCGGTCAGCTCGGGCTGGCCGTGAGCACGGCGGGAGGCTCTCGGTGCAGCTGGTGTCGTGTTGTGTTTTTTTGCGGAAAAAGGCCCAGGAGTCACCCGAAGCAGGGTTGTGGGGTGAGGGCGTGTTTGTGGCACTCAGGGGATGTTGGTGGCTGTGGTGAGCGGTGTGCCTGGCTGACCCAGGCCCAAAGCCAGACAGTACTGGGAGCGGGTTGGACAGGATCCGTCAAAGTGTTTCTGCTCCTTTAGCAGGCAGCTAGGGCAAGAAAATGTTGACAGGTTAAGCTTAAGGAAGAGGAAGATACAATCTAATTGGGTCACTCTGTGTGTGTGTATGTATGTGTGTAGAGAGGGGCATGGGATCGAAACTGTTGACACAATTGTGCACTGTTCCCTGCAGGTATCCAAACCACTGGGAGTAGCCACTGAAGATGAGGTAAGAACAGGTTCATTCCTCTCCTTATGGCTTTTGATTAGTCTTCTTAAAGCTTTTTTGTTTTTCTCATCAACGCTGTTTGTTGTTTTACCCTTTACCTGATGCTAATATTTTCTTCTGACAAGCCCTTCTTTCACACTGCATGGCTCTGCCTGTTCATCCTCTGTGCAATGTTTGTAATCCATCTCTGTCTTTGGCAGCTGGTTGGAGAGTTTCTGCAAGCTCAGAATGCCCCTTTGCTGTCCCGGGCACCCCAGACCTTTAAGATGGATGACCTGTTGGCTGAGATGCAAGAGATTGAACAGTCAAGCTTCCGACAGGCCCCTCAGCGAGGTGAGGGGAGCTGAAGTAGGTGGAGAGCTGGAAAAGGCCATGATGTTATGGTTAAGCTCCTAGCAGGGTAGTTCCTATCTATTGAGCTCTTCTGAGATTGTATCTGGAGTATTGTTTCTGGATTTGGGCTTCCCAGTGCACTGATCTGGAGCAAGTTCATCAGAGATTGGTAAAATATTCAGGGACAGGAATCAGCGTTGTAAGAGGAAAGGCTGAGAGAACTGGAAGTTTTAACCTGGGGAAGAGGAGTCTAAGGGGAAGGGGGTGGAGTGTTTTGTTGCTGTCTTCAGCAGCCATGGTCAGAATCTGCACAGCAGTAATCAGGAGAAGGACAAGGGGTAATGGACAATTTGTGGAAAGGGGAACTAACTAGGTATGTGAAAACATTTCTCCTCTTGGAGGAGGCAGTTCATTACTGGAACAGGAATCTAGGGAGGCTGGGGAATTGCCAACCATGGGCAAATTCAGAAGTTACCTAATGAATGCCCTGAACAATCTCATCTCTAACTTTCATGTTAATCTGCTGTGAGAACTCTAGCAACCTCCAGAGACTCCTTCCAAGTGAAATAGTTCTGTGATTTTATTCTAACAAAAAGAAAAATCAGAGATGATTAGAGCTAGCCTGTAAATGATACCTTTGAGTGCTCCAGTCCTCACTTCTGTTTTTTTTTTTCCTCATGTAGCTCCAGGTGTGGCAGCCCTGGCACTGTCTGAAAACTGGACCCAGGAATTCTTGGCTGCAGCAGATAATGCTGGTGATGTCTCTTCAGATTACAATGAGGCTGACTGGTCACAGGAGTTCATTGCTGAAGTGACAGGTGAAGTGTCCTTTTTTGGAATTACTGTCAAGATGATGTCCAGTCACGTGCTTGTGTATAGTGAAGAGCTACTGAATGTGAAATGGGTTGGAGGGTAGGAAAGCTGCTTTGTGGTGGTGTTATTGTTAAGTCATATTATGAACAATGTGGTGTGGAAGCTTTTATTTAGGTGTAAGAATCTTTTGTTTTTTTGCTTAGGTTACTTAGTGAATTTTGGAGAAGCATGCTATTTAAACTGCTTCTATAAAAATTATGATTCAAGTTGGTGATGGCCATGTACTGCTTCTTACTTACAGGGTTTCTAATTCTCTCTCGTAAGGCTAAATTTGTCTTTACAAATTTACAAAGGTAAATACTCTTTAGTGTGCTTTGGCCAGATTTTTTGTGTCAGTTGTATGAAGGTAGAGGGATGTTACAGCCTGGAAACGTGCAAAGCGAGTGTTTCTGGCCCAAAGGTTAAGCTTTATTTGAAAAGCCATCTTGCGTTGTGTATAGAATGGGGTCTGGAATGTGGTCCTGTTATTATCCATGCCCTAATCTGGAAATGATGGAAAAGAATCAAGTAGATGTTATTTTCTTCTCTAGGAGTGGCCACTGTAGAAAGCTGGGTAGTCCCACTCTTTGACCTTACTCTTACCATTTCTGGGAATATAAATTAGAAGTCACAAAGGTCTTTGAGAAAGGTCTGATGAAAACCTAGAGCTTGTAGACTGTGCTTTTGACAGAGACTTGTAGTACATTGCTAATTTTCTTGACCTACATAGTGTCCTACAGGGAGCAGATGAATAAGTTGTGACATTAAAGCATAAAATCATGAACTTATCATCACCACAGTGGCATCTGTGCTAATTCACTGTCTGAAAGAAAGACTTGATTTTTAGATCAGAACAAACAAAGGCAGAAGAAGCAAGCATAAACAAAGGTGTGGTGGTCTGCCTGTCTTACTTTTCGCCTCTCTCTTCCTTTGCAGATCCGCTGTCGGTATCTCCTGCCAAGTGGGCAGAAGAATACCTAGAGCAGTCAGAGGAGAAACTGTGGCTTGGGGAATCAGAAGATCAGTCCTTGGCAGATAAGTGGTGAGTCTGACTTCTCAAGACTAGCTGTTGCTACTAGGCACCTGGGTGGGTGAAGTTTGGAAGGGTGATAGAAATCCGCTATGACCTAAGTGCTTTTGAGTCATTTAACTTAGACTGGTGTTCTCAGGCCTTTGGTTTCAGAGAAAGGAGGAGACAATGCTTGCAAACTAACGTTTTTTAAAAGAGTGTAGCTATTTTGTTATCATGTAAGCTAACTTAATCTCATGCCTGATGCAAATCTTCTTAAAGTAACTTCCGGAATCAGTTCAGGAACTCTTTTTCTGCAATAGATGCTTTTTGCTAGACTCTACTAGTTGTAAACTTTCATGTAGTTCTTCCTGTCTGACAATCCACCTTCAGCCTTTCCTTGACATATTTCTAGGTTCAGCTTTCTATGTATTATTTTAATGTGATTTTTTTTTGTGGTAGATTAAAGATGGGTCATCTCTCTGTAGGTACCTGTTGAGTACAATGAAATTTTTTCAATTAAAGAAGCAAAACACACACAAGCAATTTGGGCTTCTAAGATCTTTCCTTACAAAAATTTTGTATATTTAGATTCTTGTTCCACCTGGCTCTTGCTTTCTCTGATAGCTTTCTGCAAATAATGGACATTCCGGTGTTATTGCCACCAGTTCCAAAGACTTCCCCAAGAATGGATGTAGTGGTAACACCTAGCAGTGGTCCTATCCTACTGTAAGCCAGACAAGACATATTGAGTTGTGTCTTTGCTGTAAGCCCTCAATCCTCTGCAGAGCTGATGCTTTTCCAAGGCACTGTTTTCCTCTCCAGTGGGCATGGCCTACTTTCTTTGTTCCTGGATATATGACCTTGTTTCTGGTAGTGCTAAAACTTGCAATGTCTGATGGCATGTGAGTTTGGCAAGGAATCCAGACTGCTCTGCAGAACTATGCTGACTCTGTAATTGTTTAATTCTGTTGCTGTTTGTGTTAGTCGCTTGCACAGCTAACACAGTACTAATTTTGAATTTTTACAGATGGAAAATGGTACTGAATCTCTTAGGAGAAGCCCAGAATCTTTGAGGAGGGGTTGTATCACTCAATACTGTTGTCTATCCCATTGTGTAGACTCTTGTTAGTGAAGGAGTTTGCTGTTCCCTGGTATCAGACTGTCTCTTTTCCTTTTACTGCCTTGGAACACAGGTATGAGGAATACCAACCTGAGGATGATCTTAAAAAAACTGTTACTGATTTCCTCTCCAAAGTGGATGATCCAAAACTCAAGAATACTGAGGTGAGAAATCTGACTGGGGCTGAGAATAATTATTACTGTGAATTAGTAATTACATAATTAGTAATAATTATATTACTGTGAGTAAAGGGTGTGGGTAATTGAGAAGGGTGAAGACAGTAAAGGAATAAAGCCTCCTGTTGACCCATGTTTCCATTTCTTCCCTGATTCCTGGGAGTTGAACCTTACAATCCACTTTAGATATTACCATCTCCACTCTTGTGAAGTCTGGTCCTTCCCACCTTTCTGGGCCTTTTGTGCTCGCTCTGCAGAGAGAAGCCCTCTTAGTGAAGGAGGGGGGCATGGGCTGAGGGCTTGTGGGCACAGCATCTGCCCAGCTCCACCCTTGTTTCATTTCTCTGCTGCAGTTCCTAAAGTTTGTCCGCCAGATCGGAGATGGGAGGGTATCGATCGAAGCTAATCAGGTGACCCACAGAGACCAAGATCAGGCAGAGCAATGGGCAGCTGAGTTTATACAGCAGCAGGTAGGAGCCCCAGGCCTGTATGCTCTGAAGGAAGAAAGCATTTTGCCACAATGCACAGTCTGGGAGCAAAGGAAAATGGCAAGTCCAGCTCTCAGCAATGCTGAGGGAGACAAGGGAGGGGCTGTTGGGCTCTTAGCAGAGTCTAGCCAGAAGCTGGGAATGTATTTGGACAGTTGGAGTTTTCTCATCTCCCACAGCATCTGTGAGGAAGAGGAGATTCAGATGAATTTGTTTCCACTTCATAGGCCATCAGTTCTTACTGATGACGAGGAAGGGTCATTACAGACCCTCCTGCTGTTTTGGG
Organism: Brachypodius melanocephalos; assembly: GCA_013398615.1. Taxonomy (NCBI): domain Eukaryota; kingdom Metazoa; phylum Chordata; class Aves; order Passeriformes; family Pycnonotidae; genus Brachypodius; species Brachypodius melanocephalos. The sequence goes on from VZSR01001342.1 coordinate 6,891,354, forward strand.
ATGTGCCCTGAGGTTGCCAAATTCTAAAAAGAAAGGTGTGTTTCTGTTTCCAAACTCCCAGGGGGCATCCGATGCCTGGGTGGATCAATTTGCGCGATCTGGGAACATGTCAACTCTTGATACGGAATTTGAGCAGGCAAAGGCTGCTGTGGAGGTAAAGCTGGCTGAGAAGGAGGGCTGGGGTGCCAACTGAGCCCATGGTAGGGTTACCTCTCTCCTTTGCATGCTCTGAGGAGGGCTGGAAACATTCAGGAGGGAGTTCTCTGGCATGCCTATAGACCTGAGCTTATGGCTGAGGTACTCCAGTCACACTTTGTTTTCCCTCCAGTCAGATGTGGAGTTCTGGGACAAACTCCAGGCAGAATGTGAGGAGATGGCCAAGAGAGATGCAGAAGCTCACCCTTGGCTCTCTGAATATGAAGACCTCAACTCCGCATCATATGAGAAGGTAGGGGAGAACAGGGTCTCTCAGCCCTAGCACTGTGGTGGGCTGCCCTAGGGAGACTGGCAGTGTGTCTGTCTCGCTCTGAGCTCCACAGACCCTAAATGCTCTGGGATTCCTTTTCATGCTGATGCTTTGCGGTCACTTACACCCTTGTCTCAGATCAGCTAGGGGTTAAATACTGTTTTCACTTGGGCTTGTCTGCAAATGCTGTCTGGTTCTTGTCCAGCACCAAATACCAGTGAATACAGGGGTTCTTTGCAATGAGTTCAAGTGTTGTGTCTCCTGGCCCCATCCCTGCCCCTCTTCCCCATTCCCCTCCAAGCTAATAAGATCCATGCTAAAATGTTTTGTCTCTCTAGCAACTTACTCCAGGTCTGATTTGGGGGAATTTTCCAGCACAGAGCAGGCAGGAAGAACCACCCTTATTCTCTGATCTGCTACAAATTAGCAATGAGGATGAGGTGCTGGCCGGTCTCCAGCTTGAGTGTTGGTGATGCAGCAGGATTGTGTGGTAGAGAGTGCTCTTTTCCCTAAGCCTGTCTGCTAGCTTTAGCCCCCTGTGTGTCTTGTCTGTCCTGCTAGGGTTACCAGTTTGAGGAAGACAATCCCATGAGGGATCACCCGGATGCATTTGAAGAGGGGCGGAAGCGCTTGGAGGAAGGTGACCTCCCCAATGCTGTCCTGCTCTTTGAGGCTGCAGTGCAACAGAAGCCAGATCACATGGAGGTGAGTGGCTGCAGAGATAACGGGCTGAGCTGTCAGGGTGGCTGTAGAAAACTCCCTTCAGTGGTGTGACCTGTGCAGGTTGTATGAAAATGCCTCTTTTTTGTGCAGCTCTGAGTTTGTAGCTGATGTGTGTGAATCCTCAGGGAGCCTCTGAGGGAGGAGGTTTCTGACTTAAGGTCACTTACAGGAAGCACAAAGTTGTCTGGCCCAGAGCTATGTAAAATCTTTGGAACACATGAGACTGTGCATGGAGCCAAGGCAAGGAGTTCTCGTCTCTCAAGTTGCTTCTGTGAAAGTCTTTATTGGCATTGTAAGTTTGGAGAAGCTTATGGCAGATCACTGCTTTCTGCATCTGTATTAAAATCTAATTCTGAGAAGCTCATTAGACTGGGGTTCTGACTAAGTCATTTATCTAGGTGCTAGGAAAAAATGTGATCCAGAAGGGCTGGGTGTTTTCTCCAGTCTTAATTGAAGTCGTGGGCCAAAGAAGGATTTTTACACTGAAGACAGAGTTCCAGCTCCTTGTTAAGTGAATACTTTTTTCCATAAATCACTTCAGCTTCTGCAAGATGAACTGAGAAATGGAATAGCCTGTGTGCCTTTTTCCAGTGGTGGAGGACATGGATATTCTCGGGAAGAATGCAAATACACTCATGTGATGGTGTTTTGGAGTGCTTGCCTCAAGGATCCAGGGCCGCTGGATTTTCAGCATGTCTTGTTCAAGCCCTGCTAATTATATATGACTGGACATACATAATTTGATTACCCTAAGACTTGAATGAGAGTGACATTTTGGAACAGAGGTTCTTGGCTTCTGGGAGTAGCCATCTAACTTTTCAGGGTACTGGTAATAGGTGAGAAGTGAGCTGAAGGTTTGAAGATCTGCTTTAGCTTTAAAGTGGTCAGAATGCCACTTTAATGCCCTTCTAGGACTGTTGCTTTTTTCTCATAGGCAGTGTGGGCTGCAGGCTGAGCATGATGGAGCGGTAGTTGAAACCTTAGGGGAAGAAATCTTGGGAGATTTCTGGCTAGCTGTATTGGAAACATTCTGAATTCTTCCATTGTGACTGCAAAAAGTACAGGAGAAGTCAAGACTTCACAAATGGTACAGTGATCAAATAGACATGAACAATTGCTCTGAAGGAAATGTCATGTTTGCTTTGGTCCAAGTCACAACTTTACCTTGAATCTCATCAGCTCTTCTGCTGGCAGAACACTACAGTTATCAGTGGTCAGCTCTGCTTGAATTGTAGCTAGCTATGTATGGTGAGACATGAGAGATTCAAGAGAGTAGATTGCCTTCTGCAGGGCTTCTGTGTTTTTGCTAATGAAACAATTTCCTTCCTTGAGGCAGTGGATACCTCATTTTGTGACTTAGATTTAAAAAGCAGGTACATCATGCTGACAATCCCACCAACTATCTAGCCTATTTTGGAGCCAGGCTATCAACATAAAGTGAACAGATACTTTAGATTTAGTGCCTAGTTAAATATTCCTTGTATTAGCTGCTTGGAGGTGGAGGTCATTTTTATGTACTGGTGTCATGGTAAGTGGAAATTCAGTAAAATTAACAGTGCTTCTACTTTCAGGTCTGAAAGTCAACTCTCCAAGGTTACTACTTGCTAGTGGACCACTGCACAAGTACATACAGCTGCCTGCCTAGGAGGTCTCCTTACTATTAGCAGTGCTGCTTTGCCGTTTTGTTGTTGGGAGATAGGAGATCTGCATTTTCCTCCTTCTTCTGCAGTTTGACCACAGTTAGAAGTTAAAAGTGGAGATTGTGATTTAAAAGCGTAAAACTACCAACAGTTGCTTTATGATAGATTTCCAGGTAGACATTCACTTCTGTTCACTATAACAATGCCAGTTTTATTGTCTTTGAGGACCTATGTGCCGTGACATCTGTCTATCTTTTAAGAGGAACATTATACCTGTGGCTGATGTGTATACTTTGGTCTATTTGATCACACTCTAAAACTGTGCAGGATAATATACTGACATTAATCTCTGTGTTTGTGGCTTATTGGCTGATTTTTTCCTCTGTAAGTCTGACTTTGTACATCTGTGTCTTCCCCAGGCCTGGCAATATCTGGGAACCACCCAAGCAGAGAATGAACAGGAGCTTTTGGCGATCAGTGCCCTCAGACAGTGAGTGTTGTGGCAGAGCTGCTGAGCGTGGCTCCTTGTTGGGTGTGTGGTGCCACAAGGACCGTATGGCTGTCATGGGGTGCTCTGTCTTGATTGTGTTAGCTCCTGTGTCTGGGTGTCTCCTACACTGATTTAATGCTGCATTTGCTTCTCTTTCTTTGCCCTGCAGGTGCCTGGAGCTGCAGCCTGGGAACCTCACAGCACTTATGGCTTTAGCAGTCAGCTTCACCAATGAGTCCCTGCAAAAGCAGGCGTGTGAGACTCTGTGGGACTGGCTACGCCACAAACCGGACTACGCCCACCTGCTGAACAAGGAACCAGAGGAGAGTGTCTTGGGGACAAACGTGGGGCCTTCCAAGCGTGTCCTAAGCTCCCTGCTCTCTGAGTGAGTTATGGTTACAAATGCCAGCCTTTGGCTGAAAGGCTTCCTGGAGGGCTCAGACTGGTCCAGGCAGGAGCAGAGCGAGGGAGGCCGACTCTCCACAGTACACCAATATTGCATTCTGTGCTTTTCCAGCTCTCTGTTCATGGAGGTGAAAGAGCTGTTCTTGGCAGCTGTGCGCAGCAACCCCTCAGCTGTGGATCCTGATGTCCAGTGTGGCCTGGGTGTCCTTTTCAACCTCAGTGGCGAGTACGAGAAGGCTGTGGATTGCTTCAGTGCTGCACTCAGTGTGCGCCCCAATGTAAGGAAGGGGCAGGCTGGCAGTGCTGGAGGCACTTGGAGGTTTATGGGTGAAGGTTTGCTTGGAGATGCTGCGTGTGTGAGAGGTGCATATTTGGAGTGGAGGAATAAGACACATACAGGGAAGGAGGGTTGGCTTGGAGCTTAAAGAGATCCAGTTCATCTCAGCCCTTTCTCTGTGCCCCTTTCTCCAGGACCATCTTCTGTGGAACAAGCTGGGTGCCACACTAGCCAATGGGAATCGGAGTGAAGAAGCTGTGGCCGCGTATCGTCGGGCACTGGAGCTCCAGCCGGGATATATCCGCTCTCGCTACAACCTGGGCATCAGCTGCATCAACTTAGGTGCCCATCGGTGAGCACAGGATGGGCAGCTGTGCTGCGACCCGTGGGTTTGTGTGTGTTTGTGCTAGACAGACTGCCATAGGTTGTGAGGGCAGGGCCACACTGCCTGCAGCCTTCCCATGGCATAGGAGAGCAGAGAAGTGTATGGACTCTGCCCAGACATCCAAGTGTTGTGCAGTTACAGGTGGAGTAGAGGCCATCTGGAGTCCTAATGCTTCTAGAGGGAAAGGGGGACCTCTGGTTCTGGAGTGGGGTAGGATCTGGTGAAGAGGAGAGAACTGTTTTGGAGGGGAAATACTTTAGAAGCAGATGGGGAAGGGAGTGTGAGACATACCATCTTTTCCACTAAGCATGTGTTTGTTCTCCTGTTGACAGTGAGGCTGTGGAGCACTTCCTGGAGGCTTTGCACATGCAGCAGAAGAGCCGAGGCCCACGGGGGCAGCAAGGAGCCATGTCTGACAACATCTGGAGCACCCTGCGCATGGCCCTGTCCATGCTGGGGCAGAGTGACCTGTATGGGGCAGCTGATGCCCGTGACCTGCCCACACTGCTGCAGGCATTTGGCCTTCAGCAGTGACTCTGGGGTAGGCTTCCCTGCGAGTGCAGTGGTTGCCTAGCCCAGCAATAAATGACCTTTCTTAGACAGAAAATGTTCACAAGGGTTCACACGTGTCTTTGCCCTGGAAGGGCAAATCATTGGCAACTGTTTATTTTTAAGTACCGCCCCCCGGTGAAGTGTGCAGCTTCCCCAACCTGTCTGTTGTGGCCTGAGCATTTCTGAATGGTTCACATTATCACCTCCATGACGACTGACACTGCTGGTTCACAGATGATCAAAGTGGGGAAGACAGCAGCACCCTGCCCTCTTGCCAGACTGCATTTGCAGTAGTGCCCAGCTTGGCTCTGAGACCTTGGCTATGAGAGCCATTCTGCAGACTGCCTGCAAGGGCGTGTCTCAAGTTTGGGCTGCTTTGGAGGGGTGGGATTGCTGTTTCACCTAAAAGGGTGAAAATTGTGGGGTTTGAGCATGCTTCTCCATGTATGTGCTTGCATGTGTGTGTATGTGGGTTGCTAGGGAAAACTGGGGCAGCAGTCGCCTTTTCTGGCCACTGGTAACTTCACGGTACAGCCATATGCTACTTCCTCAGTTCTCTTCATGAACCTTTTAAGACAGGAGTATTGTACTGATGCTGGGGACATGGGTGGAGGCCCTTACCCTGTCAGGATAAGGGGAGATCCCAGAGTTCAGGCTTGAGAGAAGGTGATAGGAATAAAAGTCTAAAATGTAACCCCTCCCAAAATACGGTGGGGAAAGGGGTCATGTCTTAATTTTGTCTTGCTCATCTGTCATTGTTTTCCTTTGTGCAAAAGTCCCCATCCTGTGTGTAACTGAATCTTGTTAATTATAAATATCTGTATATGATTCTATTGGGGAAAATGTTTTTTAATTGTAAAGTATTTTGTATAATAAAGGTATAAGCCCACTGCTTTTCAAAGGATAGATTAGACTCTCTCTGTATCCCCTTTTGACCCAGGTTTTGCTTTATTGATAACTCGCATGCAGATGAAGCTTAAAGGACCTCTTTTTGCTGTAGCCCCAGGCCTCAGTTCAGTGAGCCAGCAGAAGAGCCTCCCTGTGCCAAAAGCTCTTTTTTTCTTGCTCAGGTTTAGAGGTCAGTGACGCACTTTTTTTTTCATCTTGTGGCTCTCTGCAGTGAGAGAAGTTGTGTTACATCTTATCACCATTTAAGCAATCTGACTGCTGCAGTAGTCAAGGCTGGGGGCTTAGGCAGGAAGTGTTGCCCCTTCCTGTTCCATCAGGCACCTGTTTTTAATACCTCAACCTCACAGGCTTGTTTTTCTCTCTCTGCTGGAGCAGAAGGTGTCTGCAGAGAATATTATTTGCTGTATGTTTTCTGAGCTTTATTTTCCCCTGTATCTCCCATCCAGCCCTGTGGCACTGAGACCTACATGCACTGTTTTGAGACTGCTGTAGTGCATGCAAAACAACTTGCTGCTTTTGCTGTCTGAAAGGAAGGGAAATGCTACTTCTGTGTCCTGCTCACTCACACGGCTGGTCAGAGATGTCTTTTGGTTTTTGCTTATCTCAGTCCTCTGTCAGATTCTTTGCTTGGTGAAAGGAAGCATTAATACCTATGGTGTGTCTCACTTGCTGTCTGGTTGTTCTCCTTTCCCCAGTTCTCTGCTGTTGCTCTCACCACTGATTTCCTTTGCCTCTTTGGTGTACCACATTCCTCTCTGTTCATATTCCCATTACCATTTCTTGGCCTTCCCTTTTTCTCATCCTCAGATTTCATTCGTGCTTCTCCTCTCCTAGGCTTCCTAGTTGCCTCAATTTCCCTTGCAATATTGCTTAATCTCTTGACTTTGTGTTGGTGTCCTTCTCCATCCCACATTTCCCCCTGTCCCTGCAGGTAGGTTGGCTGCTACCATTTGTTCACTTTCCCTGGAAAGTTCTCACTTTCTTTCCCCTGTCCTGTTAAATCATCTCACAGCATCTCTGCTATGCCTTTTGCTGAGGCTGAATCTTCACCTCAGCAGTAGTTCCTGTTTAGTCTCCCAGGGCTGTGTGAAAATTGAGCTGCCTCTGTCGAGGTCCTGTGTGACTGTCCTGAGAAGAGCTGCCTTTGGAAGTGGGGTGTTGATGCAATGAACACAAATTGGGTGACTGGATCTGCATTCTGGTTCCAGTGCCCAGTTTTTGTCTGTGCTCTGCAGCTGTCTCTGGTGTCTCTGGTGTCCAAACCCAGCTTGTGCTAGTGCTCTGTATGCAGCATGATCCACATTTGCATTTCCAGCCACATCCATGTTCTCTGTTACCAGGCCCAGTTGTACAGCAAGGGTGGGTAGCAGATACCAAACATTTTAGATTCACCTAAAGGCAGTGAGGGATGTTTGCATGCCCCTACTCCAGCAGACTCTGGCAGCTTCTCTGCATCCTGGTCCCTTGCTCATGTAGGAAAGTGTTCCTTTGCACCCACAAGGGAGAAACTTTTTCTGTCACTGCTATGTTGAGTATGGCAAAGCATTGTCTAAGATTTTCTGATGGTTTTTAGATGGGGAATAAAATAAAATTTTAAAATTTTAAAATTCTGTACCTGTCCACGACTATAGCAAGAGTTGTAGGTACAGAGATCCCCTGAAAAATCTGGTATCAGGTGGGCTGGGTTTTTCCTGAAGCGTTTCCATTGCTCTGTCGCATTTCTGAAGCAGAAGTGACACCTAGTGTTGAGTCGAGGGCAGGTCCGTGTCTGTCACGCGTGCTTGGATGAGGGCACTAAAGGGTTTAGGAGCGCAGCTTGCTAATTAAACAGAAGGAACAAAACGCTCGATGGCTTTTCTAAACGTGCAGCTGTAGACGCAAAATGTGCTGGGAAGTGAAAGTCTTTTGAGTGTCTGTGATGCCTTACCCTGGCTTTTCCTCACTGCTGAGCACAAGTCTTTGTGTTTGTGGAGTTCAGCTTAGCAATTATTCCACGGAAAACCATTTGTACATTTATTAAAAAACCCAAAAACCAACCCAGCCGGGTTTCTGACATTTTGAACTGGCAGTTATTCACAAGCAACCTGTTGCCTTTTCCTTCATCTGGGAAGAGGAGACTTAGTAAAGGAAATAATAGTTAGAAAAGATTTTCACTTTGCTTTCTGATGTCTCTGTGTTGTCAAGTGGAACTTAAAAAGCTTTTGTCAGTCTCTGTTTGTTGTGCCTCTCTTTCCAGCACAATTTCTTTGGAGTTTGCTCCCAGTGTTGTGACTGAATATGCATCACTCATCCATTAGGATTCTATCTTCTCTCTTTCTGCTGAAAAAGTGGGGTTCAGTTTGCTGTACTGAAGAGTAGCAATTGGGAAGTGCAGCAAATAGAGTAAAGCAAAAAAAGGGGAGCTCATGTGAGATACATGCTAAGCAAAAAAAGGGCCTTCTTTTTTCCCCCCTGAAGGGTTTATTATGCGTTTATTAGCATGTAGGCTGTTCGTAGTTTTGGGTTCTGTGTTTCATGTTCCCGTGTTGCATTTTTGGGGGCTATTTTGCTTGAGAAACAGAAGTTGGAGAGTGAAAAGTGGGAAAGAAACCTTATTTTTGTGATGAAGAATTACCTTACTAGCACTAACAACTGCTATGTGAGTAAAATCCAAAAAGTATCCTCTCCAACCAAAAAACCCCCTCCAAAATAAAGGAATCAGTTTTCTGCTGCTTTGAGTCCAAAACCACGAGGAAAAAATAGCAAACAGAAATTGGGGGGAGTATACTTTGTGTGTGATTTTGGTTTTTTTTTTAATCCTCTTGTTTTAAAGTAAGAAGTAAAAATTGATGAGTACTGAGATACAAACTGAGGTATCCACAGTGATAGAGCAGGATAGGAGCACAACAGGATCTGGTGGGTGAAGAAATTTGTTGTTAATTAGATTTTTCTACCATTTTACCTTTTCCAGCACTGTGAAGTGGGTGCAGATGTGACACCCACAGCTTTAAGTGAAATTGTTTTATTACCCTGGAATCTAATAGTAAATATTCTCTAAATAAATGAAGAAAAAGCCCCCAGAAACCAGCTTTATGAAAAAGATGAAAATATTTAAGTCTTCATTCTTCCATTGCTGGAGTGTTTTTTGCATAACTGCACATTTCCAAAGACTCTGCATGTCATCGTTCATCTTGCTCCTTCTGTTGCTTTTTGTCTGCTGAGGGCAATAGAGGAAGAAGGGTTTATTCTCCTCTTACCATTTTTGTCACACACTATCAGATTTTGAGATACTGCTGTTTCTGCAGGAGGGGCATAAGAGGAATTTTGGGAAACATTGTGAAGTGTTGTATTCAGCTCTGGGCACAAATCTTAGGCCATGGACCAGCTGGGATGAGTTCAGAGGAGAAACATGAAGATGATCAGAGGGCTAGAGCACCTCTCCTGTGAGGAAAGGTTGAGAGAGTTGTGGTGGTTCAGCCTGGAGAAGGCTTTGGAGTGACCTTATTGTGACCTTCTAGTACCCAAAGGGGCTAAAAGAGAGCTGGAGAGGGACTTTCCAACAATGGCACACCGTGGGAGGACAAGGGGGAATGACTTTGAGCTGAAAGAGGGCAAGTTTAGTTTAGATATGAGGAACAATTCTTTACTGTGAGGGTAGTGAGGCACAGGAATAGATTGCCCAGAGGAGTTGGGAACTGCCTATCCCTGGAATAGTTCAAGGCCAGGATGGGACTTCGAGCACCTGGTCTAGTCGAAGGTGTCCCTGCCCATGCCAGGGGCGTTGGAATGGATCTTTAAGGTCCCTTTCAACCCCAACCATTCTGTGATCCATAAAGAATAAAAGCAAACAAACCCAACCCACAAAGAAAGCTCCATAAATATTTTCAATATCAACCCCCCAACTCCACCCTGTGATGTTCTGCTTTGTTCAGTGACTTACTTCCTTGTGCATAAAGCACCATGTAAGGTGAGATTAATGACATTAAAATCCATTCAGTTTTCAATCCAATAACACTAGGACAGATGGTCAATGAGAACCAGGAACTCCTTTCTTTCTGTGATCCTGGGAGTATTTGTACAGAGATCCTTTACCATGTTTTTGTAGTAGCACAAAAAACAGGGTAAAGGATTCCACCACGTATCATTCCAACATCCATCGCCATTTGATTTTCCTGGAAGCCATGAAAAGCCCCTCTGCTGGCTTTGGTGCTCTGCAGGGATGACTTCAGGAGTTCACTGTTGGCTTGCATCACTCTGTACCATAGTTGAGATACACTCAGACTCCGTTTTTGTGATGCCTTCGTGGCTCATGCATTTGGTCAAAGGTGCTTTCTGGGTCTGCAGGTACTGAGAAAAATGGGAATGTTTAGTTTGTGATTCATTATGTCATTGCACATTATTTTTTTTTTCCAGAAACACAACTAAATAATTTAATGAGTAAAACATATTAGCAAGCTAAGAGAAACGAATGTTGTTCAATGGCAGTGCAAATCCATCCTATTCTAAACTGTTTTAGTCCCTCTTTCAAGCATTTCTCACATTGGTGAGCTCATTCTTCCTCCCTTCTCTTTACCAGACAGTGAACACAATGGTTCAGGAGTGGAATGGGGTTTTCCCTTTTCCAGCAGCACTGAACTGTAGGCTGAGGTCACTGCAACACACAAAAACGCGTCCTAAAGGTGTGATTTGCCTGTTCAGAAAAGAGACTTCTCATCTAGCTGCTGCTGTAAAGTGAGGGCCTGTTTCTCTTCAAAACTCCAAAACTTCAACTTACAAATTTTAATTGCTCTGCTTCCAGCCTCTGCAGAGCAGCAAAACAATGGACAACATGGAAAAAATCCCAAAGCCTCAAGTATTTTTATGCTGGCTTAGTTTTGTGACCTGGCACACTGTAGGCTCAACCAAGCACCAGTGAAAGAGATAAAGCATGAGGATTTGGGAGTTGCAACCTGGTGTACAGGCTGCTTGTCTTGCAGGGATGGACTATCTCCCTTCCCAGCTCCCCATCTTCTCCAGTTACTTCCTACCTGACAAAGCAGGGGTGCCTCAAGTGAACAAATTAAGATCCTGTTGCTTTCTCCTGCTGCAGAACAGCTGTCTGGCATGCTAGGCAATGAACCTGTCTGAAAATATATTACAGAGTGAACCTGCAATGAGAAAAAAAGAAACAAATACTGCCACTGCAGCTCTGCCAGAGCTTCCTGGCCCTGATTTAGCAGCTCTGCTTCCCTGTAGCTACTCAAATGGCTATGTAGGTGAGAAAGAGGAAGAGAATCTAATAAAACCCTACCTAAATGCCACCTCTGTCAAGTGGACATCTCCCAACAAAACCCTTTGGAAAATTAACATTGTTTATCATATTTGCTTCAGAGGTAAAGATAATATATACTGCAACAGGCAGAAAAATTCTGCAGCCTGTGAGTCACCAAGTACTTTGATATGTTTTTATTACTGTGATTCATCTATGTCTGGAGGAGAAGGACAAACAAGAATCAAAGTTCTAAGGGTTCATCGAGGGCTTATGCTTCAACAGACTTTTGACCCAAAGCAATAACATAACTGGTTGTAGAAAGATCAAAATTTAAATAAAATAGTTAATGATTTTTGTTCAATTATTGACCATTTCTCAGTATTGTTGACTGAGGTGTTTCACAAGACTCCTGTGCAAGTATAAAAGGAGGGAGGTGAGATGTCCTTCACAAACAGCAGCCCTGCACTGGAGGAACTGCCCTCAGCTCTCCCCAGCCCTGCAGCTGACATCAAGGTAAGAGGCACACTTTGCACAGGAGGACTGGAAGGGTTTCTTGGGCAGCTGCTGGGAAATGCAGGGCAAGGGAAGGAGGCTTTAGTGTTGGGCTGAGAGCTGCAGCACAGCTGTGAGGCTCTGCTGTGTGCATGTGCAGAGACTGAGCCCATCTTTAGGGGAGGAGGAGATGGCTGCTGCAGGACAGACCAACCTTAGCAAGGGAGGGGCTGGAGGGGGCCAGTGGTACACCATTGTGAGGGGTGAAAATAAAAATATTCTACAAGTTTATCTTGGACATGGCATCCTTATGCTGTAGCAGCAAAATTTAATGGGTCATTATTGAGACTTTTTCAACAGGTAGAAAGTAATTATAGTAGTGCTTAATCAGTCAGTGAATCTGAGTTCAAGTGCCCTCAGCTTCCATATATGCTTTTATAACTGTGAAAAAATGTTTTTAATCACATAAAGGGTTTTTTTTTTTTTTCTAAAAAAGTAAGGTTTAAGTGATTCAGGTTTTTTAATTATGATGCACACGTCTTGCAGTATCACTATGGCTTTTAATCTTATCTGTCTTTTCCCATCTCTTCTCAGAATCAGCTAGAGAATGGCTTTTTTTGTCCCACTTATTTGCCCTGAAATGTAAATCTTTGTATCAGTAACTATTACATGATTTAGAGAGGGAGCTGCTGCTCACTAATGTTCCTGCAGCTGTTACTAATAAACACTTGTGGCTTTTTAACTGAACTCAGATGGCTGGGGGGAATTAGATATGTGTATTTGTAGTAGTTTTAGGAAAAGACATTTAAAACCTGAAATTCAGTCTGAGTTAAAGAGCTAATGCTTACAACTTGATTGCTTCTCAGTGTATGTCAAGAGAAGGAATATCTTGATTTCAATAAAATTCCACATTAAAAGAGAAATAAGGTGTTTCAGTGAACTTAAAGTTCATTTCTGCCCTTAAAAAGATAGGCTCCCTCCCACCCCCATTTTAAGTAAAAAAAATTACTTTCTTTTAGAAATGAATTGTATGTCTCACTACTTTTGTATTGCATTCTATGTGGCTCATGAAACCTACTCCAAACAATGAGTGCCAGTTTCTAAAATATTTCTCAACTGCAGCATCAATTGTCAATGGAAAGATTTATCACTAGCTGTATAATTTATTTTGTTATTATTTAGGGTATTCCTATAATTCCAATTTCTTAAACAAAATTCTCAGGTGTCCATCGCATGTACACATACTAAATAAAACTGAGCTGTTGTGGTGTACAAATCTCATTTTACTTTTTTCAATCCAAACTGAAATTTCTGTATCATGTCCTCACTCTTTCACAGCTGCTGCTATTTTTATCTTCTGCTAAAATGGTTTTACATTTCCCTTTTACCTTTTGTCCCCTCTGATTTCCAGCATTTCATGTCTGGTTTGTAAAGGCCTCTTACAAGCATTGTTTGTTTTCTGTTTTCATTTTCTGTAGACTGCCATCCAACTCCTACAGCAGAAAATCCAAATCCCAGGAGCCCTGCTAAGATGGGAAAAATCATCATTTATGAGCATGCCAACTTCCAGGGTTTGTCCAAAGAATTCCACACCAACATTTCCAATCTAAAAGATGCAGATTGGAATGATACCATCTCCTCAGTGAGAGTAATCGGCCATCCTTGGGTGGCTTACGAGCATGCAAACTATAAAGGACAGTTACTGGTAC
>VZSR01001342.1:6914867-6925568 GCA_013398615.1 Brachypodius melanocephalos
GCATGTGAGTTTTTCCTGAGATTCTCTGAAGAAAGAGGGAGGAGAAGAGAGAGCTATTTCCAGAGCAGATTAACCAAGAGATCTGTTGTTAGCATGCACATCTGTAATGTGGGATAGTCAGCTGGGACTCTGCTGTGGCTGGGTCAGGTTCAAATACACAAGTGTAAAAGAGATGTTCAGCTTCTGTCATTGCAGTGCAGGCATGTGTGCATTTGGCATCAAGGATGTGCTTCCAGAGGGGAAGGTTTTCCTGGAGAGTGTGGTATACAGTCAGTTCCTACCCTAGCCTCTTCCTCCTCTCATAAACCCTGGGAACACTTAATATCATCAGTCTAAGGAGGTCATTCAGAGCAACTGGCACACTCTACATTTCCCTCTGACATGACAACTTTTCCATGTGGCCAGCTGCCTTTGCTCTTTCTCCAGAATCTCTAAATTGAAAATCTGATTGAGAAGACTAAAAAAAAAAAAAGGTCTGCAGATTGTGTTTTAGCTTTTCTGCTTTTCTAGTTTTAACTGCAGATGGTGCTCCCTCTCCAAGGAAAAAATACTGCAAAAAGCAATCCAGGAAGCTTTCACCCAGGCCAGCAGCATTCCACAAACTGCCTTGCCTTGTGTGCAACCCTGCACCTTAAGTTCACTTAGCTGAAGCAATCCCCAAATTTAGAAAACTTCTTGAGTGTCCAGCTGTTCACTAACCAAGCCACATGGCTGCAGTGTATATGAAATACATATATCTGTATTTCAGATATATGATTTCTGAAATACATAGATGCAAGTGTTTTACAAGGTGCTGGGCTTCACTCTCATAATTCCATCAAAGTCTTTGCTTTCCAAAGCTGTGGTTTGCACTCAGGTTTGTTAGCAGACCCCTTCCAAAGGCAGGCTTGCATATTCCAGAGCTGGGATCCTTATGCTCTTATGTCAATCCACCTCAGAGTGGATTTACAAAGATATTTACAGTAGTTTTGGATCAGGAAATTGTAACAATGATCAAATGCATCTGACACCGTACTCCTATTCCTCCAGATGGTTCAGAGCTCAGATGTTCCCACAAGAGGTAGGTATTGGTCCTGCAAAATTGTGTGGGGGCTGTATGGCCCTGTATCTCATCAGCCTGGTGAAAATACCTGTGAAAACAGCGTCTATAAACAACTTCTGTAAAATAACCCTTTAGCAGTGAAGTATGAATATTCTCTAATCTATTTCTCTCAGTAACTTTGTGTACTGTATAAAATTACAGGCATGTAGTCTGCCCATACATAAGCCACAAAATTTAACAGAATAATCGTATTTTTGATATTAAGACATTAGGACACACTGAGGATTTATAACACATGGAGTGTAGCATGAAGGTTTACATAATGGTATTCCTTTATGTAGCAGGTAGGTGCCACAAAAATCACACGTGGTCTAATTTAAATAGGGTTCCTGTTTCTGTATGGTTAGACTGCTACTGAAGGTCACGAGGGACTATTGGTGGATTAAGAAGTGGCTAGTAAAAGTTCATTTGTTGTTTTGGCATGTTTTCATGAGGAGATGCAGGGAAATCATTGCTCTGAAGTATTTGAGCTCTGCTAAGATATGATGAAGGGTTTTATTATGGTTTCCTGTGACCTTTATAATTCCCATCTCACTTCATCCATGCGAGTTCAGAATGAAGAAGATGTACCCAGCTGTGGCATCCAGAAATTATCTGTACAGTACAGATAAGATCAATCAAGTTCAGGATGGCAATGCTTTATTGTCTTAATAAATGAGCACTTTGCTTTGGGAAAATTTTGTATTATTAGGCAGACAATAAAATAAGATAAACTTCAAAGGCAGCAAAAATTTGTAATCTATGTGATGTATAGTTCAGTTTAAATCTTGCCATGGTGAATGACAAAACCATAAATGAAAATAAAGTTGTGCAAATTCCCCCACACACCTATCACCTCTTCATAGATATCTCATGGGTAGAATGAGAACTGACTTATCGTGAAAAGAAACCTTGAAACAGCAAAGATTGGATGAGGCTGTGAAAGCAGTTGCAAAGAAAACATGTCAAGAGGTCATCCTTGAGTTTTGACAATGTTGTTTGATGATGAATGAAAACTTACTGTATTATTGAGCCATTTAGCACATTTCTAAGTGTTTCAGGAAAAAAAAAAGGCAATAAAATCTGTTTCCATTTACTTCAGATTACCTGGTTTGTCTCAACTACTGGCTCCCTTCTTGCTCATGTATATTACACCAAAGACTTTTCAGGCTATGGTACATAAAGACAGCTGTGTTTTGGCCATCTACTGGCTCCACTTTAGCTGGAGAACCCGCTGCATACGGATTAGGTATGTGAAACCATTGCATTTCCCATGGGCATGCCAGCAGGACTGAATGTTTTTCAAGCTCTGCCCACCTCCTTCCATGCTTTCAGAAAAAGCAGATCATTTGCTTTAGATGGAAGATAGTTTTATGAGCATTTAATTTAATCTTAATAAGGATTTGCTTTGCATTTCTTCTCTATTTCTGCTGTGCTTTGACCTTGACAGCAACACCTGCCCGAAAATCAAGAGAACAATCGATGTGCTGGTACATGTGGCATCACACCTCAGAATGAGATTAGAAATGTTCCAAAAAAATAATGTGGGGGGGGAGAAGGGTTTTTCAGGGGAAATCAGTGCACAGGTGTGTATATTTCTCCCTGTGGAGAAGGATTCAGTTACTAGGACAGGCTGGGGGAAGAAGCCAGCCAAAGCCCAAGCTCATGCTCCACCCATCCTGAGTCACTGGATCAGTTCTGCTGAGATGTTCACACCAAATACCAAAGTTTCACAGTCCACAAGAGGCAGTGCACCCTGCTGTGGAGGATGTGAATAACGTCACATATAAGAGATAAAATAGATGATATATGATTTCTGAAATACATAGTAGATGATTTATATATGATACATTGTATATACTCTATAATGCACAGTATATAATATAAAATACGAAACATACAATGTATATATCGTATTTTATGAACTTGGTCCTCTGCAATCTCTCTTCTTCAAGGCTGGGATACCTGGGAAAGCTGAGTTCTTTAACAGTAGTTGAAAATTTTGATGGGAATTTTGCTCCTCTCAGAACCAGCTCCTCTGTCTCAAGATCCCTCTAGTTAATCAGTATTTGTCCCAACATGATGTCGAAGACTATAGTTTAATTCCAAATTCACAACAGTATCTCTTGTCTATGATGGGATCCCTTGCATTGTCAAATCTGATCTACCCCCAAGATATATTGGGGGTTCAGTTATCTTGCATCAATTCACCAGTTGAGCTGGGAACCAATATTGTCTGGGGAAGCAGTCTCAGAAAAAAAAAAAACTATTTCAAAGAACCGTGTTCAGAAGAGGCTTTCTGAAAATACAGTTTGTTCAGAAAATGAGTCAAAGTGGCACAAATACTTCAAAATGAAATTTTTAACTTAATAAGAAGGAAATAATCTAAGTACTGAAATGCAATTTTAAATGATAGGGAACAATAACAGGTGACCAGGCATTCCAGTGCTGTGTTCTGACCACGCTTTAGCCATTAAATGGTGTGTGAAGGCTTCATTATGCCTGCAGGTGGAACCTTGGCATGAAAACCAGCTCGGTGACAAGGGAGCACTGCTTTGGATACATCTTGTCTTTTAGCATCCTGCACACACATTACAGAATACAAGAAGCAGGCATGCATGCTTGTCATCTGGTTTCCTGGCAGACACGATCTGACCTTGAGCCTAATTTGTACATTTGGCAGTGAGCTAAACCAGCCTGGTCTTGTTCTGTGGTTGGCTCTGCCTGTGAAATAGTAATTCTTCTTACCACCTTTCTGAGGACAGGTTATCTGCAGGGTGCTTTACAGGCTTTACAGGACAGACACGTTCAAGACTGAGCTTGCTAAGGCACCAACAGAGGCACTCTCATAACTCACCCAAGGGAGCCCTGCAGCCTGGTGAGCCCACACAATTTGGAAATCCGGCCTCAGTGGTGCCCGTGGGTTGGCTTCCACATGGCAGTGCAGCATGTCATAGAAAACTGCTCTGGAGCCTAAATGGATGTGATGTGCCAGTGTGAGGCTGCACCTGAGGTGATGAATTTACAGCAGCTGTAAATCAGCTGCTCCGAGCACACTGACTGTTCCCTACCGACATGCACACACAGCTCTGGGACCAAGCTCATACCTCTTTTAGGGCAGTGCTGTGCCCTGTAGACACAGCAGCTCATGCTGGCCCCTTGTCAGGAACTCAGGGGTGCACACAGAGACTGTGTGTGCACCCTTTGTGTGGGCAGGGGAGCAGGGTGACTGATGTGGGAACTGTTGGTTGGACTGAGGCAAGAGTGCACTAAAGCTTCCTAACAGGCTTCTTAACCCCATTTGGGTGTAGACCCAAGTCACACAGGATTTTATCTGTACCATCTGTGGTCACGTTTCAACAATTGGGTTTTTCAAATGCTATTCTTAATAAATCTCATTTTTCATTAGCATTAGTGTCAAAATCTTTGAAAGTTGTGCACTCCTCCTGTGTAAGAGAGGGAACCTTTGTCCTAGAAGAAGGTGGTGAGAAAAGACATCTGGAAAAAATCTCTTTCTGAATTTTATGGATGAAGTACTTTTGTCCTGGGGTCTTATTGCTGATAATTCTGTCAGTTGAGAAACTATATAATGAACCTAATAACTATTGATTAGTGACAGGTTTGTACAAGCAAAAAGTGACACTCTTCCACTCTTCTACTGCATTCCCACCTGGATCTTCATGTTTGTTACTCTATAATCAGCAGAATCTCGCCCTGCTGTTAAAATAGTTCAGACACTTTAGTTTTTCAGTCTTTAACATGAAAAGGAGAGGTCACCCATGGGCTGAAACAACTGAGCACTGACACTTGTTTCTTGCAGATTCTCTCCCTCTGTTGGCATACAGGATCATTACCCTTTTTGGGGCTGCTCTTTTTCAGCCTCACAGACATCACTTTTTTGGTTGCTTGTTGACTGGGACACTTCTCCTCATGCCCCTAAGATGAAGACTTGTCGTCCCCATATATTTATGTCTGAGACACACATGTGCAGGAGATGAGGGGGTGCTTGTTTAGGAAATTTGACTGCGGCACCCCTTGACAACAGAGCTGCCATCCAAAAGGGTGCTGAAGGCAGGTGGAGTGGGCTGACAAGGACCCTTATGAAATTTGAAGTGGACAAAGTCCTGCATCTGGGAAGGAAGAACCCCTTGCAATGATCCATGGTGGGATTGACTGTCTGGGGAGAAGCTCTGCTGAAAAAAAGTTGTGTTTGTTATAGGCACCAAGCTGAACATGAACTAAGTCTGCCCTGGCAGCAAAAATGACCAACAGCATCCTGGGCTGTACTAACAGGAGCCTAAGTCAGCAGATGAAGGGGCTCATTGCTTCTTTGGCAGCACTTAGAACACTGCATCCAGTTTTGGGTGATGTAGCATAAAAAGATGTTGATAAATTGGAAGAGTTCAATGGAGGGCCATGGAGAAGGTCAGGGTACTGCAGCACCTGCCCTGGGAGGAGAAGGCGGGGAATAGGGCACGTTCAGATGGAAAAAAAAGTTTTGGTGGGACCTAATAGCAGCTTTCCAATACTTATAAGCAAGTTATGGATAAGATTAATCTGAACTTTTTGGAGTGCATATTGTGGGAGGATGAAAATGTGAGAGACATAAACCAAACCAAGAGAGCTTTCAACTAACATAGTGAGAAACATTTTCATGATGATGTCAGTAAATTTTAAATCATACCACCTAGAGAAGTTGTGTAGTCTGCATACTCAGGGATTTTCAAGACCTGATGAGATAAAGCCAACAGGCAGCTTAATTCACCTCACTGTGCTGAGCAGCTGACTGGACCCAATGGCAACCAGAGGTCACTTCCAACTTCAATTATCCACCAATCCTACAATCCTCCTGGCTCCCTGGATCATTCAAGCTCATCACATAAGGACCAAGACAGGCAAATCCCAGTATTTCCTGAGCCATATTGCTCCTGAGGAGCCTTGCTAGAAATAAAGATGATCCATGTCCCTTGTCCATCCCTTCTATTCAGCCTTGTCAGCCCAATGCTGTCCTGATGGGGATTTCTGTGTGCTGGCATTGGCTCAGTGAGGCTAATGAGCTCCTTTGCATTGCCCTTGCACTCAGCAATGAATGTGTCCCTGCAATTTGTCTCTCCTCAGCTTAGTGTTTGGGGCTTTCTTGGTCAATTTGGGGTTTTTTTGGAGGGAAATTTTTCAGGATGTGGCTCTCCTACTTTCAAGAGAGTAGAAGTAGAATCACATCCAACCACAAGTGCAAGAAAAAGAGAACTGAAAGAGCATCTGCGTATCTGTGGGATTTCAACACACAAGATGCTCTTCTGAGAAAGCCCGTGATAGTTCCTACAGACAGCTGATTAGGATTGAAAGTAAAAGGAAAGAACACTAAAGGTACACCAGTGTGTTCAGCCCCAGGAATTCCTCCTGCTCAGCTGCTGAGCCCAGGCTGCAGAAGTATTATCTGAAGCATTTACTTCAGACCGAATTGGGAAAACATTTGGCATCATATTTAGCACAATAGTATGGAAAAGAAACACCATGTCTAACCAGATTCAAGTGTTTAAATTCAAAAGTGATAGTATAAAGCACCATTTAAAACATTTGATACTTTGTACAAAATAAATATATGCAAAGATCCATGGTGGTCTTCTGCCTTGCTTCTGCTTTAAAATTCTGACTTTGAAGCTCGTTTTACACCATACCAGTATCTCTCTAATTAGACACCCCTTCTGGATTCCAAAGTGTGATCTTCTGTCTGGTTTTGAGACAACAGTATTGGTGCTTTGGATTATCGTCTACGATAGTGCCATGTCTGTCTATTATTATTCATAAATATATAAATAAATTCATATTTCACAGAATCAGAGAATGGTTTGGGCTGCAAGAGACCCTAAAGAACGCTTCGAGGGATGGGGCATCCACAACTTCAGAGGGATGAACTTGAGCCAGCTGTGCCCAGGTGTTCAAGAAGGTCAGTAGCAACTGGTCTGCATCAGCAATGGTGTGGCCAGCAGGAACAGGGCAGGGATTGTCCCCCTGTACTCAGCACTGGTGAGCCTGCACCTGGAATCCTGTGCTCATTTTGGGTCCCTCGCTGCAAGAAAGACACTGAGGGGCTGGAGGGAGTCCTGAGAAGGGTAACAGAGATGGTGAAGGGTCTGGAGCACAGGTCTGATGAGGAGCAGCTGAGGGAACTGGGTATGTTTATCCTGGAGAAAAGGAGGCTCAGGGCAGATATGTTTTCTCTTAACAGTACCTGATAGGAGCTTGTGGCAAGGTAGGGGTTTGTCTCTTCTGCAGGCAATTAGTGGTGGGGAAAGGGAAATGGCCTTCAGTTGTGCATAGAGAGATTCAGGCTGGATATTAGGAAATATTTCTTCACTGAAAGATGGTTAATCTTTGGAATAGGCTTCCCAGGGAAGTGGTAAGGTCATCATCCCTGAAAATATTCAAAACAAAAGTAGAAAAGGCCCTTTGCAATATGGTTTAATGAGCATTGTGGCATTTGGTTGAAGGCTGGATTTGAGGAACTTAGTGTCCTTTTCCAACATTAATGATTCTGTGATTGTAAGGGGAAGAGGAGAAAAAAACCCAAAAATATTACATGCATATCACCACTGTCACTTGGAAATCTTCCATCAAAACTCTTAGGAGGACTAAGGTTGTGTATTCAATATCCTTCCCAGAAAAGTAAAAATGTAAATTCCAACAGGCAGAAACACTCTACAGCATATGTGTCACAAAATACTTTGATATATTTTTATTACTGTGACTCCATTTTCTTCTGGAGGAGAAGGACGAACAAGAATTGAACTTCCCCCATTTTATCAAGTTGATCATGCTTCGAGGGACTTTTGAACCAGAGGAATAAGATGTCTGGTTGTGGGAACACCTAATCTAGGATAGGATAGTTAGAGTTTTGATCCCTGGGCATGGTACCACTTCTCAGTTCTGTGGAATGGGATGTTTCACAAGACTTCTGTGCAAACTATAAAAGGAGAGAGGTGAGATGCCCTTCACAAAGAGCAGCCCTGCACTGGAGGAACTGCCCTCAGCTCTCCCCAGCCCTGCAGCTGACATCAAGGTAAGAGGCACACTTTGCACAGGAGAACTGGAAGGGTTTCTTGGGCAGCTGCTGGGAAATGCAGGGCAAGGGAAGGAGGCTTTAGTGTTGGGCTGAGAGCTGCAGCACAGCTGTGAGGCTCTGCTGTGTGCATGTGCAGAGACTGAGCCCATCTTTAGGGGAGCAGGAGATGGCTGCTGCAGGACAGACCAACCTTAGCAAGGGAGGGGCTGGAGGGGGCCAGTGGTACACAATTGTGCGGGGTGAATGTGAGAGTATTTTACAACTTAATTTTGGACATATATCTAACCCAACACACACAACTAATTAAAAGTGGGCAGTTGTGGGCACACACCTCATTTTACTTTTTCCCTCCAAGTACAAACTACTATGTAAAGCCTTCACTCTTTTCCACCTGTTGGTACATTTATTCGTTGTTCAAAATGTTTTACATTTTCTTTGTTTTCCCATGCTCTCTATCATTTTGTGTAAAGGCTTCTTACAAGATTTTTCTTGTTTTCTGTCTTCATTTTGTGCAGGCTGTCATCCAAGGCCTACAGCAAGCACTCTCATCCTCAGAAGTCTTATTAAGATGGGAAAAATCATCATTTATGAGCATGCCAACTTCAAGGGTGTGTCTAGAGAAATCACTTCTGACATTTCCAATCTGGGACATTTGGATTTTAATGATATTATCTCCTCAGTGAGAGTAATTGGCCAGCCTTGGGTGGCTTATGAGCACATAAATTATACAGGCAGGTTACTGGTACTTGAGGAAGGGCATCATGACTATGTTGGTAGAAGAATGAATGATACAATCAGTTCTCTGCAGATGATCACTGAAGATCTGCATGATCCCCAGATCACTCTCTATGAACATCCCAACTATCAAGGGAAGAGCAGGGTAGTAAGACAAGCAACCAACCTGGCTGCAGGATTTGACAATGACATCATGTCTTCCCACAAAGTCCAGAGAGGGGCCTGGCTGCTGTGTGAGCACAGTGATGGAAGTGGAATTCAATACATCGCACGAGAAAAAGATAACCTTCCACATTACTCAGCAATCTACCTCAATGACAAGCTTTCCTTCCTGCGTCCCCTTCGCCCTGGCCGCTCCTATTAGAATGCAAATCCCCCTAAAGCTGAGGAAGATGCAGCACCAGCAAGAAATTTGAGATCTAGGTTTCTCCTTTTGCTTGTGTTGCCTTTTTATCCTGGGAGCTCTCTGCTGTGCTGCACTGCACCTCTGTACTTCTCTAACCTGCATTGTGCTCTTCCCCCACCTCATAAATGAAAGTATTATCGTGCCTGTTCATATGAAAGAGTGTCCAAGCTAAGAGACATGCCAGGGATGTGTAACCTCATACACCTTCAGCTGGCATTCCTGAGACCTGTGCTATGGAATGCTGAAGCATTGCATGTTGTGTCTGTTGCTAAGCGAAACAGAAGATGTAAGTGTAGGGCCAGAATTGCTTTCTTTTTAATTTGCTTTACAAAGGTACCATGGTGTTGGGATTTAGATTTGTTTTCTTTTTCTTTTTCTTCTTACTTACAGAGTTTTTCCCCATATGTTGCTAAGGAACTAATTACTGGATACTTATGGGTACTTGGGCAGAACAAAGGGGGCCAGAAGAGAACCTGGCTACACCTTTTGTCTCTCTGGGGATGTCTCTTGAGGCGGGAGGCAACATGAGTTCTTTGGGGGCAAGTAAAAGAGCTGGAGGCAGCTTCATCCCTTCTTGGCTTTGCTCTTTGGGCACCCGTCGGAGAGGACACAGTCAGGCTGTTCAGCGGAAAGAACCCCAGTCCTGGGAAAATTTTCCACCATCTGTTTGCATACCTGGGAATTCTGAGCTCCTCGGCCTGTCTGCCGGAGCGGAGCCGGGCCCAGCCTTGCCCCGCCACCGCGGCTTTTCTTTGGCGCTGCTCTTTCTGCTACAGTGTGACGTGCACCTCCCCGCTGCCCTGCCTGGACACCCAGCCGTTCCCAGCTGCCAGCCCGTGCCATCGCACTCTCCCCAGCCCCGTGCAGCAGCCACCAAGACTGCTGTGCCGTCAGGACCAAACTGTCCTGGGTTTTGGGAGGAAAGGTTTTCAGGGTTCTTGGTACTACTGTTTAGTTGTTAACGCTGTAGTTGTTTTCTTCTGTTGTTTGGTTTCTTATACATACTAGTAAAGAGCTGTTATTTCTTATTCCCATAACTTTGCCTGGGAAAAAAGCCCCTTTAATTGCCTTTCCTGTCTAAATTATAACAGTTTGGAGGGAGGGGATTTGAATTTTCCAGATACCTGTCTTTCAAACTGAGACACATGGCTTCTGCCATTATCTGTAATCCATGTTGCATTGGAGCTATTAAAGACTCTTTCGCAATTAGCAGTGAGTCTGTTTCATGCATTTTAAAAATAAATAAATAAATATTGCTTTTTCATGGTGAGATATGTCTGTGTATTCAGAGAATGATTCACACAGTCACTTGCATATTTTTCCTGGATGTCTCCTGGAGAATTGTGTCTCCTTCCAGATTCACAGTTCAGTAACAGTGGTTCAGGCTTGACTCAACCAGTGCTAAAATCTTAGTGA
>VZSR01001342.1:6929467-6944336 GCA_013398615.1 Brachypodius melanocephalos
AGACAGGAGTCTCTGCTAAAGCTTTAGCATTTTTACAGCTAAGGCTGGATGGTTTATGGCTGTGGCATTGAAGGGTAGAAGAATAGTGTCTTTCTGGCTGCTCCTTAGGCATGTAGTGGCTAATGCCTGAATGTTGTGAAGGACAACATAGTTGTTGTCCTTAGTTGTTGTCTATAGTTGTTCTTTCAACACCATGTACATGGAAAGAATTCAAGATTATGGAGTGGTTTCATACAATGGGGTAAAAAATGATGCTAGAACATCCAAGTTCATGCAATTCCCTTGTTTCTGACACTATGACCTGAAAATTCTTGCAATGTCTCACTTTAAGGTATAACATATATGCACTCAGGTAATGTTTTGTCTTTTCTTTGTGGTAGAAACATTTGTAATGATTGAGAGACTGTGGAGGAATTGGGAGAGAAGTCTGATGTTGGGAAATGGTATTTATAATGGTACAAGAAATAATCAAAGTTATTGTACACATGCCTTGATGATGACCCTTTTTATTGAAATTGAACAAAGGATGAAATCAGGCAGAGAATGACAAAAGCTTTTACATCTTCCTTAGAACTACTGACAGAAAGATTTATTCTGGAAGGGATCTCCCTAGTCCAAGGCCGCCTTCACAGCAGAGCTACCTCCAAACACAACCAGGTTACGTGTGGCCACCTTCAAGAGATTTGTGAACAACTGCAAGTGTGGAGATTCCTCAGGGTCTCTGGCCCTTCTGACTGTCCTGAAAACCCCTTAGGGTAATATTTTTTTTACTTATTTTCAGTCAGAGATTCCCTGTTTCCAGCTAAAACTCTTTCTCAGGTGTCCTTTTGCTGTGCACCTCTCTTAGCCTTGTCTCTTCAATGGCTAAGAAATATTTTCTTGATGGGGTTAGCCAATATTAAATCACACCACAAGAGATTACAGAATCACAAGGTTGGAGGAGACCTTTAAGATCATTGAGTCCAACCCATGCCCTAACACCTCAACTCAGCCACAGCACTGAGGGCCTCATCCAATCTCTTTTTAAAACACATCCAGGGATGGTCACTACACCACCTCCCTGGGCAGACCATTCCAGTACTTAATCACTCTTTCTGTAAAAAACTTTTTCCTAACACCCAACCAAAATTTCCCTTGGTGCAGCTTAAGACTGTGTCCTCTTGTTCTGTCAGCTGCTGCCTGGAGAAAGAGACCAACCCTCACCTGACTACAAACACCTTTCAGTTGAAAAGAGTGATAAGGTGAGATAAGACCTCTCAGATAAGACCTCTGAGTCTTCTTTTCTCCAGGCTAAACAACTCCAGCTCCCTCAGTTGTTCCTCATAGGGCTTGTGTTCCAAGGTTGTGTAGTCCACATAGTCAGGGGTTTTCAAGACCTGATGGGATAAAGCCGCCAAACTTAATTCACCTCACAGTTGTCCCTGTGTTGAGCAGCTGACTGGACCCAATGGCAACCAGAGGTCACTTCCAACTTCAATTATCCACCAATCCTACAATCCTCCTGGCTCCCTGGATCATTCAAGCTCATCACATAAGGACCAAGACAGGCAAATCCCAGTATTTCCTGAGCCATATTGCTCCTGAGGAGCCTTGCTAGAAATAAAGATGATCCATGTCCCTTGTCCATCCCTTCTATTCAGCCTTGTCAGCCCAATGCTGTCCTGATGGGGATTTCTGTGTGCTGGCATTGGCTCAGTGAGGCTAATGAGCTCCTTTGCATTGTCCTTGCACTCAGCAATGAATGTGTCCCTGCAATTTGTCTCTCCTCAGCTTAGTGTTTGGGGCTTTCTTGGTCAATTTGGTTCTTTGGAAGGGAATTTTTCAGGATGGGGTTTTCTTGCTTTCAGGAGAGTAGAAGTAGGATCACATTCAAGTGATTCTATAAGTGCAAGAAAAAGAGAACTGAAAGAGCATCTGCGTATCTGTGGGATTTCAACACACAAGATGCTCTTCTGAGAAAGCCCGTGATAGTTCCTACAGACAGCTGATTAGGATTGAAAGTAAAAGGAAAGAACACTAAAGTTACACCAAGGTGTTTGGTTTCTTGGTGGAAAAGCCCCACGTCCAGGGTTTCTTTCTGGCTAAGTCACTCTTCAAGTGCTGTGTGTAGGGATAGTTCAGGATGAGCAGAGTTCAGCCCCGGGAACTCCTCCTGCTCAGCTGCTGGAGCCCAGGCTGCAGGGTGTCTGTCGAGGGCTGCTTTTCCAAGTGCCACTGCCCAGGCTGCAGGAGCTGAGGTTGGCTGTGTGACCCAGGGACAGGCATGCACATGTGCATGGAAAGGACACAGGCACGGCCAGCTGCACCGGCTGGCACAGAGCAGGGGCTGCCCTCAGCCACCCCACCCTGACACCACCAGCACTCCCACAGAATGGAATGGAAGAGACACAGTGCCATCTCCTTCCTCCTCTGCAGATCATCCACATGGAAGCTCTCTAGTGAAGACCTGCACACCCTCACTCTCCACAGCCACAAGCACCTTCATGGGTGCTTCCAACAGGACTGAGAGCCCTCTGCCTGTCCGGTCTCACCTGGCTCTGGGCTCTCTGACCAAAGGACAGAGTCTGGTGTCTCCTTCCTGGCTAGTGCAGCTTGGTGCTTGCAGCCAGCCCCCACACATGCCACACACTGCTCTCATTAGTGTTCTGGCAGTCGTGGGTGCCTTGAATCCCAGCAGGAGTCTCCTGCCTGTCTGAAATCCCTGTCTATATCCATGCCCTACTTGCTGGCTGCTCCAGCTCAAACTTTGCTGGCAAATCACACCATTACAACTTCTCTTGAATTGAAAATGTCTTTATTTGATAAAGTTCATGAAACAGAGGCTGTCCATATCATGGAAGGTATGTTCCACTTACCCATACAAGCTTGTCTTCGCACACTTTAAATATCACGAGTGGTGGAAGCCTGTGGAGCAGGATGTGTCTCAGCAGGACAGAAGGACACGTCTGTAGAGCGGGTGAGTGAAGAAGGAGAGATACCAAGGCTCAAAAGAACACTCCATCGAGATCTGGGCCTCTGCAGGACCCATGCCTCTTCAATCTGGTCATGCAGACCCCATGCCCTGTAGCAGCCTCTCTATCACATGTCACTGCCTCTGCTGTAGCTGAGGGGTTCATGCAAGTCCAGCCATGGCTTCCCTGCCAAAGCACCACACACTGCTCTGTGCCACACAATGCTCAAAGTTTGGGGAAGACACTCTTAGACTCAGCATCACCACCCAGAGACCCAGGTCTCAAAGTTCTCTGTAACTTTTCCCTATCTTCTATCTGTGACAGTGGTTGGGCTGCTGTAGACAGTTTCCTCTGAGCGGGTATCATAGTGTCTTTCAACACAAATGCAAGCAGAAATTAAAAATCAATCAAAGAAACAGAGAACCCATCTTCACATCATGTTACTTTGTGCTAAAAATTCATTTTATGCAAATGTAGATTTTCATGAGAGTTTAAAGTGACAACATAAAACATTTTGTGAAAATATAAACCAGAAATATTTTAAACAGCTGACAAAGCAACAAGGGTTTAGAGTTGACTCTGGGAAGCATTCCAGTGATGACTTTGTAAGTTGTCCAGAATGCCTGTGAGTTAATTTCAAAACCAGCAGAGAGGAAGCACAACCTCCAGCAGCATGATCCTGTAAAGTAAGTTCCTACTGATAAGTGACCAAAGGCAGTTATTTAAAAATGCAGAAATAGAGCTGATTCTACACTTTATTGTTAGATTAATCCATTCCAGTAATTCGTTAGATGGTGTTTCTGGTGCTTGGAAGTTGGTCAGGAACCCCAGAGCAGAACAAGTCAGACCAAAGTGCCTTGAAAGACAGTGACCAGAGACAGGATGGGCTGAGTCCTGGGGACACACACTACAGAACTCCCGTCAGAAGAGTTTATGGGATGCTGTCTTCTGCAAAGCAGAGTTCCAGCAGGAGTCACTGAGAGAGTAGTGTGGCATTTGGGAGAACCAATATCTTGATATAGGAAATAATTTGTACCCATATGGAGAAGAAAATAAAGGAGGATGGGGAAACGAATACAACAACAATATCAGTGGTCCATGGGCAGTAATGGAAAAAACTGATAGAGGAAAAACATTAAAAAGAAGTATTATCTGAAGCATTTACTTCAGCCTGAATTGGAAAAATGTTTAGAATCATATTTAGCATAATAAGATTGCTGCTTGACATGTTTGTAAAAGAAGCACCATGTCTAACCAGATTCAAGTACTGAGTGCAAAATAAATGTCTGCAAATATCTGTTTCTTTTGACATGCTTCTGCTTTAAAGTTCTGACATTGAAGCTGGTTTTACACCATACCAGAATGTCTCTATTTACATCCTGCTTCTGGGTTCTACACTGTGACCTTCTTTCTGCTTTTGAGACAACAATATTGATGGTTTTGATTATTATATATCATAGTACCACCTACATCCATTACTATACATAAATATGTGATTACATATGTCACAAACTCAGAGAATGGTTTGGGCTGGAAAGGACCATAAAGAACGCTTTGAGGGATGGGGCATCCACAACTTCAGAGGGATGAACTTGAGCCAGCTGTGCCCAGGTGTTCAAGAAGGTCAGTGGCACCTGGCCTGGATCAGCAATGGTGTGGCCAGCACGACCAGGGCAGTGACTGTCCCACTGTACTCAGCACTGGTGAGGCCACACCAGGAATCCTGTGCTCATTTTGGGTCCCTCACTGCAAGAAAGACACTGAGGGGCTGGAGGGAGTCCTGAGAAGGGCAACAAGGGTGATGAAGGGTCTGATGAGGAGCAGCTGAGGGAACTGGAGGTGTTTATCCTGCAGAAAAAGAGGCTCAGGGCAGATATGTTTTCTCTTGATAATACCTGATAGGAGCTCATGGCAAGGTAGGGGTTTGTCTCTTCTGCAGGCAATTAGTGGTGGGACAAGGAGAAATGGCCTTCAGTTGTGCATGGAGAGGTTCAGGCTGGATATTATGAAACATTTCTTCAAAGCAAGAGTAGTTAAGCTTTGGAAAGGGCTGCCCAGGGAAGTGGTGGAGTCACCATCATTGGAAGTGTTCAAAACACAAGTAGAAGTGACATTTGCAATATGGTTTAATGGGCCTGGTGGCATTCAGTCAAAGGTTGGATCTTGGAGGCCTTTCCATCATTAACAGTACTGTGATCCTAAGGAGAAAAAAGAACTGAAAAAAGAAAAAGCTATGTAAATGCCCTCTATGCCACCTGGATAACTCCCAACAAAACTCTTAGTAAAACTAAGATTGTGTATTAGAGATGCTTCCCAGAAAAGCAAAAACATAAACTGCAACAGGCAGAAACATTCTCCAGTACGTGTCACAAACTATTTTGATAGCTTTTTATTACTGTGACTCCATTTTCTTCTGGAGAAGGACAGACAAGAATTGAACTTCCCCCATTTCATCAAGTCAATCATGCTTCGAGGGACTTTTGAATAAGAGGAAGAAGATGTCTGATTGTAGGACCATAGAAAGCAAAATACAATGGATAATGAGTTTTGATCCCTGGGGGTAATATTGGACGCTTTCAGTTCCGTTGACTGGGGTGCTTTGCAAGACTCCTGTGCAAGTATAAAAGGAGGGAGGTGAGATGCCCTTCACAAACCTCAGCCCTGCACTGGAGGAACTGCCCTCAGCTCTCCCCAGCCCTGCAGCTGACATCAAGGTAAGAGGCACACTTTGCACAGGAGAACTGGAAGGGTTTCTTGGGCAGCTGCTGGGAAATGCAGGGCAAGGGAAGGAGGCTTTAGTGTTGGGCTGAGAGCTGCAGCACAGCTGTGAGGCTCTGCTGTGTGCATGTGCAGAGACTGAGCCCATCTTTAGGGGAGGAGGAGATGGCTGCTGCAGGACAGACCAACCTTAGCAAGGGAGGGGCTGGAGGGGGCCAGTGCTACACCATTTTGTGGGGTGAATGTGAGAGTATTTTACAACTTAATCTTGGGTATACACCTAAAGCAATACACACATGTCATGACTTCATCTTTTCCAGTTACTTCTATGTTTATTCTTTGTTCAAAATGTGGGGTTTTTTCTTTCCCCCTTTTTCTCTCCTGTGTGACCATCATTTTGTTTCAAGGTCCAAAAGGCTTCTTACAAGCATTGCTTGTTTTCTGTCTTCCTTTTGTTCAGGCTGTCATCCAGCTCCTAGAGGAAGAAATTCAAGCTCTAGAAGTCCTACTGAGATGGGAAAAATTATCCTTTATGAGCGTTCCAACTTCCAGGGTTTGTCCAAAGAATTCACCTCTGACATTGCCAATCTACGAGATGCGGATTGGAATGATCTTGCCTCCTCAGCTAAAGTAATTGGCCAGCCTTGGGTGCTTTATGAGCATTCAAACTATGGAGGCCGATTTCTGGTACTTGAGGAAGGAGATCATAGCTTTTTTCCTTCAAAGATGAATAACACGATCAGTTCTCTGCAGATGATCACTGAAGATCTGAGCAATCCTGAGATCACTCTCTATGAGCATCCCAACTATCAAGGGAAGAGCAGGGTAATAAGAGAAGCAACCAACCTGGCTGCAGGACATGACAATGACATCATGTCTTCCCACAAAGTCCAGAGAGGGGCCTGGCTGCTGTGTGACCACAGTGATGGAAGTGGAATGCAATGCCTTGCCCGAGAACGTGAAAACCTTCCAAATTACAAGGCAATCAATTTTGATAACAAGCTTTCCTTCCTGCGTCCCCTTCGTGCTGGCCGTTCTTACTAGAATGCAAATCCTCCAAAGCTGAGGAAAGATGCAGCACCAGCAAGAAATTTGAGACCTAGATCTCTGCCTCTGCTTTTGCCACATTCTTTGTAATTTTTTAAAAAAATGTCCTTGCGATACCATGGCTTCTGCTATTGTCTCTAATCCATTTTGTGCTGATGTTATTAAAGAAGCTCTTGCAAGCAACAGTGGGTCTGTTTTATGTACTGTTTAGTGTAGATAAATATTGCCCTTTCAGGGTGGGATGTCTCTGTGTATCCAGGGAATGTTTTGTGCAGTCACTTTGAGGCCTTTTTCATGGATGTCTCCTGTAAGATTTTATCTCCCTCCAGTTTCACTGTTCAACAACAGTGGGTTCAGTAACAGTGGGTTGATCAAACCAGAGCTAAAGTCTTGGTGAGCGTGTTGATTATTGCTGTGATCCTGGCCACACTCTCACCTGCAGCCTGTACCTAAATACCACATATTTGATCACATCTGAAGACGTTGATCATACAGATGATATAGCCTTTTACTGCCCAAATTACATAATCAAACAGACTGTTTTCATAAATTTGAATTGACTGAATGCTTGATCATAATGGTAAAACTTGTCTGATTTTTTTAAACAGCTGCCTCACTTCCAATTCAGTTATTGATGCTTCCTTTAATTTCTTATTGGTTTTCTTTGTCAGTATTCCTCCCCCTTACACTACTGTGTTTTCTTTGCAGTGCCTTATTTGACCTTTAGATTAAACAGAGCAATACTATGGCAAAACTTAAATGAGATTCTCCATCCTGGTAAATCAAATCTCAGAAATTGCAAAGCATATTGCTGACAAAAGCAGTAATGAGAGACCTTTCAGAGATCTGTAGAGGTCATCAGGAAAATAAATGTGACAAGGTCAAATGTGCTCAGCTGCAGCAGATTATTCCTTTAAGGAATTCTCCTCCTCGGAGCAAACTTGCCTTTGTCATTTGTGTGGTCCCAAAGCCCTGTTCCTGTTCACACAGTGCCGTGGATTAGCAGAGGGCAGATCACCCAGGTAAACACCATCAGCCCCAGAGCTCAGCACAGCCTCATCGTGGATTCCCCAGGTCCCATGCCTGTTTATCTCTATGCCCCAGAGGCAAATGCACTCAAAGCAGACCTGGTGCTGTGAGACACCCTCCAGGTGCAGTGTGACACTGGCCAGACACCAGGCACCCACGGAAGCCACTCACTCAACCTGGACAGAGCAGAGAAACATTCAACAAAGGGTTCATTAGCTGAGATAAGGACTGGGAGGAAACACTCCAGGGGAAAAACAGGCTCGGCTTAGAGGTACAAAGTGAGTTTATTACTGACAACATCAGAGCAGGATAATGAGAAGTAAAATAAGCCTTCAAGGACACCTTTTTCCCCCCAGCCCCTCCATCCCACTGACAGCACAGGGAGACAGGGGATGGAGGTTTTGGTCAGTTTGTCACCCAAGGTTTTCTTCCCCTGTGCAGGGAGAGAAGTTGTTTCCTGGTGAGACCGTGGGGTCCCCCCCACAGGAGAAAATTCTCTGTGAACTTCTCCAGTGTGGTTCCAATCTCATGAGCAGCAGTCCTCCCAAAACTGCTGCGGTGTGGGTCACTCTTCCATGGGGTGCAGTCCTCCAAGGACAGGCTGCTCCAGCCTGGGAGCAGGGCCCCCTCTCTCCACTGGGTCTCCCACTGGACCACAGCCTCCTCCAGGCATTCACCTGATCCTGCATGGGCACCTTCCCCGTGGGTTGTGGGTGGATCTCTGCATCTCCTGTGGATCCCCAGGGGCTGTGGGTAGATCTCTTCATCCCCAGTGGATCCCCATGGGCTGTGGGTGGATCCCCATGGGCTGTGGGTGGATCTCTGCATCCCCCGTGGATCCCCATGGGCTGTGGGTGGATCTCTGCATCCCCCATGGATCCCCATGGACTGCAGGGGCTCAGCTGCCTCACCGTGGTCTCACCACAGCCTGCAGAGGAATCTCAGCTCCAGCACCTGGAGAACCTCCTGCCTCTCCTTCTCCACTGACCTTGGTGTCTCCATGCTGTTTCCCCCACATGTTCTCACCTGCTTCTCTTCTCTATCTGGAATTTAAACTGCATCCCCACCTTTGTCTTGGTTTCTTCTTGAATCTGTTCTCGCAGAGGTGTTACCATCATCTCCATTGTCCCAGCCTTGGCCAGCAGCGTGTCCATCCTCAGAGCCAGCAGGGATTGGCTCTGCTGGACATGGTGGAAGCTTCCAGCAGCTTCTCACAGAAGCCACCTCTGTGGCCCCCTCACTACCAAAAACTGGGCCATGTAAAGCCAGCAGAGGGGAATGAAGCAGCTTATTGATCTGGAGCAGTTCCCAGTGCAGTGACACCCGGGCCCAGGGAGAGCACAGCTTGAGGTGTCCTCAGCAGCAGCACAGGATGGAATGAGCTGCTGTACATGCGCACCACCAGACCTCACAAATCTGACAGGGTGATAAACAAGGCAGCAAAACCCAGTCAAAATTCTTTGAAAAGGCTGGGAACAAACTCTCCATCGGTATCAGTCAAGCCACGGTCTGCCAGCCAGGCTCTTCCCCAGAGGAAATCACAGCAAATGTACACCAGAGGAGAACCAATAGCATGTTTAAGAAATGACCAGTGACAGCAAGGCAGGTGTCTACTTGTCACACTATGCTCCCCCTCTTCCTGTGCTCACTCAGGAGCCAAGAGCAGGAGATACTAATAGAGTTAGTGACCACCAAGTGTGCAGAGGAGACCACAGGTGATGAATTGCTGCTGGGAATCTGTACTCAGCACATCTCTTGGAAATGCCCATGACACATCAGATGGATTCACAGCCTTGCAAACATCTCCAACACCATCTTTCGGGAGGTGTGAGTGACAGGAATACACTGGAAAATCACTATTGCCTGGGGAGAAGTGCTGATTGTTAAATATGGGAAGTAAAACTGCTGCCTTAGGAGATCAAGATGACTGGGGAAGGCAAAGGCAGGGGTACCTTGGCTGAATAAGCATGTAACCAATAGAATCATGGACACACAGAATGGTTTGGGTTGGAAGGTGCCTTTAAGGATCCTCTAGCCCATGGGCAGGAATACCTTTCACTAAATCATGTTGTTCAGTGCCCCATCCAACACTGTCTTGAATACTTCCAAGGAAAGGGCATCCACAGCTTCTCTCGGCAACACATTCCAGTGTGTTACCACCTGACAGTAAAGAATTTCTTCCTGATATCTAATCCAAACTTGCCCTCTTTCAGTTTAAAGCCATTACACCTTGTGCCATCATTAAATGTCCTTCTAAAAGGTCCCTCTTCAGCTTTCTTGTAGTCCCTTTAGGTACTGAAAGGTGCTGTAAGGTCTCCCCAAAGCTGCCTCTTCTCCAAGGCTGAACAGCCCCAACTGTATTGGCTTATTTTCATGGTGGAGGTGCTCCAGCTCTCTGAGCATCTCCCTGGCCTTCTCTGGACCCCCTCCAACAGGTCCATGTTCTTCTTTTGTTGGGGGTCCCAGAGCTGGATGCAGCACTCCACTCCAGGTGGGATTTCACCAGAGTGGAATAGAGGGGCAGAATCTCCTCCCTCGCCCTGCTGGCTGTGCTGCTTTTCATGCTTCCCAGGACACATTTGGCTTTCTGGGCTGTGATTGCTCACTGCCAACTCACACTGAGCTTCTTGTCAGCCAACACCCCCATGTCCTTCCCTGCGTGGCTGCTCTCCGTCCATTTTTTGCCCAGCCCATGTTTGTGCTTGGGATTGTCTCAACTCACAGGCTGATGTTGCACTTGACCTTGTTGAACTTTATGAGACTCGCCACACCAGCCTGGCAAGACCCCTCTGGATGGCATCCCTTCCCTGCAGCATCTTGACACCACCACAGATCTCTGTGTTATCAGCAAGCTGCCTGAGGGTGCACCCAATCCCACTGTCCACGTTGCCAACAAAGGTGTTGAACAGCCCAGTCCCAACACCAACCCCTGAAGAACGCTGCTCATCACTGGTCTCTATTTGGACATTGAGTCATTGGCCACAACTCTTTGAGTGTGACCATCCAGCCAGACCCTTATCCATTGGAGCAGTCCATCCACCAAATTCATGTCTCCCCAGTTTAGAGATAAGGATGTCATGCTGTACAGCTTCAAATGCTTTACATAAGTAAAGCAGATAATGCCAAACACTCTTTCCCTATCCACCAATGCTGCAACCCTATTGTAGACATATTTTCTGTTGATAAAAACGTATTTATTTATAAACATAGCATTTTTCATTTTACTCTGGAAATAGCTCACCATAAAAGGGATAACTTTAAGGAAAACAATCTACAACTAGTACAAGCCACGTTCACCTTTATTTAACACTGAAAGTTGATGATGTCACAAATTTTCCCAGCCCCTGTTTAATGCTGGTCTAATAATCCATAACACACTTTCCATAGCTTGCTGAAATAAACACATTTTCTTTTCAGCAGGCAGTCCTGTGGTGTGGCAGATCAGCCTTTCCAAACCCTTGAAAGCCCTTTTTTAAATGAGAAAAGTGGGAAAGCAGCTCTTCTTGCACAGCTTGGGGAGTTGCAGGGCAGGGGACACCAGATGGGATTTAGGCAGGATCCCTCCTTATCCTGGGCATCCCTTGGTACAGGCATTTCGCTGGAGGTGGTTCTGCTCCTCTAGAGCTGCTTGCTTTATTTTCTCTTGATGTTACCTGGAGCTCCCATCCAGAGTTTTTGTACTCATCAGTACTACTTCAACCTGTCATGTCTGGGTCCCTTGGAAAACTTGCTTAGGTCAAGCCTGAAAATAACAGGGACCTCAGCAGAGTCTGAACTTTGTGAGTTGGAACGAGATGATTTTTAAGATCCCTTTCAACTCAAACCATTCTGTGATTCTGTAAGTCAGGGTTGCTTGAGTTCTGCTGCCATCCTCTGGAGAGGGACAGGGTGCAGCTCTAGTGAGCTGACCCTAAATGGGTTTTTCTCTGTATGGCTGGGTGGGTTTGCTGCTAGTAACAAAACTTGGCCTTAATTTGGGCCATGAGGAGGGAAAGGGACACTGTAGAATGGTAACTCTGACTGGAAAGATGTTGGCAACAAAGCTGGGACCAGTGTGCCTGAGGAGCTGGTTGCCATCACGTGCAACAGCCTTGTGCCTTTGGCCCTGGGGCAGAAGTGCCAGCAGCAAGAGGGTTTCAGAGAAAGAGAAAAGACTTTAAAACTAGAAACAACTTTCACTCATAGTCCTCGCAAGAGGAGTTAAAATGCAAGCCAAACACATCAAGAATATAGTTATATGCATGGCTAATATAATTAATCCTTAGCTGAACTATTACTTGCAGAATACAGTGGCCATTATCAGATGATTGTGGTTACTATAGCCTGAACATCTGCTTCCTAGAAAAATAAATTATAACAATCACTAATGTCATGGTTTTGGTGGGGCTTTTTTTGCTGTGCTTCTGGGTAGCCTAAAAAGAATGGGAAGGAGAGGGGTGGTAGGGTCCATATTGGTTGGATTTTTTTAAAATCCATTCTTGCAGTATTTGAAGAAAATACTGCTATACTTGCCTGGAATTCCATCAGAACTCTCTATTGCACTTTCATTACAATTACCAAGATGTCAAGGACAGAAACTAAGCAAAGATGACATGGTCTGAACTTCAATCTACCATTGGATAAGGCTCTCACCTGACAGTGAATGAATATGACAGGAATGAAAAGGACTGGTGATGGAAATAGCTCCCAGTCAAGCTAGGAAGGGAAGCACGTTAAGATACCCTCTGTGAGAGAAGCCAGAGCTGTAAGCACAAGTAAGAGTTCATTTATTATTTATCAGTCATTCATGGATATCTGTGTCATCAAATTGGTGGTGCATTGTTCAGAAATTCTGCTTCAGGTAGGACTATCCTCAACACCACATCAGCTCAGTGTTATTTCATCTGACCAAGTGTTAAAAATATTGATGAAGAAGTCACTGTCTCACACCTGGTCCAGTCCTGCACTAACTCCTAGTGAAAAATTCCTCTCAATGCCGTGTCCAAATCTCCCAAACCACAGCTTGTGTCAGGACAGTTATGAAGATGGATGAAGGTGTGCAAACACCAAAAGCGTGAGATTGTTGAGTGACACGTATTTACTGAGATTATGGTGAGCACAGTTGGTGGAAGCCTGTGTGTAAACATTGACTTTGTGTGGGGGTTGTCCACATCACAGTAATGCATTATTTTAGTTAAGGACTTCCTACACTACCAATGGCTAGGTAGGTGCATCTTTCTGACTCCTCCTAAGAGAGGTACAAAATGTAGAAAAGCTATCTCCTTCAGCAGCTCAGGGAGACAGGAATCCCCTGAGTTTTTTCATGCTCCTATCTGATGTAACTGTGCTCTAAACACAAGGGGATGAGATCAGGGAAGCCAATGCACAGCTGGAACTTAATTTAGAAAGAATAATGAGAAGGACTTTCATAAGTACATTGACCAGAAAAGGATGTCATATCTCACCTCCCTCCCCAATAAATAAATAAGACAGGAGAAATGGTAACAACTGATATGGAGAAGGCTGAGGTACTCAACAATTTTTTTTTCTTTTCCCTTCAGTTCCCTCTTCCCGCATCTCTGAACCCTCTGAAACTCAAGACAGGTACTGGGGGAATGAAGTCTCTCCCATCACTGGAAAAGATCAGGCTAAAGACCAACTGAGGAACCTGAGAGTGGCATGACTGAGAAAGAATTGGGAATAGTGGTGGATGAAAAGCTAGTCATGAGTTGACAATGAGCACTTGGCAGCCCAGAAAGCCAAATGTACCCTGGGCTGCATCCAAAGTAATGTGGCCAGCAGGTCATGGAGGTGATTCTGCCCCTCTACTCAGCTCGTGAGAGACTCCACATGGAGTGCTGTGTCCAGCTCTGGAGTCCAGCACAGGAAAAATATGGACCTGTTGTAATGAGTCAGAGGAGGGCCACAAAAATGGTCAGAGGTCTGGAACAATTCTGCTATGAAGAAAATCTGAGGGACTTCTGGTGGTTCTGTCTGGGCAAGCAAAGACTCTGGAGAGATCTTATGGGGACCTTTCAACATATGAAAAGGATTTATAAGAAAGATAGAAAGAGACTTTTTTTTTACCACGACCTGTAGTGTCTGGAAAAGGGGCAGTGGTTTTATACAGAAAGAGAATACATTTAGATGGGATATACAGAAGATATAAGATATCTTTTACAATGGAGGTAGTGAAGCATGGGACCATGTTGCTCAGAGAAGCTGTGGATGCTCCATCCCTGGAAGTTTTCAAGCCCATGTTGGATGGAGCTTTGAGCAACCAGCTCTAGTGGAAGATGTCCCTGCCTGTGGCAGGGGTTGGAACTAGATGATCTTTGAACCTCCCTTCCAACCCAAACTATCCTCCATGATTCAGTGTTCAGAACTCACCTGGACAAAGCCTTAAGGAACTTAGCTTAACTAGAGTTAGCCCTGCTGTCAGCAGGACATTGGGTTAGAGGCCTTCAGTGGTCATTCCTTATGTTTTTCTGCAAATCTGTTTTTTCGGGTTTTTTTGTTTGGGTTGGTTTTTTTTTTTTTTTGCCTGTGTGAAAGAAATTTTTCATTGCTTTTTACATGGCAAAATATAAAAAGGTCCTGCAGAAGCTGCAAGAAAAAGAGAACTAAGATAATGTCTGCTGGTCAATTGGATTTGTAGGATTTTA
This sequence comes from Brachypodius melanocephalos, assembly GCA_013398615.1. Lineage (NCBI taxonomy): Eukaryota > Metazoa > Chordata > Aves > Passeriformes > Pycnonotidae > Brachypodius > Brachypodius melanocephalos. The sequence goes on from VZSR01001342.1 coordinate 6,943,857, forward strand.
ACGCAGAAGACGCTCCTCCAAGAAAGACCATGGTAGCTCCGGCAAGCAGCTAATCAGCAGCAAGGAACTGAAGGGTAAAAATATATCATAGAAGAAGGACAGAAAGAGGAAAGAACAGTAAAATTATACAAGCTCTTTTTTTTTCTGTGGGGAAACACTGGTTCCAGAGCTCTGTTTCTGCCAAGTCACTTTTCAAGTGCTGTGTGTGGGAATAACTCAGGATGAGTGGTGTTCAGCCCCAGGAACTCCTCCTGCTCAGCTGCTGGAGCCCAGGCTGCAGGGTCTCTGTTGAGGGCTGCTTTTCCAAGTGCCACTGCCCAGGCTGCAGGAGCAGCCCGTGCTGGGGTTGGCTGTGTGACCCAGGGACAGGCACGCATGGAAAGGACACGGATATGGCCAACTGCACCAGCTGGCACAGAGCAGGGGCTGCCCTCAGCCACCCCACACTGACACCACCAGCCCTAACCCCACACTGACACC
>VZSR01001342.1:6944709-6993206 GCA_013398615.1 Brachypodius melanocephalos
GACACCACCAACATTCCCACAGACCAAGCACGGACAGCCAGGTTCTCCATCTGAGCGCGGTGTAATTACAGCACCGTGGAGTTGTGACACCAAGGACAACGCGTGTGTGTTCTGCAGTGGTGGCTGAGATGCTCACCAGTTCTACTGCCATCCTCTGTTTGTCTTTAAGTTCTACTGGGGAGGAAAAGCTGGTGCTTACAGTTTTAAGTAGCATATGCTCTCAAAGCCGTTCCTGGACTGAAGTGAAACTCAAAAAAATTCAGCGCAACAGAGGAGACTGTTTCTGGGCAGAGATGTAAATGCTGGCCTAATGTTGTCAGTACGTCAAACATCATGGACACAGTTGACCACAGGGAAATATTTCTGCTTTTGCCTTATCATCTGAATATCCACATTTTTGTTTTCTTCCTCAGTGTAGTGGAAAGTGCTTTTAGCCCATTTATCTACACGGATGTCAGCACACTGTTCGGACTATTGACCTAATGCAACAGGGTTGTCAAAATTCATATTTTCCCACAGTTTTTCTCCTTTAAAGAAATACTCCATGAGACAAGTAGCAGGCTTGGTCTGCTCCCAGTTTTGACCAGGGCCTAATGTTGTGGGATGATGAAAAATCTCTATTTCAAGTGACTTCACTCTTTTCAGGGTGGCCTTATGCCCTTTTTACTTTCCTGGCATGTGTAATTAATTGACAAGCAGAGCTATATTTTCCACCTTGCATTCCACCTGCCATGCAGGCATTTCTATTGCTTCACAGTCCTCAATTTTTGTGCATAAAATGGATATTATTAAGTCTAATATGAACACCTGAAAAGAAAAATCTGTAGGAAGGTTGTTGTGTGGGAAAGCAACTGTGCTTCTGGGAATAGTCAAAGAAATTCTAAAAAGAGATTTGTGGTTTGTCCAAGCCATAGTAGTTATTTGAGAAAATATGGATATTTTTTCTCCATCTTGGGTAAAAGCTGGTTAAAGCCTTAGTTTGGAGCATCTTGAAATAAAAGTTTAATTCTAAGACACAACAATATGCATTACATAATTCCAATTTGTTTGTTCTGGTTTTAGTGTCCAGTGGTAGTATTGAGAAACACATCTCAAGATTCCTATCTCAGTGATCTAACTTACGAAACATTATTATTGTTCCAAATTTTGGGCAGCAATAGGCTCCTTTTCTCATCAAAGCCTAGAACAAATAAAAGCAGTTTTTAAGAACATGAAAATACTGAAGAGTTTCATCAGATATTTCCAGCTGGCATTTAATAGATTGATGAATTTTCATATCTGCAGCCCATTTCAAGTGTCTGCTCTGGTACTCTGAAGATGTAACCTCTGTGAACTAAAAGCTGTGAATGAGAAAGATGAGCTCATGGTGGGAGGGGATGGAAGCAAACATAAATGAAAAAATATAAACAAAGTTTTGCCATGTGTCTGCCAGGAATACACATTTGTCATGCACAGACTCAGTGGCAATGGGTCCTCCATCCATCTGTATGGAAACCAAGATGGAAGTGAGGATATGCTGGAGGCTGGCCTTATTTTCACTGCTCAACTCCTCACCATCATCTCAGCACAAGCCACCAACAATGCAATAGCAAACAGGCTCTGCCTGCTGAGCCCTTGCCTCATGCCACAGAAGACTGGATTTCATGCTTTCCATTTCAGTACCAGCTCAAATGCAGCTGCCTAGCACAGAAAGACTGCTGGCTAAGGAGCACAGCAGCTTAAAGGAAGGCATTGCATTTGCATGGTGCTTACTGCAAAGGTCTTCAGTGCCTCTGTTCCTTCACATCTATCACCTTGTGCCTTTGTGCAAAAAAAAAAAAAAAAGAGTAAAGAAGTCTACTCCATCTTCATGTTGTGCTAAGAAGCTGTTTCCAACATTGTCTTGATGTACTGATCTTGTTTTTCCTCCTTCCTGTCCTGTTTTCCTTTGCCCCCCTACTTCCAGTAGGGATTCCAGGGGATTCTGGATGGAAATTTGGAAAATTTTTCACCATCAGGCAGCCCAGCACTGGAACTGACATGTAGAGTGGTGAAGGAGTCTCCAGCCTTGGAGGCTCCCAGGACTCTGTAAGAAAAGTCCATCACGATGGGATGCAGCATTAGTGATGCTCCGGCTCTGAGCAGGAGGCTGGGTGTTCCAGGCCGTTTTCTTATGTTTCTGTGATTCAGTGAAGACCTTTTGTGACACTGGAGAATGTCACAGTATCACATCCACTTGATGCAGTTCCATTACATTTCCCATTCATCAGTCTGAAAGAACTGCTGAGTACTTAGCTTGGTTTGTTGCTCAGGCTGTCTTCAGCCTATGTTCCCTAATCAGGGAAAATTAGGTTTTGCTAATAAAAGAAAGTTGCTAAAACTGAATATGGAGGAAGCTCTTCTCAGTGTCTGAATATAAAGGAAAAGGCATAAATATGCAGATCAGCTAGCATGTGCTCCAACAAGCAGCTTATTTCAGAATAAAAGCCTTTGCACCAAATAGATCCACGAGAGTGGAAGTCATTAGGGACACCGGAGGTATCAGGCTTTAGATCACCCATCCATGACCTAGATCTGTTGTACTGATCAACCAACATGTAAATATGAGTGTGGTCTCTTGATAACTCTAGGTGTGCTCACAGTTCCCCAGCCCAGGACAGGGTTCAGGACTCTGACAGCTGAAGGGCATGTGTCAGCAATAAAATGCAAGGTGCTGGAAAGGAAAAGAAAAAGGAAAAGAAAAGAAAAGAAAAGAAAAGAAAAGAAAAGAAAAGAAAAGAAAAGAAAAGAAAAGAAAAGAAAAGAAAAGAGAAAAAGAAAAAAAGGAAAGAGAAAAAAAGAAAAAAAAAAGGAAAAAGAAAAAGAAGAAAAAGAAGAAAAAGAAAATCCTGAGTTGGAAGGGACCCCACAAGGATCAAGTGCAGCTCCTAGGGTTTCCAGAGAGCTCAGCCAAGCATGAGTCCTCTGATACTGCCACATCTTCACTGAGACTCCCAGGAGCTGATAAGGGCCTAATCTTTTTGTCCTTTGTGACCTACCGTCCTCTTCTTTCTCCTATTCCTCCAAGTAGCTTATGATTTTGCTGTGCCATGTGATGTCTCCTTTCAGATAAGGGCTTTGGCACCCAGGAAGCACAATGAAGAAATTAAATATATGACATATCTATAGACAGGGATCCCTTGTGGCTGATAAGTCTCTCCCTATCTCCAGCAGGTCCTCATGCAGAAAAGCCATTAAAAGTCTTTCTCTCTTGCATCCACTTGTCTTGAAACTACTTCCTGTCATTCTGTGTTCATGGACACCTGGACTAGCAGCATTTTACTGCATCTCATCCTGCATTCTGCAGTGGTGCTGCAATGCTGGGCTTTGTACCAAGAATAGCTTGCTGAATTCTCACTGACTTGGTTCAGCGTTTGCTCTTATGTTACATAAGAATTTAGAGATGTTGTGAACACAAGAAACAAAATAATAGAAGTAGATAATATGTACATCATTGTGTGAGACAGTGAGTGGAAATGATGCTAAAGAATGCTGAAGGCAACAGCTGGATGGCTCTTTGACTGAGCACCTGCTCCCCTGCCATCCAGTCCAGCAAGCTGCTGTATTTATGTTTTTTGAAACATAGATTCTTTCACAATTAGGGACAGATTTCTCTTTCCTTTCACCTCCAACTGACTTTCTTGAAACACAGCTTGAAACAACCTTGAGAGTTCAGTGCTAGAATGGTGCCTACAGCCCATCTGCAGTCTCTGGCCACACATATTGACTGTCTAGCACAGTTCTTCTGTCTAAACAAGCTCCAGTTTATCTGGAGTTTGTACATTCAGTCTGGGACGCTGGGTTTCCAGAGTTTATTTTCTGCAATAAGCATTTTTGGAAAAGCATGTTGGTCTAAAAGTTATTTACCTCACTACTCTGAAAATGAGCTTTGTGCTTCTAAGTGACACAGATGAAAAATGTTAGTCTAGATGACCAAACATGAGATGGGAGGAGGAGGATGAAATGAGTAGTAGCTGAGTACATTGGGAATGAAGTGTGTGCAGCATCAGCTTGGGATGGTGTCTCCTGTGGAGAACTTCATAAGACAACGAGTTTTCCTGGCTTTTCTCCCAACGGCTGTAGTTGCATCAGAACAAATTAAGCAAAAACAAATGATGTCCCCAGGTGGAGTGTCTCAGTCACTGCCACCCCAAGGAAGAGCTCAGGTGAGACAATGCCTCATTTACCATTGCACAGGGAACAACAAATACGTGATTTTCCAAAGTCAACACCAGTGATTCTCAGCAAGGCCCTGGAGTGCTGAGAGTCATCCCTGCCCCAAGAGGGGCTGAACACCGCTGAGCTCCTTCAAAGACCATGAGAGTTGCAGCTACTCTGTTTCTTTCCAGATGAGCCCTTCAGGCTGAAGGTAGTTAAACCCCAAACTTTTAATTGGATCCACAGAGACACCCACAAAGTTGTCCAAATGAATCTGAAAATAACTTCAGATACGAGAGGAAAACTTAGATCTGTCTTCAGAATATCAGTCTTCCTTACTATCCTCACCTTCTTTCTTGTCTTAACTATGGCAGTTCTAGTTAATCTTTTCCAGAGCCTGTAGCTTAATTTTCAGTTTGTCTATCTTTTCATTTTCACTTGCTGTTCTCAGGTTAAATATTTTGATCCTTTTATTCATGAATTCCCATTTTAGATTTATCCCTTCTCTCTCTAGTTCTAAATGAGTTTTCTTCTAGTAACTCCATTTTTTTTCCAAATGGGAAAAGCTTGCATGTTTATGATACTGTTAACTGATCCATCCAAACTTTTTTTTTTTTTTAGCAGAGACGCAGGAAAATGCCTTTGGCTGGGTTAGTCTATGAGTAAGTACAACGAGGTGAAAGAAATGCCCCACCTTCAACAAATCATGAGGAATAGTTAGCTGCCAGACTGCCTGCCCTTTTTTTGCAGAACTCTGTTTTGGTTGGTTTATGGTTTAGCATCTTTCCCAGACTGAGTTCCCAGGCACGGTTTATCAAGACAAACAACAGAAATTCAAGGAGAGCAGCGTGATGATTTTTCTCACCAAGGTGAATTGATACCAGCCGTCCTGCTGTTACCACCCCAGCCAGTTTCAGGTGCTGTTTTCCAGAAAGCTCTGAACATTGTGGGAATAAGGATACCCTGCTCCTCCTAAAGGTTATGCCCAATTGTTTCAGTGTCTTGCCTCTGTGGGAGACAACATTTCTTGTTTACTACAGAATAGGGATCTCATACCTGTTAAAAAGTCTCTGTCAAGATGCTGTAATTTTCAGCCCTCGGCCCTGCTATGTTATGATCATAATCAGCTGTACTGGAGTCACAAATGCATTTTCACAAAAGGTATTAGCCTTTATTTTTACATTTCCACTCTTAACATTTTCATTTGAGCAAATCTTACATTTCATCAACCACCAAAACCAATTCAAGCAATCTACCTTAAAAGTGCCTTAAGTTCTCTAATCAGATAAGTCACCATGACGTTTCTGAATAACACAGTAGCTTCTGCCACTGAACATACCTGCAGCAGAACATCAGTGCAGCTATGACAGCCAAAATCTTTCCTTTCTACGGTGGTAAGATAGCCCCAGAGGATCAATATCAGTGTGCTTTTGCATGCAAAGAAGACCTGCAATCTTTCTTACCCTCTTTACTCTCTTTTAGCAGTGGTTAGGTAGTTCACGTTGCTTGAACATTGCTTTCAGCCTGCTGAAGAGCTTTGTGTCCTCTGGGCTGAGAGCATCATTTCCCTGGCCATTGCTGGGACTGGCTGTCCCTCTCGTCCAGTTTCCTGGTACCCTCCTCCCTCTATTCTTTCCATTTTGCCTAGATTGCTCCACATTACACTGAGCTTCCCAGTTTCTCCTGCCTTCTTTGGAGCAGGCTGAAGATTCACAGGTGTGGATAGGCAAGCCCAGCACTGGCCCTTTTTCTGAAGACCAAGGGGAATATCCTCTGAAGTATGTTGCAATTGCTGATAGAAGCTGATATAATGTGATTCATTAACCGTAGCTGGATTCCAAGAAACTCTTTATACAAATTCGGGCTAAGGCAGGCCAGTCCCAAAGCCTTGCAGGCACATACTGAAAAAAAAAAATCACCCAGGTAAGAGTGTGGGGGAGGAGAGCAGGGCTGAACTCTGCAGCAAGGCAGAATGTACAGCTCTATAACATGCTGCAGACTCAAGACATGCAAACACGAATGCCAAGGTGCAGCTTTTAATAATCTATTATGAATTTGGCTGTAAGCTGATGCAATGGAAGTGCTGGGAACCTGAAAGGTGTGGGCTAGAGGAGGAAGTACGGAGTCACTTTGACATGCATATTCTCATCCTCTGCTGCTTGTTGTTTGTCTGGTTGCTGTGTGTTCTGGCACTGGGCTGCACAGCTCACTCCAGCCAGCACTCCCCTCTTCGGGGAGCCGTGTTTGGGAGGTAACGTGTGGGAGTGTGTTGAAACGTTGCGGGGAGGTGTAAGTTGCATGTTAATAAATGATGGCTTATCTGCACACACACAGACTGAAACAGCAATTTGCCTGATGTATTTCAGTGTAAGGCTGGGCACTATGGTAAAAAAAAAAAAAATAGTGCATGTAACTGCTGACTGTGTGGTATTGGTTACTGGGTACGTGCTGACTCACTTCAGTTCACCTCCAGTCCAGCAGGAGGAAAGGACCATCTGAAGATGAGAAAGTTGGAAAAGACTTGTCAAAGTAGTTCCTGATAATTATTTTTGCATTGTTAATGAGGCAGCAGATTTTCTCCTGCAGATTGGGTCAGAGAAGAGGATAAAATAAGAAATAGCAGCAGAGCCCCTGAATTCTATTTTGTAACACAAAGATAAACTCTACATTATTTAATCAGAGTTTACTAGAGGGAGCAGTCTTACTATGCAAAGCATTTGACTGAAATAGACTTTACTGCAAAGATTTGCTTCCATTTATAATTTGCCCAATTTGCTAGGTGTAATTAGAAAATAAGCAGCACCTCGATTTTGCTCCTGTTATAGCTGCAGAAACAACACATCACCAAGAGATTCAGGGTTGCTGTTTTGTTCAGTATTATACAACAGTACCTAGAATTCAAGACAGATTCAGAATTCAGTTTTGTAAATGCTCTAAAAACATTCTGTGCCCTGAATTGTTTGCAGAACCTTAAACAATAATAAAGGTAAGGAAAAGAGCTAAAATGAAAAATAAAAATTTGAAAGTTAAGGAAGTGACTTGAGAAACTGAAGAGGATAGATGCCACTGTCATAGCTGTAATTCCAAGAAGTTAAATGACAGGTTTGAAATGGAGTAAAAATACTTAAATACAATATTGGCAGTGTTCCAGATATAGCCACATGTGTGACAGATAAAGGGGAATAATCAATTTCTTTCACTTGCTGGACACACTCTTACTATTGCAGCCCAGTGAGTGCTTGGTCTTTGTTTTGTCTTCCTGGCTTCTGTTTCTTGCCATCCACTGGAAGCCCAAGTTCTTTTCACAACACAATTAGACCCAGAGTGGATCAATGCATGAGGCAGTTTTGTTGCAAAATGACTATGCCACATAGATAAAATATAATAGAAGAACATTTTGAAAAGGATTCCTTCTGAACCAAGTCTTGTGAAAAATCTCGAGGTACCATATTTACATGCTTCTGCCAAGCAGATCCATTTTAGCAGTCAAAAATCTTGACTTTGCCTCTCTTTTGTACTCGCATAAGGCTACAGATCTCTTTAATTATTTCAGTGTAAGTGGCCAGGAATGAATGTAACAATGGCAGCAAAAGTAAATTGGGGTCAAATAATCTGAGTCCTATCAACTGTTGAAGAAATAATGGGTCACCTGAACTGGTGAAGACTCCATGCACAGATGTGCTTAAAGCTTCTGTATCTGTTTTGCTTTGCCTCTAAGTGTTAATTTGCTTTAAACTTACTTAAAGACACACAGATTTATTTTTATTTAAGAAGAGCAGCAATGCATTTTGTTACTTAAAATGTTGCCATACCAGGTACAAAGCGGCCCCATCAATAACCAGCTGCTTTCAATTGCTTCAGTGAAGAGAACAAGAGAGGAGGGTGCTGCAACTCTGCCATCCTCTGAAGATCCATATTACATCCTACTACTCGATTTACAGAAAACCTGGAACTCCCCCTTTCTTGGGAGGAGTGGAACTGCCTGTCCTTGGTGCAGGGAGGGCAGAGGCAGCAGGGAACAGGACAGGCTTCTGTGTCATATGGCATATAAAGGGCTGGGTCCTGCAGAAGAGAAGAGAGCGTGGCTATGAGATGCTGAAAGGAAACATTGGCTCTAGGGACACCCACAGCTAGAGGGAGCCCAGACTGGGGAAGAAACAGAATCTCAGCCCAGACTGAACAGCACACATCATCAAGAGGAAGAACTCTCTGTTTTCTTACCTTTTAACCCAGAGAAGGTATGTTGTCACTGAAGCAAACAGCTCCAAATGAAAGGAAGGGAAATCCCTGTTTCTTCTCCACTTCTTAGCTCTGTTGTGTTTAGTAGAATCCACTTGAAGTCTCAGTACTCGGAGTGAGGGGAGCCCCAGCTGGTCCGCAGTGACTCAGTCCACAGTCATGTACCAACCATTACTCCTGTTTTCACTGAACACAGACCTTCTACTTGCATAGAGTGTCAAGAGAGACTTACAGCCAGACTGCTTAGAACTGCTGTTGGGGCAGCCTTGCAGTAGCAAAATGTGGATGTAGGAGTTAACAATGGCTTTATAACTGCTGGAAACTGTGTCTAGCAGTAGTATTTTTTACTTGCTTTTGCAGGATTGCTGCTCTCTCTCTCTGTTCTCTAAAGAGCTCCTTCTTGGTCTTCACTGACTGTCCATTATTTTCTGGTCTTTGAGTATACAGTTGTTTCTTCCTAGCTTGTTAATTTTGCTGACTTATGCTCTGAGACAGAGAGATTAAATTCCTAGTTTTGTACCTGAGGTAATATAATTGTGGGTATTTTCATATTCACCTGAGTCCCCAGACATTTTGAATGCTGCTGAGATATTGAATAACAAGGAAACATTGGGGAAAAAAATTGCAAAGGTTTGTAGGCTTTAAGCAGATTCACTTCCTCAACTGTATTGATTATTTTTTCCAGGGTCTTTTTGAAACATCTTCTCCCAGGAAAATCCTCATCTCCACTAATAGCTTTTCCACCAATTTCACAATCCTTCTACTAGTCTTTGATGACATTTCATGTAATTTTCCAGTTTGTTTCACACTTAAATATGGCTGGAATTTTTATATAAGCAGAAGTCTTCAAGAAATCTCTGATTTTATTTCTGTTTTACAGCAAGGTGTAGAAAGAGTTGGAATTATTCCTTGTAGTTAATACTGTATTCATGGATGAACATATGAGCACTGAGTTCTGTTCAACCATGAACAGTATATATAATTTATTTTTGTATATCTCTCTATATTCTTATCTTTCCTAGATTTTTCAGCGTAAATAGCTTTGTATCACTCCACATTCCTAGGAAATTTCTGTTCTTCCTGTGAAAAACAAGATCTTAGTCTCCAAGTCCAGGATATTAGCATTGTGTTTTCCTTTAAAAACTGTTATAGAGTGTGTATGTTGCCATGGGCATGTTTGGTTTTGAGTATGGAAGTTTGTTTACTTTTACTCTGATGCCATAGGACTGAGCCAGGGATAAAGATGTAAGCAGCCAAAATGTCAGCCCTAATTTCAGAGTCCTCATGTCTAATCACTGAAACCTTCTTTCTGTATGAACCTTATGGCAGATCCAATATGGAGTAGGGAAAAGCCAGTCAGAGGACACTTTAAATTCCCACTAATTGGAGTCAGGCTGTAGCACAGCAGCTCCAGCTCACTGTCTCGTTGCCCTTGCATGTCTCTGACACAGATGTAGGGGACTGCAGAACTGCTGTGAATAGAGAATTACCAGGTCTGCCTGGGAGTGGGAGCACAAGGAACAGCAGCAGCTTCTCTGAGACTTAGGAGCTGATGGTCGTCAAGACCCAAACACCTCTGTCTGCAGCTTCTCATGACACTCAGATCAGGAGGGAGAGTCCAATGAAGACTCTCAAAAGCAGGACAGCTCAGTCAGACTAATCAGTGTCAACTCCTAAAGGGTGCATGTTCAAAACCTGCACATGGTCACAAACATAAGAACAACTCAGAACAAGTGATGAAGACCCAACAGTTGACTGCCTTTGTCACCAATGCCATGGCAAAGAATCCTAAGGAGATTGTTTGGGCACAAAAACCTTGGTGGTTGTGAGAATACGGGTCTGAGAGTGTGCTGAGTGTGGCTAAGTGAAATCAGGTTTGGAGTTTGGATTGGTTTTTTTTTTTTTCAACAAAATCGCCTTCCTCCCTACCCAATAAGCTTTACTACACAGGTTCTACAGTAATGCAACATTATTTCCCGTATGGAATTGATTGCCAGGCATCGAACTGAGCTGTTTCCCTCCTGTTTCTCTCCTGTAGATGCCATGTGAAGGCTGCATGGAGAGGGACAATGTGAGCACTGGTGCAACCATGGAGTTCCTCCTGCTCGGCTTCTCCGAGCTGCTCCGTCTGCGGGTCCTGCTCTTCCTTCTCTTTCTCACTGTTCACTTGGTCACGTTGGCAGGGAACGTGATGATCTTCATGGCGGTGGTTATGGAGCCCTCACGTCCTCCCATGCTCTTCTTCCTCTGCCAGCTCTCCGCCATCGAGCTCTGCTACACTCTAGTCATTGTCCCCAAGGCGCTTCTCAGCCTGGCAGCGGTGGAGGGCAGCACCATCTCCTTCCTGGGCTGTGCTGCACAGATGCACCTCTTCGTGGCCCTCGGCGGGGCCGAGTGCTTCCTGCTGGCCGCGATGTCCTACGATCGCTACGTGGCCATCTGCCAGCCCCTGCGCTACGCGGCCGTGATGAGCGAGGGGCTGTGCCTCCGCATGGCCCTCGCCTGCGCCCTGGGAGCCTTCGCCGTGGCCCTGGCCTTGACGGTGGCCGTGTTCCGCCTGCCTTTCTGTCGCTCACGCCGCATCAACCACTTCTTCTGCGATGTCCCCGCCGTGCTGCACCTGGCCTGCACGCAGAGCTACGGCCCCGAGCTGCCGCTGCTGGCCGCCTGCGTGCTCCTCCTGCTGCTCCCCTTCCTCCTGATCCTGGCCTCGTACGCTTGCATTGCTGCGGCTTTGTTACGGATCACATCCCCCGTGGGGAGGGGCAAGGCCTTCTGCACCTGCGCTTCACACCTGGCCATCACTGTACTGCACTACGGATGTGCCACCTTCATGTACATTCGCCCCAAGTCCAGTTACTCGCCTGCTCGAGACAAGGTGGTGTCTCTGGTCTACACCAATATTACTCCATTAATGTATCCCCTCATTTATAGCCTGAGGAACAAGGAAATCAGAGGGGTGCTCAGGAAAATGCTGAGGAGGAGGAAAATAGCTCAGGTGAACTGGGATACTATCAGAGTTGTGACATGTGTATGTGGCAAATTTTAGTAGAATAAACACGTGATTGTTGCAAAACAGCCCCACAACGAGATCACCATAGACTTCACTAAGGCAAATATCCAGGCAGGATTCTACATGCATCACTACATCTACGAGAAAAAGAGATCTCTGTTAAAAAAAAAAAATCCCCAGCATAACACTTGATCTAATGGAAAATGCTTAAGTGAGTTTTGAGGATGAAGAGCCTCGATGAATCACTGGTCTCACTTCTGTGATCGCATACATATTCAGGCTTACATTCATAGCAATCCCAACACAATCAGAAGATCAACACAAAAATTTCTAAAGCTAATAAACTAATATTAAAGGCTTGGTTTCATTATTTTTCTGTCAAGATTACAGCAGAAATTGGGTAGTCAGTACAAATGTTAGACTGGTAAGTTCAACAGCATAATAAATCTGTAGGGGCTTAAAGGAAGGTTAGAAGAAGAAGAAAGTCCCTCCCTAGAAAGAAGGGTAAAATAGCTGTGGTTTTCTCCAAATGTAGCAGAAGGCTGCACTCTGGCATCCCATGACAAATTGAAAAACTGTTGGTGTAAACTCGTCTAACCTTGAAATATTCTAGATATTGAAAGCTAAAATGTCACTAGTCTAACAAGAGTATGACCTTCCTATGCCTGTTTTACAGGAAGCAAAACGCATTTCCTTTTATAGGGAGATGCTTTAGGTTTGGATTGTTCCCATGGCAACACAAAGGCTAAGATACTTGTCTTATCATGTGACTTCTACAAGGAAAGACTGCATCATATAAATATGAATGCCTGGGGAGGGTTGAGATCTATAATTGTAAAAGTAATAATACTGCTGCCACAGTTATTGCAATTTCTTCAGCAAAACCAGTGAGAGTTACAGCACGGGCTGGACTGCAGCAGGCATAAGAGCCTGAAAGGTGCAAAGCAGTGTTATTTTATGAGTTTCCTGTGTGTAGGAGGAACAGGGTGATTCAGACAAATTACAGAAGATCGATTTTGGCCAGGAAGAGGGGAGGAAAGAACCAACTTCATTATTTTATTCAATACTTTCCTCCTCCATGTCTCTTTAAAGGCCTTAGAGACAATATGATTCAGAACCCACCTCTTACACAGAAAATTGTTGAGAAAAAACCTAAAATGTTTGCTTCTGTTCCTCTGTCAAATCCAAAGGAATTTCAGCACCCCAGCTGCCCTCAGCTCTCTCTCTGGGCAGATCAAGAGAGCAGAGTGGTAGCAGAGTGGTATTTGCTTTCTCTGGGCTACAATCATTAAAAATTATGGTAAGAGGATTTGACAAATGTAAGAAATTGGCACTGTAACTGAGGAAGTTGACTTGGAGCCTTCTGACAAAAGAGAAATGTGGAATTTAAAACTGACATTAAAAGCTGTCCTCAAGTTCACAGTTCTGGACTGCCTAAAACATTAACACAGAATATTGGCTCTCGTGTCAATGAATACCTAATTACTCTGTGGGCAAATATTTAGCTGCATTATTTAAAAATTATCAAAGTTGCAGTGAACATTTTAATCACCTGCCAGCTCTTCCAAAAGTGAGAAGGGGAGGGGGTCTCAATGAAAGAATGCTATGTACTAATAGAGAAGCACTTCAGAATTAGAGAAGTGCTTTGAATCAAATACTATCAAGTAACTGTAATGAGCACAGGAAAAATAGGAGGCATAAATTCTAAATCCTGTCAAGTCAAATCAAGCTTTGAAGTTAATCTTGCTGCAAGCAGTTGGCTGGACTTGAGACGGCCAGAGGTCCTTCCTGAGAGTAGCAGGACTTTGCATCAGAGTTTCCTAACCTGCCTTCTAGGAGATATTGGTATGTCCAAATGCCTAGCAATAAAACTGAAGGACAGAAAGACACTGAGGTTCATAATACTGTTCAAAGCCTTGGTAGAGGCCCTCACATATTTCTGGCAGCTGTGGGCATGGGATAGCAGAGAGATAACTGTTATCTGCTGCCAGCTGTGGGAAGATAGCAGGGCTGTCCCCTGAGCTAGGATGTTCCTCGTGAACCACTGAGGAACAGAGGCACCTGGGCAAACCTCTCCTCACTACAAGGATGCAGAGATGCTTTTGGAAGGGATCACAAGGCTGAAACAGCAGCCAGGTCAGACTCCCAGATCCTTCATTCTGAGATACGTGTGAGAAGTATAACAAGCAGTGGAGGTTTCTGAGAAGACACTTTCTCTACCCAATGTCCTTGCAGATGAACATAGTGAGAAGATATCCCAGAGCCCAAGACCATCCTCACCAGTATTCCCACACCCACTAGTCCAAGACTAGCTCCATCAGTATTCCCACACCCATTCACAGCACCCTTTCCCCCCACCCCATGCTAGCTGTATTGTGCACTGTATAGATCTGCAGAGAGGACTCAAAGATGAGAGTGGGAAGAGGCATGAGGGAAGAGCAGCAGCAATGTATAAGAGGTATCAGACCCACTTCCTTTCTAAAATGTTATATTTTAATTGACTGGACCTGCCTGAGGTCCCTTTTCCACTCAACAAGTGTCTGTTTCAGTCCGGTTGACTCAGCACACCATGTGCTGAGAGCTGGACAGTGCTCAAGTGAAGTAAGGCAGCACCATCCCTGATGTAGGCATGAGCACAGAATAATAATTTTTTTAAAAAGTAATTTCTAAGTTCTTTTCAGAACGTCATAGGGAACAGCAGGATCCAGTGAGGCAGCGCAGATTTTGACAATTGCACATTCCACCTCCAACCAAAGATGAGTATGAAAAAGATCTTTCCATGGGTGTTGTAGTTTTTTGGGTTGGGTGGTGTTTCAAGACTCCCCACTGAATGAGTACAGCTGGGTACTTGCATTTCACAAATGGTCTTGTCCTTTCTTGGAAGAAGAATGCTTGCACTCCCAAATTTGCAGAGACCTGAGATCTGGAAAACATAGATGTCATGAAGTTTTCCAGTGAAACCAATTAGGACATCACTAAGAATCACTTCATGGTTTACACAGCCACAAAAACAGAGTATTCACCCTTGCAATTAATTTCGTAAGGGCAGCCCTGAGCAAGCACGGTGTGAGAACTCAGATCTTATCAATGGTGGAGCACCAGAGCCCAGCCTGTAAGAGTTCAACCTGTAGGATCACATCAGTGCTGGACACGTTCTCAAAAATGAAAAGACTTTGGAGGATGATGGCACAGACTTTGGGCAGCATTCAGGACACTCAAGGTCCAGCACCTTGAATGGTACATGCCACTGAAAGAGGTTCCTCCACTCCAGGAGATGGTTCAAGGAGCTTCCTTGAGAGCTACTACCACTACCAGTGATACTGGGAGGATACAAGGGAATCCTCCTTTTCAGTATAGAGAGAAACCAGTGAAAAATGCTTTTTTAAAAATGAAAAATTTTTTTTTGCATGCTATTATATTTTGCTGGCAATCTGGGTAAGACATTTCCTGAAAGTTGTTCCTATAAAGAATCAATCTCCTAAAAGAATTGAATGCACTTGAATCTTTTTTTTTTTAATCCTTTTTTTTTCCTAGGAGCATAAATTCAAAAAGTTTATTTAGGGGATTTGTTTCTATTATGGGTAAGAAAAGTTGAAAATTTGGCAAAAGTCCAGTTTTAAGAGCTTGGAAGAAATTTCAGTGTATTTATCTCCCCTTGATGAAGTCATGTTATCACATCCTGTCTGTTTTGGCTTAAATGGAAAGTGAGTCCACCAGCCTCTCTTTCTTTCAAATTCCTTAAAAGCTTAGAAAACCTGCAAATAATCCTATATTTACCCAAATAGATTTATTTTGGTCATCTGAGCTGAAGCAGAAATGTGAAATTAATACAGCTATTTACAACAATGGAGTTGTAAAATGAAATGGATGCAGGCTTAGTAGTAAACCTAGAAAATAGATGTTAAAATCATGAGGGTGAAAAGTTGTCAAACATTTGCTTTATTGAGAAAAGGCCTCTGCTTCCATGTTTATTATGAACATGCCAAAGGAATAATATTTACTGTGCTTCACTACTTACATACTTTACCATGATAGAGGCTAGAATGCGATAGGATTTTCTCTTGCAGATAATTATAGATACAAGACTTACTAAAGAAGAGAGATGAGTCCTTCCTGAGATTGTTTTTTTTACTGTTATATGAAATTACGTATCCAGCATATAAAATCTGATAGGTTCCTATATGATATAAAACAAATACAGTCCACACCCCCTAAACAAGCTAATGAGAAAGAAATATACTTAAATAATCTGCCATTTCTCCACAGAATTAAGCATTTCTACAAGCTTTTTATGTATCAACTTGGTTGTTGCACAGGCCTTAAGTTTCCTTTAATGGACTGTTTCAGGAAGCAACCAGGAACATAGGACAAAAACTAATCAGGAGACCAAAGTGGAGCTGAAGAATGAGCTGAAGCTCCTGCCAGGTGGTTGGTTTCAGAATTAGTTTCGCCTTGCCCTACAAGCACCTCCACATCAAAAAGCTGACTGAAGGTGTTATTAATAGTTCCAGCACTGTATCCCTAACCTAAAGCTCTTGGCTCTGAAGATCCTATTGTGCTCAGTTGTCTTCCAAGCAAATCCAGGAAAAAGTGAGAGTGGGAAGGTGGATACCCACCCAGTGTGTACCCCTGCCTTCACCTGCATGAGTGCAAGAATATGAGACAGTCTGGTTTTACAAATTGGTATGTAAAGATGTGAGACCGTCTGGTTCTACAAATTGCCATGTAAAGTTGAGGGAAGACCTGATGGCTCAGCAGCATATGGCCTCTAGCCTAGTCACTGCTGAAAATCAGGTCTCCTAAAATCTGTGTTGTGTTTCATTGTGGTTTCGGTGTACAGTTGCTCTCAGCATTCATTTTAGTTTTCATGTTTTGATTTAATTAAAGAGTTCAAGTTTCAAAAAATCAAGTGGGAGGCTGAACTGGGAATAGAGTTGGCAGTGAGTCGGGAAGATGTTAACACGTTCAATGCCCTCTTTCCATCTGCAAGGTGTCTGTTTCAAAAGCCTTCTCCTGATGTCCACCTTGAGACATCTCAGGGAGAATGCTGCTTGCTAATACAGCGACCAGTGGAAGCTATTTAATTTCTGCACTGGACAGCAACTCTTCAACATCAGCATCAAGCTACAACAGCAACAAATACTGGCAAGGTTATTGTGTTTAGATTGTGGAGGCAACTGTAATTTGTTAAGAAGAGGACCATAAAAATACCTCGAATAAACAGTTTAGAAACAGACATAAAAGCTTTAAAATGTCTGTTACAAAGCCTCAGAAAATAAAAGATTGATTAACATACACATTCACCTGTAAGAGTAGAAAAAAAAAATTTAAAATCACACTACCTAAGTGACTAGTGAATGGCTTTTTATTGTATTTTAGTAAAGCTTTTTCAATGTCTGTGAGAAATTTCCATGCTTTGAACATAGTTAATCCAAGAGTGGGGAAAAACAAAAATATGGGCTAGAAAATATGAACAAATTACAGAGAAGTATGGGATTGCCATGCAGAGGTTACTATTGCTATATTTTGAGCATTGATTCAATTCCTAAAAATATTATAATCTTACTTTTCTATAATGTAGTGGATTAAGTCCTCAGCATCTCTACTAGAAATCAAATTTATCTGTGTCAGATTTTATGTTTATCACACATACGCTGTTGTGTTAGTGCTCAAAGAGAGACTGAATCCTCTTCTGAAATCTTAATGCCACCAAGATGAATCTTTAAAGGTGCTCAGGAAGAATGTGCTTCCAAGGAGAAATGTTAAGCGTAGAACTGCACTTTTTGGATTTCTAAGTATATAATGTGCTGCAATAGTACAGTAGAAAGTAACTCACTCTTGTGACCCACATTTGTACCACTTAGGGAAGTTTTATGATTAGGAGAATGAATCAGATTCTGTTATGACTTGGTTTTCATTGCTTTCCTCTTGTCTACACAAAATGTCACAGCTGAGCACAAGCGAAGCCCCGTTTGGCCGTTCTCCTGGAAGCGGCCGGGACCTCCGGGGCTCCGCAGCCGCTGGACCACGAGGGGGAGCAGAGCTGGGATAACATGGCAAGGGAATCATCTCAGGTAATTTCTGCGGGAAAGAAAGGTCCTCCCCCTCATCTGCAGGATGGTGTAATAATTTAACTCAGTCCTGTTTTGCAAGCCAAATAAGAGCACGGCAGACCATGTCAGGATAAGCTTATCCAGAGACAAAAGCCAGCAAGTCTGCAGTTCAGGCAGCAGCGCAAACACACTCCTCTGTCTGATAGGGTGCCCAGACAGGGCATTGGCAGGTAGAGAAACACCTATTAGTGTGTTGCTGATGATGAAGTGGACTTTTTTTTAAGGAATACTGGATTTCTTCTAGTCCATATACTGTATGACAACTCTGTTAGGGGGAAGATATATTTGGGAATCTACCCTCCTGTTTTGACTGGAGCCCAAGTAAGGAACTGTCTACATTCCTGGTGGAAGAAGACGTGATTGCTTATCTACCAGTGATGAACTGAATGAGCAAAAGATTCATGTGGGGAGGGATGACTGGAGGTCTTTAGCCCAAATACCTGCTCACTGCAGGGTTAACACCAAAACCGTGTCAGGTTGCTCAGGGCCTTTCAAGCAAAGCTTGTACATCTCCAAGGGTGTTTATCTCTGCATATGTGAGGAAGAATACGGGAGTGTCCCCTGCTTCTTCTGCGTATGAAAGCTCAGCTCTACGCCTTGTCTCTATCAGGTTCATCCATTCCCTTGCTCTTGTTATTCTTCTCAAGGGAGAAAGATAACCAGCTCAACTACTTGTGCAGTCAGGTCCTCAGGTCTCTAACACAGGATTGGCTGCTTTGTGATCCAGAGGAGCTACTTGTGCTCCTTCACAGGAGTTTAAAATATCTTTTTAAAATAAAATCTGAGTTTCTGAATGAAAAATGTCCATATACAAAACTAATTTAACAGCTTAAACCACTAAATGGTAGGAGTCTATTTTCTGCAGAAAAACAGTTTAAAGTCAGCGGTTTGAAATATTCTAAGATAATTGCTGGTGGAGTACAGCCAGAAAACCTTCTAAGATAAAAATGAAAACACTAGAATATTTAACTGTGGTCGTGCAGGTGAGAATAAGGGACAGAAAGCACAAATTCTCTACAGTGAATAAGACATTGAAACAGAGCATATCTTACGCTCTACAGAGCTGTCATAGATTATTCCTAGAGTTGTAGAGATAGTGGAAAATAGGAGTGAATCAGAGACCACAGAACAACAGCTAGTTCTTCCTTTAGACTGAAGTGGGGCTTGTTGCAAAATGCATTTGAGGCCTCTGGAAGACCTATACATCTGTGTTACTATGATACCTTACCAAAAGCCACTTCAGGAAGCACAAATTCAAGGTATCAGTACCAGAGGGATGCTTTGATAATTTGGGAAGTAATATCAAATGAGAAACTCCAGAGCTTATTTCTAGGTTCTGCTTCATTCATCATCTGTAAGGACATTTAACAGCACAATGGTGAAACTCATTATAAATCTGAGGAGCAGCAAACACAGTAAACAATTTGTAAGAATCATATGAGACAGTTCTGTCTGAACTGCAGTTCAAAAGAAGCACGTCCCAACTCAGCCTTGGGAGTGCCCTTTGACTTTCCCAACAGCACATCAAAACAAGACCTGGTGCACAGCCTTCCTCCTCACTTTCCTCACCACAAGCCCACATAGCTGTAGGAGGAAAGCCCAGGTGTGCTGTGTGGTGATATTTTCCAGCTGGATACCTAATCACAGTGATACTCCAAACAGGATACTGGGAAATGGAAGGAAAAAATGTGCCCTGCAATTCAGAAATACTCAGAGGTACAAGAAAGACAGGATGAGATTCAGCCCAAAGACATGCAGAGAGTGAGCTGAAAAGACACAGTTATCTTCTTAAAACCAAAATGCATGCCAGAGACAGGATGCTCACTGGGAAGCCATGAGAGTGAGAGGCTGTGGATATGTAAATCATAGAATCATAGAATATGATTGTAAACAAAACATTAAAAGATATTTTTAATTAAGTTCTTTCAGTTCTGTTTATTTGTTGTTTTCTGGGATTTGTTTGTTTGGGTTGTTTGTTGTTCGTGTTTTTATTTGTGTTTTTTTGCTAGACAGTCAGGGAATTAGTTTTGCCCAACAATTTCCAAAGACAAACCCAAACTTGTGATGCACAAACAATATAACACTGCCAACGAAATACTCAGCAGAGTTATATGAAAATGCACGTGTGGTACTCACTCTACTGGCTACAGTCTCTGTGTATATTCCCTCTTTTTCCCTTTGGATCTGCCTTTTGGTGCAGAGGACACATGGGAAAGCAATCTAGCAGATCTTTTACAGATATCAGCAAAGTTCTAGGCATGTGGTGTTTTTACTTCTGTGTGCTCCCACGTGTTTATAGATTTTCTTCAGGTCCTGATCGTGCTGTAACATTAGATCATATTTTGTTTCACTATCATTGCACACACATTCTGATTGCGAGCTACACTAGGCGATCTCCAATCCGAAAAACCACAAAGCAATGCCTATGATTTATGACCACCATTATCTGGAAAACCCCACTTGCTGATCCTCATCTGCCAGAATTACAAGGGGGAGAAAAAGAAAGTAGGTTTTTTTAGGCCATGTTCTCCAGTAAGCCTCAGTAAATTGCTTCCTGCCTACTCCTTAGATCAAATGTTCTGAGTATCTGCACACCAACAAAATGGAGATAGAGCATCCCAAGGCTCTTCACTCCAGAACTTGTCACTTCTGGGATTTTACAGAGGCAAACTCTGTTAACCCTGAGGAACCAAATGTCAGACCTCAACATTGATTTTTTTTTTTTTTTTTTTAATCTGAGGAAGGACATGAGCTCCTGGCCTGCCCTAGAGCCTAATCCTCCAGCTGCAAATGGTTCTTCCTCATTTCATGTCTATGTAGGCCTTGTCTGTGTCCTCTCATCACAGAGACGTTAGCTGTGGGTCTGTCTGCCCCACTGCTACATCACAGACTGAAGAAGGCACAGAATTGTACAAATGAAGACCTACATGGACACATTTCCCCAGCACAAACTCAAGGTATGCATAATAGGCCAAAAATTCTTATATGACTCCTGCAATGGGAGTCATTCAAATGTGGGGCAAACGCAGGCATAAAAGTTTGAGACTTATCACTGTGGACTGATAAAGAGAACTTTGGACAGAATTAAACTGTAACAAATTTAAGGTACAACGACTCTGAATGCCATTTACATTTGAATTATTTGCACCTATATTTTAATCCATGTGCTACGTAAAATTGAAAGCTTCTTATTGTAACCATTTGTTCTGAAATTTCTCTTGCCTATGTTCAGACATCTTGGGATAGATCTCACTTTCTCAAGATGTATGGTTTGAGAATCACAGAATTCCCTGAAAGATTAGATGCAAGGGCCCTCAGAGAGTCCTCAGTCCCAAATGCTGCTCAGAGCAGGGCTGACTCCAGAGGTGGCTGTGTTGTTCGTGGCTGTGTCCTGGCAAATCTGGAACATCTCCAAGGGTGGAGATCCCCCAGCCTCTCTATGCAACCTGACAAGGTCCTTTCTTTAGCCTTCCTTGGGGAGGAGGAGGAAGAGAGCAGGAGGAATGCTGCCATACAGCAAGTGTAAGTGTAATAATACCATCTGTATTTTACGGGGAGGGGTGTAATAGCTGTGTATGGGTGGGAGTAACATCCTTGATGAATGCCAGGAGAGACAGAACAAAGGCAAGTTCTTTCATATTTATGTCCCTCAGGAAGAAAACTAAAAGTCCCGTGAGGTCTTCCTACTCAGAGAAAGAATCCTTCTCGCTTGCTTCCTCTCCCATGATTCCGTTTTTGCTGAAAAGCAGGCACTGTCCATCAATGCTGAGGAGCTTACTAAATGAAAAACAGTAATTCTGCCAGACAAAGTGATATCACTCTCTGTGATACACTTGGGAGTGAAATGGGCCGCCGTCACTGTGTAGAGATGGATTTCTTAAACATATGCAGTGAGGATGGCTCAGTGGTTTTAGCCCCATTATCATAGCTCACAGAATCACAGAATGGTTTGGCTTGGAAGAGACATTGAAGATCATCTATTTCCAACTGCCCTGCCGTGGGAGTTGGAACTAGACCTTCCACTAGACCAGATTGCTCCATGGCTCCGTCCAACCTGGCCTTGAACACTTCCAGGGGTGAAATAGCCACAACCTCCCCGGGCAGCTTGTTCCAGTGCTTCACCACCCTGAAGAATTTCTTCCTAAAATTTCAGTTTAAAGCCATTGCCGGGGCCGGCGGGACCAGGAAGGATGGCGAGGGCCGCCCAGGAGGTGGCAATCGGGAGCCTCTTACGGGAGTGGAGCAAAGGTGGAGGGAGGCTCCCAGGAAAGAGGTGGCTGCCTTTAAGGTGGGTTTATTTGCCTGCCAGATGGGAAGTCTGTGACCAGCCCCTTAGAACAGGTAAAGGCAGTAAGGCTTCTCCACCCACTCGCCTTGATCTTTCATCACCTCCGTGGGCCAGGCGGGCGCTTGTGCAACGTGCGCGCCGCGCTCGGAGGCTGCGGGAGAGGCCCATGCGCTGCCCGCAGCAGCCCGGGCACGGAGGCCGGAGCCGGCGGGGGCTGCCAGCCGGGCCCCCTGTCCGGCCAGCCTGGGGCTGAGCACCTGCAGCAGCGGGATGGAGCTCTCCCTCGGGCTCCTTCTCCTCTGGGCTCTCGTCCCTCCCGAGGCGCACGGGAAAGAAGGTAAGCGTGGGACCCGCCGCCGGTCCCTCTGCCTGGAGGGCTGGGCTGGGGCGCGCAGGGAGAGCGACCTCGCTGAGGGGCAGGGAGCGGGACCTGGCCTGCGGCTCCAGGGACACCTCAGAGGGACCGGGGTGTCAGGGAAGGGCAGCCGGGTCTGGGGGGAACACGGCCGGGCAAATCCCATCCGATTCTCGGTGGCTCAGTGAACGAGCCCAGGTATGTTCTCCCCCTCCTTCACCTCCTCCTAGCTGAAGCGCAAATGCCTCGGCATATCCAGGGATCCAAGAGAATTCTGCCCCTGTTTCCCTCAAACGCGGGCCTTGCAGATAACAAGTTTAAACACAAACTCAGAAAGTTTCTCCCCTCCCCTGGCAACACCCCCGCAGTTTCCTCAAGAAGCCCTCTTAAGGAATTAACCCTTGTGAGCAAGCAGACAGTCATTTTATCGGAGTCTTTTACCTACCCTACTCCGGGAAGATGGAGTTGGGTTTTAAAATTTCCTCGTCCACCTCTTTAGGCTTCCATGTTTCCCTTCTCTGTATCGCTTTCTTTTATTAGATGTAGTGATTTTTTTCTCCCCTTCCATCTTGGTAGTTGCACAGTGGTTATGAAACATGGGAGAATGGTAACTTTTAATGGAGAGGTGAGGGAAGTGTAAATCTCTGCTCTGTTTCCCACCTCCTCCTGCAGTCAATTCCTGCCAGGGACTTCTGTTTTGTACAGCAAGAGGTGTTGGGGTTTTTCCCTCCCGAAGACAGTCCTTCTTCATTCTCCAGGTACTCGATTGAGGGGACTTGGTCATAGCTGGCAGTTCAGCCATGGGCTCAGCTCTGATTCTGCGAGTGCTGAGTGATCTTTTAAAGCGTCCTTGACAAGCACGTTTCTATTAAGGATCCAGCTGCGTGGTGGAGGCAGCTGGCAGGCACTGTGCAGAAGGCCAGCCTGGATGAGCAGTAATACCGGGTGGCACCACGCAGGCTTGGGTTTCCAGAAGCGTGTGACCAGCAGCTGGCAGTAACAGTAACCTGTCTGCCAGCTTCTCCCCTATCTCAGCCATCTCAGTTGGGCTGTGTCTGTGATCCACTCTTCCTTAACTTGTCTATCAGGGAAACAGCTCATTTTCCCCGGCGTCCTCTCTTATCTGAAGCCTTTCTTCTTTTTGGGGACACCTCCGCCCCTGTGGCTGGACAGCCACGTGAGATTCCCAGCAGCAAAGCCGTGGACCAGAGAGCTAGTAGTCCCTGAGCCCTTGTATTCTTCTGCTTCTGTGGTCTTACTGAGTCAATCATCCTTTCCGTGGAGAATCCCTGTTGTGGGATTCACTTAGAGAAGAACTTCGTGGCAATGGACTTTGTCCCTCCAGTGGACACTCAGCAGCTGAAGGAGCTGTCATTGCTGACAGTGCAGAGCATGGCACAAGGGCTCTGCCAGGTTCCTGTCCTGGCCACTCCCAAGTTCCTTTTGCCTTGCTCTGCCACGGCTTGCCAGGCAGCCCCTCTCACTTCCACATTGCTGCTTCAGTCGTGAAGAGGATGGGACGGCATAGATGTTATCTAGGTGATGGTTCTGGCAGGGTAGGCTAACTCACCCTCGGAGTTTTTGGAGCTAACCACAAGAGAATATTATCTCAAATAAAGAGATTGAGAGTAGAGGGGATGTGAATGAGGAGCCTTGTCTGGACAGGGAGTCTGTGGCTAGGAAGGTTGTGCCATATGACCATACTGTGAACACTTCGAACTTGCAAAACCTGGATTCCTGCTTTTCCCTTCTCCCAATCCTGAAAGGGTGTTTCAGAGGTGAGAACAGCAGCGCAATCCCTCTTATCTCTGATTCTGGGCCCACAGCCTGCTTCCTCATTCCACAGGACTCTTGCTGATCTGCACTTTACACTATTACTTATAGTTGGCAGGGAGTATTTGTAAAGCAGTCAGATGAGGGGGAGGAAACCTGCTTATTTAAATGCCATTTAAAAATCTCCCCACTTCTACCTTTCACCCCCAAATTCTTTTCTGAGACGTTTAGAAACGACCCCTCTGAATACACCCACAGGAATCTAAAAGGGAATCCAAAGAATTTTTCTTGTTTCCTATGTTCCCAAGATGGGACTTCGATAGGTGCACAGAAACCAGTAGTCTGTTCTGGCAGCACCGGCAGAGCCAAAGGCAGGCACGAAGCTGCACATCCCACAGCGTGTCTTATTCCAACTCCTCTGCTTTCTCAATGTTTGCCTACAAAGTGGCACATTTTTAATGTGACTTCAGATGAAGACTTTAGGCCAAACTGTGATCGCATTTTCAAATTCCTTCGAGGGCTAAAATGAACATACCAATGACTTTCTCCTTTGTCACACGACTCCAGCAGCAAGGCTTAAAGCAGCCGTGCAATTCCGCAGGAGGTGGCCGTGCCATGGCCGAAGCCATGACTCTCTCTGGATGTCGCGGCCAGAAAAGTCGGAAGGTTGGGAGAGGGTTAAACGATTTCTCGGCCATCGTCAGCTGGTGGACTGTCTGAGTTAGAAGTAGGGGGCTCATAAATTTGCACAACTGATGCATGTCCTGGCTTTTGGGTACTGTGACAATGGAAAGTCCCTTCTACAACTTCACATTGCCTCTGTACTTTCCCACTGTGTTTCAAGTACTGAATAGTCCCTCCAGGCGACACTGATTGATCTTTTGTGTTGGTAATTTATGTGATTGCCTTCTTCTTCAGCCATTTAGTTTGCTGCCTTTTATTTCAAGGAAAGATGTGTTCAGCTGCTAATGTCGCGTTCCCATTTGAATAGGCTTCAGCCTCCTTCTTCCTTTTTGAGACAGTTTTAGGAAGTGATAAAATTTGTCAGGGTTGCATTTTTTGGATGTGTATAGGAGAGGGTCTCATATATTAGTAAAAACTTTAACTCTTGGCTACCTGCCCTGTCTTGTATCTTTCCGTCCCTCCTCTAGTCACGCTTTTTGAATGTGAAAGGTTTCAAAGGATGGGGTGGGGGGCGTGGGGCAGAGAGAGGAAATGCAGGCTTTACTTTCTTTAACAAAACAAGGATGAAACCATTCGGTGGGCCATAGGAGCTGGGTCACCGATTTATTTTCTTTCCTCTCTTCTGGTTTTCAGTGGACCTACTTGACACAAGCACTGCACAGGGTGAACTGGGCTGGCTTCCAGACCCTCCGGAAGTAGGGGTGAGTACCCACATTCAAGGAAAGGGAGCCACTAGCAGTATTTAATGATGGAAAAGTATCATCTATGTTGAATTTTCACCCTACTTCTGGAAACTGAACTTATGACGCTCTATCCCCTCCTGCTAGGCTTTTTAAGTCTCTCTCCCCTCACCTGTGCAGCCTCACCTCTAGCCAATTTTTTAAGGACTGATGCCTATTGACTTCCAGTCTGTTTAAACATATCCTTGAAATATATTGCTTCCAAGAAGTGATAAAGCAATGAAGAAAAATGAAAAAATCAGTTCATCACCCAGTTTTTCATTCTGTCATGCTGCACATAAATCTCATGTCTTCTTTTTTCCCCTGGGAAAATAGGCAGAGCAGAAGTATTTCTGTCTGACTCTCTCAAGAAATTATAAACACATTTTTTAATTCAGCAGCTGACCGAAGAAATAACTGTTAACTCATGGGGCAGCAATCTGCCCTTGTGGGTGGGCTGCAAGATTCTTGGACTTTACACCAAGCTGTGGTGTTTGGTCCACACAGCTGACAGTGACAGAGGAATTTCCCTTTGTTTTGTGACTGTAAAACTGAGTAGATGGAAGTGCTTCAAAATGTACTCCTGAAACATCCACTGCAACACTGGATGCCAAAAGACAGCTGAACTCTCAGCTATTTTTGTACAAGTACAGCTATTTTGTATGAAGCATAGTTGAGCAGCTCCTCTGGTGTCACAACCTACCTACATCAGTGGAGGTTGTTTCCTTTGTTGCAGCAGTACTGTGGGAGTGGTGGAAGGAAGGCACAAAGAAAAGGGAATTTAGGGACTACCCTGCTGCGGTAGTTAGCACATATGTCAATACACAGTTTCAGTTCTTCATGCACGCTCTTGTGTTTGTAGCAAGTCCCAAGCTTTCCAGTGGAGAGTCTTCATCCTTCCTGTTGTAAAGCAGACCTGGGTTCAGCCTGTTCCTTACTCATTTCCATAACTTTCCTCTGTAATGTGCTGTGTGTGGTTTAAATCCACCCCAGCCTCCTCCTCCCAATAACCTTGCTGGGTGAAGTAGAGCCAGACAGTGAGGTTCTTCTGCTCTGGCATAACTGCATTTGTTTCATTAGTAAAGCTGTTTTGGTTGTTATTAGTAGCATTATTACACCCTGCTCAAAACAGGTGCCCTAGTGAGACATACATGTAGATCATGTTTTGCCCACTCTTCCCTTTGTTGTCTCATCAACTCTCTGTGTGGTAACTTTACCCCAATTCTAGGCTCCAGGCACGTTCAGGATGAAGTTTGCCTCTTGAAAAGATTGAAAAAAAACCAGCTGAAAAGTGCATTCTAAAAAAAAAAAATGATAGAAAGAAAATAAAACCTTTATTACAGAACATCTGAGTGTTGCACAGTAGGTTCAGAGCAGTGTGAGGAGTTGTCAAATCCTTCTGCTTGTGCTACATTTGCTTTTTAAAATATGTATATTCAAAATATAATTTTGACTGAGAATTGTTGAAAATTATGGGGAACATGGCCTAAGAGAAACCAAAACTAACAGATCAGGATATGGATGACTGATAAAACAACAGAGAATGAAGAATAGATCCATTGACTTCTCATGAGCAAGCCTTTTGAGGAGATTTTTCTAATTACATCATTTCCCAATAACTGTTAGGTGGAAGTCTGACAAATTGCCACAAGCAAAAAGGGAACAATGGCTGATTCTCTTGTAATCAGAACTTCGAACAAGTGTTTCTGAAAGCATTCCTTCAAAATGAAGAATTAAACAAGTTCAAAAAAGAACGGAAATTAATTCAGACCATTTTTTGACAAAAAAGAGCCAAGATTAGTACTGAATAATCTGACTAGGTTGATTAGTAACAGGCTGGAAACGCCTGAGCTGTGTAGCACACAGAGCTGAAGGGTGTACTCCATGTAACGCTGCTACTTGTGCTTAACCTCAGATGCTGGAGATCTCCCATCAGTGAGCTGGATTTGTGTCAATATACTTATCGCACAGAGGAGGAATTTGCTGCGGGGAATGTTCCTGCTTTATATGGACAAGGCCCCCGAGGCACGGCCCAGAAGTGGTTGGCTAAGTCTGTGGAGGCAGAACTACACCTTTGTATTCTCCTCACTTGCAGCCAATGACAGAGGATGAAGTGGCTTGCCAGGTGTGGTTGTTTCATGGTCAGACCGCGGCTGTATCCAGGGTAGACAATGCTCCCGTTAACACACGGGCTCAGCCTGAGAACACCACTCAGTTTTGGACAGCCCTTCGGTAGTTCAGAACTTCTGCATCACATTAGCCAGCATCTAGCGTAAGCTTAAGGGTGGTCTTTGAGTGAAAGTCTCTGCACTTTAAGAAAAGTGTCTGTAGAGTTTTGTTTGTCAAAAGGTTTGTGCTAGCTTGCTTTGTGGTAGCTACTTAGAAAGGGTTTCATTAACTTCAGGCTTCCAAAGAGGCAGACTGTAGTTCCTACAATCCCCTTTTATCTGCCTTACCACCCACCACCCCCCTCCTCCATCATCTAACATATTCCTTGATAATTCTTTTTCTCCCTTTGAAGTTTTGCCACAGCAACACCAGGTGGGCATAGAGAGGTGTATTACAGTACTAGTGGTAGATCTCGAACCTTTTAACATATATTAGAGAGCCAATGACGGCCACTTTGAAGGTGTCAGGAGTGCAGAATTGACTTGCTCTCACATTTCTTTAAGACTCCTCATGCTGCACAAACAGCCTAGCTACCTGAACTGGTTCCAGATACCACCGGAACTGTTCAAAAAGGACCTCTCAAATCCAACCATGAACAAATTCACTTATCAGGCATAGTGGCACTGCTTCTTAGCAGCTTGTAAAATAACAGCATTAAAAGTTATTAATCACTAATTTGCTTTCAAATATAATTGCATCAGCTGTGAACAGATTGTGACGAGGAATTATGCTTTCCTCTTGCATTTTGCTTTTGACAGACAAGGTCCTAAGCCACCCCAGCCTGGCTTTGAAGTCAGCCTTGTTCTGAGCAGGGGACTGGAGTAGAAAACCAAAGGTCCTTTCTCGCCTAAATCTTTGCGTCTGTGCGATAATTTAGAATTGTTTGTTCATTAGAATTCTGAGCTTGACATTTTAGCCCAGGCACAATAGGTCCTCACGATTTTATGTAGTATCTATTCCTATGGATTTTCTGTGTCAGTTTATGTAGGCCTATGATACAACATACTGAGCAATCCAATATTTGTCCTTAATGCTGTGATTATCTCACTCCCAGCTTGTGGGCCTATCTTGAAATTTTCCTTTTATTCACAATTTCCAATTTTTGTGTATGTGAATGGTATTGGCATAATCCAGTCATACTTTCATGAATACATGTCACTACTTAAGTTCCAAGCTATTTGTGCTGGAGAATGCTCCAAACTAGGCTTCTCAAAATGACTTCCTCTCTATATGTCCTTGAATGAATTGTAAATTAAACTCACTTTAGTCTTTTTTAGCTCCTACATTTTCTGGGGAGATGTGCTTTCACCAGTTCTACAGGTGTCTTTGCTTGTAAAAGGGTTCTTTTTCATGGCGACTTCTTTTTCAAATCAGATGTATGTATTTCAGGAATCACATGAACTCTACTGCTGCAAATTGTGCTATATTTATTACATATTAAAAGTTTGGCAAGGCTCAGTTCTCAGCTGGTATCTAGTTTGTGGAACTTATTTTTCCCAACTTACATTCCTGCATGGATCATAGCATTATTGAAGCTTCCAGATAACTTTCTTAGTCTCCTTTCCAGGCTGCTGTTGTTCTCAGTCTTTTTTCACAGTGAGGAGGAGGAGATAATTATTTTCCTGCCTATTCCATATTCTTGCTTGCTTCCACACATACTTCAAAGCATTGCTATCAGGTTCAAGCTTTCTTCCACTTTCCCAGTGTGCATGGCACTTGATCTGCTCAGCTTTTCCAAAGTCTACTTTCAAATAAGACTAAGGATGGGCATGTAATGCCGGTGGCCTAACGTATCCCAAAGGCTATCAATGAATAGCCACTAACTACAGCTATTGTGGCTCCAAAAACACTTGAAAACTTTGGAAATTATGTGTTTCTTGTTTAGGAACAAGAGTTTCTGAGTTCTGCACCTCATGTTCTGTGGAAAGTTTATGACCATAGCAACTGCTGAGGCTATGTGAATACAATATGATTAAGCCAAAAAATCAGATCCTTTTTTTTTTTTTTTAAATGCTGTTGTTGTCCTATTAAAGCCCAGGCATAGTTCAAATTCTACACTGATAAAAATTTTAGGTAATAGACTAGATCAAGTACCTGTGACCTGTCAGCAACTTCTTTATCACTGATCACACCGTAACATTTACATGCCTTCAGGTTCTGAGGCTGTGTTCCACCAGACTCAGCCGTCCCAGATTTCGGTATCAGCTGATGGCTGGTTTCTGTTCCACCACTTCTTGGTCAGACAGATATTCCTGGTCATGAAGGAAACAGTGCTGTGGGGCACACGCCTTCAACCTGCAAGCAATTCCAGCACAGCACTCCTATCTTGTTAAACCTGGGCAGTTCACTTAGTCAGACTCAATGATCTCTTACTCAGATAGTTTTACTATGGGAAGAGTCACAGCCAGTCAGCTTTTTGTAGTATCCAAAGGTGGTGCGAAAAACAGCCACCAGAAAAGCTGTTCTGTGCAGCTCTTCCCACAACTGTTGTTCATGCATGTCCTTTAGGAGCTAACTCAGAGGAGTGCCATCACCTTGAAGCTGGACTAAAGTAGCAGTGTACACCTCACTGCTCTCATCTTAAGTATCAGGCATAGGGGATTAGCTCCTTGGAATGAACAGGACCTGCATAGAAATAAGGGAAAAATGCTCTATAAAGTCAACAACTACCTGGAAATGGGAACAGCGCTGGCTTCAGGGATGTATCCTGACATGACCTGCTGCTGTTGATCTGTGGACTGATGGAGAGATATTTGTTGATGATGTCCCGTTAATTGACAATTAGTTATTTTGTGTCAATTTGGGAGAGAAGGAAAAAAAATTGTTATGCATATCCAGATATACTTTACTCAGAAGTGTGAGAAGGGGGAATACCAACCAGTGAGATGGGAATGAGTGAAGTGTAAATTAATAGCTGTAGGGAAGGCCAGATTGCATGAGCCACCAACTAGGCAGCCTAGGATGGAGTCACTGCCAGAGACCCAAGTAACAATCTCGGCCAGTGCACTCAGTGTTGTGACCTGAAGAGCAGAAAAGAGCACGTTGTGAGCCGAAGTGAAGATGCTGTACAGCCATGACATTCATCACCACGGCTGCTTGGGCACTGTGGTGGTGACAGCCCTGTTGCCTGGCAGCTTCAGAAAGCTGCTTCACTCTTTTATGGCTGTTGAATGAGTGGACAAGGTTCACTGAACTTCCTCGTGTCAACACAAAAGCAGCACAAGTCAGCTGGAGCTTGGAGATTAACCCGCCTATAGCATGGTCCTCCAAGAAGACTAAAGGCTATTTAAAATAATAATAATAATATTAAACTTCAACCAACTAAACAAACAGAAAACCCAAACAAAACAACTTCTATTATAATACCAACAAAAATACTGGTGAGTTTGCAGGCAATCAATTAGAAAGAAAAGGCTTTACATCTTTTGTTGCCTGCTGTGTCCTCGAAGGATGAACCTCTGCTTTGAACTGTGATTCTCACCATCTCAGATGCAGATCTGCAGAAAAATATTGCCACAATTTATTTCTCAGAAGGTTATTTCCATTGATTTAAAGGCCCAGTTTCTGGCTTCTCTTTGCTTGACCTGAATATTGCCAGCTCCTCACATGACTTTCAGGCTGCCATCTCCTGCAGCTTCTTTTCTCCAGGCAGGTTTGGTCATCATCAAGGCATAATTACCCCATCTCTGTATGAGATTCCACCTGATCCATCTTTAAAGGAACTTATACAAACAGAGCAAGTATTGCCCATCACCATCAGACTAATTTCCAGCTTCTCTGTAAACACTAGAAATACATTTGGCACACCACACAAAACCACAGCTCAAAATATAAGGCCCTTTACCTTGAAAAAATAATAATAAAAAAAACCACTTCCATTTACAATGGATCCTATGCAATGTAATTCAAAAATAACATGAAAGCTAACATTTGCTGTTTTGGTAATATGGCTTTAGCCATGAATTCTGAACTCTTAAGATGCATAATCTGATTTTTCACTCCAGTCCTTTTTGTAGTGATTGGTAGTTAGCGAGTGTTAGTAAAACAGGTATATACAAAACAAGTGTTCCAAACCAGCTAAGTGAAATGTTGGACTAGAGTATCATTATCCCTCATCTAGCACCATCTGTTTTGACCAGAACTGTTTTCATGTAAGACCTTAATGTGGTCAAGCAGTTCAGAGAATGAGCAGACGGCAGAACCTGGGTTTGATAAACAGGTTCTGTAATCAATGCACTGGTGCTCAGTGTCTCACATTAAGACCTTATCTTCCCATAAGAGCATGAGTACCAGTTAAATTGAAAGGACATGGGTGGGATGGAGACCTATGTACTTGTGCCCTAAAGAATGAGTAATTACATAATGGAGTTGCTCCTCCCTGAAAATAACCAATGGATCATTGTGGGGAAAAAAGATATCATCCCACCCATAAAGATACTGTAGATAAGTAAACATCTCTTCTGTGTTCAGTTGTGTCAAAGGCTCCATGATGATATGATGAAATTAAAATTGCCTGACCATAGCCAAATGATCAAAGAAATAAGAGCAGCCTCAGCTGTTCTCAGATTTAAAGTTACAGGACTCATGAAGTGTCTAGATGTCACCATGCTTCTTTCATCATCATCATCTAAATTGTCTTCCACACCAGCAAAAGAACTTCAAAGAGTATTGAGAAACTTTCAGTAAAGGGTCACAGAAGTTTCAATTCTGGAATACACCACTGTGGTGATGCTAATTTTGGCTGTCTGGTGCAGCTTGCCTCCTGACAAATTTTTGTCAGATGTATTTCAACTGAAGAGAAGCTCTCCACTGTATCAAGACAGGCGCCAGCAAGGTGCCTCTCTTGTCACTGGCTTTCCTCTGAAGAAACTACACTGTGATTGTAGCACAGCTGTAATTATCTTCCAGGCTGAATCTGTTCCAGGAAGGTTTTTTGGTCATGGTAGCATGCAGATGCTACTATACAAAAGTCAAGATACTCCACAGGCAAGATTGCAGCCAGGGAAAGAGGATAAAAACTGTTCAGCAGCACATGTTCTCCTAGGTGGTTTCAGGCTTGGCACAAGAGTCATGTATTGTTGCTGAAAAAGGTTGCTGTTTTGGGGCAATTTTTTGCAATTTTTCTTCAAGAAGAGATTTAATGGCCCTCAATTCTGTTGCAAATTAAATGAGATTGAGACACACTTGTTATGCACAGGTACACTGTAGCTGGCTTTACTTACTTAGCTGGTCTTTTCATCTTAGTGAAATTTTCTAACCCAAAGTTAAACAAGTTATTGGATTTCAGCATATGAACTCTGACTTTTCCAGCAGGAATTCTTATTGACTTTTCCAGTGGAGATATGCATCATAGTTTAGTAATTTTCAACCTACTGGCTAGATGCTTGCCTTGCTTTTGCTTCTGTAAATCTCTTAAAAGTATCGCTGTGCCTCTCCTTGGGAGTCTGCAGCCCACAGACTGGAAGTCACTGTGCTAAGGTAATGTGAAAGCAAATTAGATAGAGGTCACAGCAGGCACACTCTTTTCTGAAAGGAGACAAGGCAAGCTGGAGAGGGAGACAGTATTCTTATTGTAAGTCACAAGCTCTTCTGATTCCAGTCTGAGCCTACAATTTGCAATAGTGTCACAGTCTGCTGCCTCTGTCGCTGGTAGCCTATCTCTCCATTAGCAGGGATGACATTTGCATGTGTCAGCATAAAAATCTTGTTTCTTTCTTTTTTCCTCCACCTAAAAAAGGCTAAAAGCAAAAGAGACCACTTCATTGATGCCTGCAAAGCCTGAGACAGTGGCTCCAGGATGTGCAAACTGTTTCCATCTTATACATGATGGTAGATTCTAGGAAGAGTAGCCCACTGATGGATGAAGGAATCACAGCTTGTCCTAGACAGGATCCTTGACACAAACTTAATCTAGAGAAGGCTCATTATACAGAAAAAGCAGAGTAAGCCTTCTGTAGGCTTCAGAGCTTCAAACTGTATAATCATTTTAGAGTCAATAAAGGCAGATATTAAAAGGAACATACCTTAATCTTATCTTTGGATTTTTACTTACATGGCAGAGCAAACCAATACTGTTTACTACAAATATCTATTGGTGCCCTTCCAGGTTGTCATTGAAGTCATTCTGAGCAGCCTTTATAAAGACAGCTTTCTTTATATGGAATCAAACCAATGTGAGGAAAGTTTCTTTCCTTTTTTCCTTTTTCCTGAACTTGCAGTGTTTTGAGGTTATTGACATGGTACCTTTTCTTTGAAGTTGTCATTCACTTGACTAATTGCTGTGCTGGAATCATTTTTCTCTGTATTACACCACCACACCAAGAGTTTCAAGCACAAATCTCTGGAACTAGGTGCCTGTGTTAGTATATGGGTTTCTGAGAAGTACAGAGCATTTGTTCTCAAATTCAATGGCTACATACTTAGACTTTTTAGGAAGCCAAGTTACCAACCTATGGCACTGTCCTGAATGCATTGGCATTTGTTTTCTTAGCAACTTTTAAAGAATTCTAAACAATTTTAAGAGTTTGAAGACTAGTTTAAGGACAGTATAGACTCTAACTTTAAAAAGAAGAGATTTTAAAAGGCATTTAAAATAATAACATACAAAGACTTTAAGAACTCTTTGGCTTGTTTGGAGCAGGAAATTGGATTAGATTTCTAAGGGTCCTTTCCATCCTAAATCTTTCTATGATTCTGAATCTCATGAGAAAGTTTCCTCTCACATCAAAAAATCACAAGTTCACTCACTGCTAAAATAAGGAAGTCTGACTAACACTGTTCTCCACTTCTAGAAGAATGTTGCCCATCTTATGGCCAACTTGTGACTGGAGTAAAGCAACAGTGTCTGGAATGAAGTGGGCAAAAAGTTATATTATCAAAGGAGGTTGATTCAATGTCATTGGCAGACAAACTGCAGAGGCAAGTAATTAATATTGATTGAGCCAGACTTTACCACACATGTTTATTAAGAACATTACATTAAAAATCAGAGGCATACATTTTGATTTTGCAGCAGATTCTCTGAGGATGGGAGACAGTTGCCTGGCAACTTCTGGTCTCATCACCCTTTCATTAAATGTTGTGTGTAACAGTTTTCCTCTACTACTTTGAATTTAAAAGCTTCACTGAATAATGAAAAGAAGTCAGAAGCATATTTAACAATAGTTCTGTATTGTTAGCATAAATAATATCCTCATTTTACTTCCTTTACCCATCAGCAGTAGAGTCTAGAAAAAACATGTCTGACTCCCTTGTTATTTCTTTGCACCACACTGCATATGAAACTGCACAATTGTCAGTGCCAAGCATCTTTGCCCTGAAGAACTGAATCTGGAAGGAGCTGGGCTGAGATGAGCTAAGAAATGCAGGGGTTAGCAGTTGGATTTTTTTCCAGCAGTAGAGTTTAAAGGAATTTTTCTTTTCTTTTCCCACTAGAGTTGTCACCACTAAAAATGAAACTTTGGTCCTGTATCATGTAAGTCTTGAAAATGTATTTTCAGAACAGAACCAAACAGCTCATGTCTTTCAGTGAGACATGCAAAAACCACTTTCTGGTGACACTTGTCTGTGGTACTGCCTTGGGATAAACTGCTAATGGAAAGTTGTCTAACTCTCAGCCTCCAAATGCAATAATGCTTTTCCCAGGCAGACACACACTGAAAAATGCTTCTAAAAGCCAGTCCTAACATTGGCAGCGTATGAAAGCTAGTTTGCTCTTATTCTCCTTCCTAACTTATCTTCTTCTACTTCTGTATACTTCAGGATGCATTGGAAATACAGTTCTGTAACATTTTCCAGAAGGTTTTCAGTTAAAGACTGCAAGAAGTCATTAATTGATTGTCCCTTCTGGTTGATCACTTGGGATTGATCTGTCAGTCTTTCTTTGTTTTGCTATCATAAAGCCTATGACCTCCAGTGAGTAAAATAAGTGTAAATCCTGTGTGCTGCAGGTCTATGCCAGATGGATCAGATTATGAGGGTGGGGTAACACTGGGGATTAATTATGTGGAGAAAAAAGGGAACAAGAAGGGACACATAGATACCATCCCCAGAACTTCCTGGGAGGAGACTGCTAGTGTGTACTTAGGTAAGAGGCTGAAATCATCCAGAGAGGAGTTTGTGCTGTCAGCAGGACTTGCTGGCTTGGAGAAAGCTCTGCAATATTTTCAGAGTGGGGCTGTGTAGGAGGTATGCTCTAAGTCATGGCATAAAAACAGAGCCTCTTTGGCACTCTGTGGGGCCATCTCTTGTATTCATTCCACTAACAGAGTGACCTGCTCTGTGGGGAGACAATCTGTTGTGCTGTGAGCACAGGAGGTGGTGGTGCTGAAGAAATGTGTGAATCTCATACTCAGCCCATGAGATTTGACAAGTCTGGAGTAATGCAGAGACTGAGGCCTTGTTTAAATTGCATCTTAACCTGGGGTGTGATTTAAAACAAAGATGCTTAAACTTGTGCCAGTACTTATGTGGGCACTTGTTTCAATTTAATTTGATTAAACATTTAAAGCATAATGAGAAAGGCCATCTTAGCATTGAGGGAAAAAGGATGTAAGTTATTTTCCCTGTGGACAAAACCCCCAAGACACCTTACTTTCCAAATTTTCAGTTCTCATGCGTGAATTACTCAAAAGAGAATGGTCTTTGCATTTTGTATCTGACCTGTCTAGAACCACCCAAAATATGGCAAAAGTGTATGTTAAAATCAGTATCAAACTTTATTAGATTCATGCAAATAGTATTAGTAAGGTCATTTTGCCTGGGGAAGATGCAGAACGTAACTGCAATATGAAGTCAGGAAAATCAACTGAGTTTTAATAGTAAAATTGGGTTTTGCAAAATATCCTACTTAAAGAAGCATGAACTCCAAGTTAATGAGTGCTTGCTCTAGAACAGTCCTTCTGCAATTTACCTTTCCATTATGCCAGGCCATCTTTTCTCTTACTTCCAAATGTTGTGCATTATTTCCAGGGGCAGGTAATAGTCCTGGTCTGGTAGGTCCCACTGTACACCCTGAATGTAAACTGTGGCAGAGAGAAGCGGCCAATACATGGGAGTGGTGGGTCTTTTTTTCAATCTCCAAGATAAGGCAGTGCATGAAAGAAGTAAATTGGAACTGAGGTAGGATGAAGGGGATTTACAAGGGTCTATGTAAGTCAGATCCTAATTGCAGAATCCTCTTTGCTCCCTATGTATAGAGTTCAGGCAACCATGGGGCTCTAGACTAGATGCAGCTTTTGCTGAGTGTAAGAGACTTTTTAGCTGGCCAGGCTTTGAGCCCCAAACCCTGTGTAAAAATTGATTTTTAGGCAAGATTTTGTCATATTTGAAGTGAAACTTGTTTCACACATCTGTCTAACAGTATGTGTTCTTTTCTCCCGTGGGAACAGTGGAGTGAAGTGCAGCAGATGATAAATGGTACCCCGATCTACATGTACCAGGAC
Source organism: Brachypodius melanocephalos (assembly GCA_013398615.1). Taxonomy (NCBI): domain Eukaryota; kingdom Metazoa; phylum Chordata; class Aves; order Passeriformes; family Pycnonotidae; genus Brachypodius; species Brachypodius melanocephalos. The sequence continues at coordinate 6,981,682 of VZSR01001342.1, forward strand.
TGCAGTGTGCTTTCCGAGGGTGACACCGATCACTGGCTTCGCACCAACTGGATTTATCGGGGTGAGGCAGCCTCGCGCATTTATGTGGAGCTAAAGTTTACTGTGAGGGACTGCAAGAGCTTCAAAGGTGAAGTGGTGACCTGCAAAGAGACCTTCAACCTCTATTACATGGAGTCTGAACAAGATGTTGGGATCCAGTTCCGCCGCCCGCTGTTCACCAAGGTCTGTATTGCTGGGGGTGAAGACTGAGTCACATCTTTCAGCTTAAACTTGTCATATCTTTCAGCTTAAGCTAGGTGTGTCTTGCTGGCTGGGACAGGCCAGGAGAACCAGCATCTGGGGAAGGGCATGGATAGTAAGTGCTGTCCTTAGAGTAAACTTTACCCCCAGTGCCCTCTGTGATGCTAAGAGCAGCCTTTGCCACAGGAGGCATAGGAGGTTTCAAATGAGATCAGACCCGTGTTCTGCGTAACCTCTTACTTAACCAGACACCACGTAGGTAAGGATTCTAAAGGGTTGTGACAGGGCTGGATGGTTACACCAATTTTTAGAAAGAGTAAAGCAGAGACCTAAAGGAATTTTACTTGCCTTAGGAATTAAAACAAGCTTATACCAAGCAAAGAACAGAATCCATTTAAGGTCTCAGTGGTCCTGATTATTTACTCTGATTGCCATGAGATATAAGGTCTTGTTTCATAAACCTGGAGGTGATGGTTTGCTACAGTGAAATTCTCCCTGGTGTGAAGGTATTTAGCACTGCTGTATTTTACCTGCTGTTTTCCTCAATGTTGTGCCCTCTTGCCATGGAAATATTGGAATTACAGAATAGAGAACCTCTGGGGTTTTTTTCAGAAGAAAATTCTTTAAGCCAGTTCTCTTCTAATAGAAGCCACAGACCTAAATTATTTGACTGCCCTTTTCTTTGCAGTTTAAATGGGATGTGATGGAAACAAAGAGTAGGCCACCACAGGCCTTTAGAGCAGAACTCTGGTAACTGATTCCCCTCCCTCCCCAGTGCTCCTCCACCTCCCCTGCAGCCTACAACATGAATTTGTGCGATACCTCCACAACTCCTAAACATGCCTTATGATCCCTGCCAAATGCAGCTGCTCTCCAGAGCCTTTCATCTCCTATCCAACTACAAGGAGTGGGTGGTGTCATACAATGGGAAGGGGCCTGCGGAGGAGAGTTATCAGGCTCTCCCACCAAGAAGAAAGGCCACTCCACCTGCAGACCAGCTCTTCCAAGTCACAGGGTGTCACAGAGGCCTTTTCCATTTGCTCAAGCATGGAAAATATCCTCACTCACTCATACACTCTTATCCTTTCTTTGCAGAGGCAGTGGGAATGCAAAAGCATGGGAGCGTTTTCCAAGTACCTACAGTGCTGAAATATGTTGAGTGCTGCACAAGGCATCTTACAATAGATGATCTGAACTGCAGCAACTACAGCCTAAAAACAAGTGGCTATAATTACCTGGTTGGTTTCAAAGCACAACTCTTGAGTGGTGTTGTGAATCTACTGCATGCAATTTGCAAACAAAGGAAAAAGATTTGCTCCTGTAAGGGGCAGTTCCTGAAGATCTCTGAAATCAGAGATTCGGAACACAAGGTACTGTAGAAGACCAATGGATGACTATAAAGCAGTTGAAGGAGATGATGGATGGAAGGTACAGAGGCAGGAAAAGATGCCTGCCCCATTTTTAACACCTCTTCCAAGTACAAAGAAAGCATGTAGTAAAAGACTAAAAGTGTAAAAGAGTGTAAAAGAGGCTTGAGAGGCATGGGTATCTCAGCTGCTGTGGCCTGCTCAATGGTAAAGCTGTTGTCTTTCTCTTTCTCATGTAGCTCAACACTGTGGCAGCAGATCGAAGTTTCACAAGCAGAGACATTGAATCAGGGGCCATGCAGCTGAACACAGAAGTGTGCCCCATTGGGAAGCTCTCTCGCCGGGGCTTCTACCTGGCTTTCCAGAACTCTGGGGCTTGTGTAGCCATGGTGTCTGTCCGAGTGTATTACAAGACTTGCCCGGAGGCAGTGCGGGGCCTGGCCCGCTTTCCAGAGACGCTGGCAGGGTCCGAGGGGCTGACAGAAGTGCCCGGGGTCTGCGTGGAGGACGCGGCTGAAGAAGTGGGCTCTCCGCCCAGGATGCACTGCAGCACTGACGGGGAGTGGCTGGTGCCAGTGGGCCGGTGCCTTTGTGCTGTGGGCTTTGAGGAAGTCGATGGGAGCTGCGTAGGTGAGTATGCAGACACTAGCTGTAGGCCATGGGAGAGGTTCCAGAGAGCTAGAGATCAGAGTATCTGTAAGCAGAAAGTGGGATCAGGAGAGTTAGTGTGGTGTAACTCTCCCTTGCCTACCCTCTGTGTCTTGTATCTTTCCTTCTCCTTACCTTCTCCTAAGCTTCTTTGTCGGTTGTGATTTTTCTCCTCATGTGTCAGGTGTAAGACCTGCACACACCTTTCCACTCCCTCTTGGGCTTCATCCAGGAGCTTTCAGCTCTGGAGCTAGTTTCTGCGAGCTGTAACTATGTGATTGACACTGACTCACTCAACAACTGGTTCTGAACCCTTGAACAGCAGCCTTGTTCTCCCAGGGCAGATGGGTCAGACACACAGAGCAGGGTATTTGTCCCGTGACTAGGAAGCTGAGAGGCAGAGGGGAGAGGTCTCTCCTCTGTCCCTCGTTCTTCTTGGACTGGGATGGCTCTTCTGCCATGGGAAACCATGTAAAGCATTGCACAATACCGTGATGCCTTCTCTTCTGAAGAGCAGTTTGAAGCAAGAGTCACCAGGGGTGCTAGAGCCACAGCAAGCAAGGGTTGTTGGAGTAAGAAGCGCAGGGCTCTCCCTTGGTTGCAGAGGGGACAAGATTCAGCTTCTTAAGGCAACTTAGTTAGACATGTGTGATGTTTCGGGGATATGTATCACTGCAGGGAGAGAAGTAAAAGACAGCAGATCTCTGCTCTTGTTGCCAGAGCTGTATGGCACAAGGGTAAGGCCAGAGGGATCCATACAGTGCTCTCAGATTCAGCAGGTGCCCCATGTCTCTGCTTTGCTCTGCTACAGGGATCTGGTGTCTCTGCTTGCTGCTCATTTTGCTTGGGGAGCTGGAGAAGATTGAAGCACAAGATCCTTGCCCTCCTCCAGCAATCCCCTCTCCTTGCACAGCCCAGCCAGTTTTTCCACTTAGGTGCTACCGAGCTCTCCCCGCCCTCCTGAGAGCACTCCTGTGGGAAGGGGCAGGGAAGCTGTCATGTCTGGACAAGCCTCGCCTGCTATCGCAGCACAGGTTCATTCTACATCTGTGCTTTCATCCCACTCCGCCCAAGTACAGCTGCAGCCAAGAGTATGTTTTGCAGGATTAGTAGGGACTGGGAAGGTCTCCCAGGAGAGGAAGGGAAGAGGGGAGAACCTAGCAGGAATCAGGAGAGGTACTTCATGACCAGAATAGTGTCGTATTGGAGCATCAGGGGAGAAGGTGAATGCAGGAGGTTATCTGAGGATCTGCTCCCTCAGCAGAAAAGACCAGACTGTGCAATGGACTGGGAGCAATCCAGCTCAGGATAAAGACTGAAATCACAGCTTTTATTTTGTCCTCAGAACAGAGGACTTCTTCAGACATGTAAAATGTCACAGGATGGAAAACCTTGTAGAGTCATTCTGAGTTTTGCCTCGAGTAGGGAGCAAAAAAAAAAGGGAAAGCTGCACCTTTGTCCTTTAACAGGGAAAAGAACCTGATCTTTGTTACAGGATGGGAGACAACAGAAAGCCAGAGGGTCAGGTCTTTAACTAGTTCCCTCAATCTGTCAGTGAATTCCCAGCCATACAAAACTCTGCTGGATGCAGGATGGCTCAGCCACCCCACAGCCCCAGAAAAACTGTGCCTGCCCCACAGCATTCAGACTTTGCTGCCCGTAAACCCAGAGCTCGTGATTAACTTCCTCAAGTATGTAATTTGCTGTGCCCACGGAGGCTGGCTGTGCCCCGGCCTGTGCTCCGGCTCCTTGCTGGGCTCTGCAGGGCGGCAGGTGAGCCGGGCTCCCCCTCAGCCCCGGTCTGGTGCCTGCAGCCTCCCCTGCCTGGCTGGCAGATTCACCAGGGGCACCTGCAGGAGTAAGGATTGAAGGGAGCGCCCCAGCCATCCTCTCTGCCCTGTGGTGCTTGGTGAGCGGGCCCTTTCCCAGGCTTGTTTTTCCCACCGCGCCGCCCGGAGCGGGTGCCCAAGGCCCGGGGAACCCGGGGGCCAGCAAGGCTGGGCGGGGGCCGAGGCTGCTGGCTGTGCGCCCGCCTCCCGCGCCCCCGGGGCGGCCGCCGGCAGCCGCCCCTCCACCTCCGCACCCCCGGAGCGGGGCGGGGGGAGCCGGGAGCCCCGGCAAGCCCGTCCTGAGCGCCGGCCCCAGCGCCGGGCCGGGCCCGGGCCGCTTCGCACCGCCCCAGGGTGGAGCCGTGCCGGGCTCCGCGGGCCGCTCCCGCCCCCTGCCGGCCGCCGCAGCCACCGCCTCGTGTCACCGGTGTCCCCCCGGCTCCTGCCGTGCCTCCCGGGTTTGTCCCTGCCCCAGGCACCCCGGGCAGCTCCCGCACTGCCGCCTCTCTGCCTGTCTGCTGTCTCCCTGCAAGGCAGGTCCTGCCTGGAGGGGCTCGGCACCGCCGGTGGCACGGCAGGTGTGGGCGCTGGAGCTCAGAACAGAGGCTCTCCTGGGGTCGGAGTTACCTGTTCTGGAATACAAGTCTTATGAGGAGCGGCAGGAGGAGCTGGGGGTGTTCAGCACGGAGGCTCAGGGGAGACATTGCCACCCTTTACAAACATCTGAAAGGAGGATGTAGCCAGGTGGGCATCAGTCTTTTCTCCCAGGCAAGTAGTGGCAGGACAAGAGGACATAGTCTTCAGCTGATTTTGGTTGGACATTAGGAAGAATTTTTTCACAGAAGGGGTGATTAGACATTGGAATGGACTGCCAGGGAAATGGTGGAGCCACCATCCCCGGAGTTGTTTAAGGAAAGGCTGGATGTGGCACTTAGTGCCATGGTCTAGTTGCCGTGGTGGTGTTCAGTCACAGTTGGACTTGATGATATCAGAGATCTTTTTCAGCCTTATTGATTCTGTGATTCTTGCAAAGGTTCCCAGCCCCAAATTTCTATAATTTACTTGCAGACAGTCTCAGCCTAATAAGAGTGTATGTATATTGTATCATATCTGTGGCAGGTAGTATTATACAGACAACTTCAGAACATCTGTGTTATAAGGAATGTGGCTGTGCACTTCCTTTGTTTTTCATGTTAACGTTCTCTTGACCCAAACTGATCCAATGTCATGAACTCTCAAATCTTATGCTAGAGCAAAGTGGCAGGAGGCCTCAAAACTTTCATCTTCAGTCCAGCATGCAGAAGTGTTCTCAGCTGTGAGCAGCCTGAAGATCAAAGTAACTTTTACTGCCTGTTCCTCAAAGGGATGATTTGATCTTGAGTATAAATGGAATCTCTTTGGGCTGTGACCATCAATACTTGAACCTTTTAATTATTTTCAATGGCCTTTGCTATCATTAATCACATAGTTGTATGATTGTATCTCAGAATTACAGATTTTCCTGACTGGTTCTGTCATTTCCCAGAATCAGAAGGTGCTGGTTGCTCCTACTTGTGATTATTTCTCTTTCCTGGGCTCTTTAAGCATCCCTTCTGCAGACTGATGATGAGTAGTCTTGTTTGGCCTGTGTTAGTGGAAAGTTTTCGAGGTCCCTCAGGTGTTCCTCTGTGCCACATAGTAGGACTGGCTGGGTTGTTTTTATTTGACTTTTGGATAAAGAATAATTTCCTATACTGTGCTCCACCACAGTAAGCCATTTGTGTGAGGCTCCTGAACAGATGGCTTTCTCCATTGGGATCTCCTGAGGGATTACACAGGATGTTGTTGCTTTTATAGTGCAATATAAAAAGGGTCATTCCCTCAATGTGCAAGTTAAATGCAAAGTGGTAGCTCTGGCAGAAAATTAGTGTATGCATTTCTCAACCATCTGAGTAGCAATAGGTTGGTTGTTTCTTTAGCTAAAGTACATTTGATTCGTTTAGCACAGGCTGGCAAACCATTAAATGCATAGGTTGACTTAACCTCCGTCACTGATTTTCTCCTCCCCACTGCACAACTGTAGAGGTGAAGCATTGACAATCTACACAGTGCTTCTGTGGATTGACCTAATAGTAGCACAGCAAAAATTGGTTGTCAGATGGTATATTTAAGAGAGTGTGGCTGCCCATTTTTGCAGGACTGGAAGTAGAAAACACGTGACACCTATTCCTTTGCAGTCTGTGTTGGCTCCACAGCCAGTTACACTCAATGCTGTGAGGTGAACTGATCACTTCCTAGATATTCCCCAGGACTCTGCAAGGCAAAACTCTGGTACAACACTTGAAATCAGCAAAGATGCTTCTGCTAAAATGCCCACTGGCTACTCCATATGAAGTCATCAAGCAGAAGACTCTGAGGAATGCAAGGATTTGTAGTTACTATTTATGGTTCTTATTTATGGTGTGGAAAGCTTGAAGGAAAACGTGGGGAACAGTCTGGGTTTACAGTGAAAGAAGTTTCTGAGGTTGACTGGACTCTGTATTCATACAGCATCTGCGAGGTGTTAGATCGCCCTTCTTCAGTCTGCAAGTCCTGTCATAATACTGATGCTACCTTGAGTTTGCATCTTCCCTCTATCTGCTCTGAGAAGATTGATCTAGGTGACTGCCAGGTGTCCAGGTATTCCTTGCAACCTAAATATTTCTGTGAACAAAAAAAAATGGAGGCAGATATAGGAGTGTTCAAGAAGCCGAGCAAAACTGCCAGGCAGTTTTTTTGTTGGTCTGGGATTATTGATTATCCTGTGTTGGCTTGTTTATCCTTCCACAGCCTGCCAGCGAGGGTTCTACCGCCACTCCTTGGATGCTAAACGCTGTCTGAAGTGCCCTCCCAACAGCTTGTCCAACGAGTCAGGGGCTACATCTTGTTCCTGCAATGCAGGCTTCTACCGAGCACCTTCAGAGGGCCAGAACATTGCTTGCACCCGTGAGTTGCACACAGAAAGAAAGAACAACATCTATATAGGCTGGGGGATGAACTTATTGAGAGCAGCACCACAGAGAGGAGCTTGGGGGTAGTGGTGGGTGAAAAATTGAGCATGAGCTGGCAGTGTGAGCTTGCAGCACAGAAAGCCAAGTGTTATCCTGGACTGCATCAAAAGCATGTGGCCAGCAGGATGAGGGAGGGGATTCTCTTCCTTCACTGTGCTCTTGTGAGACCTTATCTGGAGGTCATCCCTTATACATCCAGGTCTGAGGCCCCCAGTACAAGAGAGACATTGGATCAGGTCCAGAGGAGGGCCCTAAAAACGATTGTAGGGATGAAGCACCTCTCTTATGAGGAAAGGTTGAGAGAGTTGGGGTTGTTCAGCCTGAGAAGAGAAAGCTTTGGGGAGATCATCTTGTGGCCTTTCAATATTTAGTGGGGCCTGGAAGAAAGATGAAGAAAGAGTTTTTATACCAAGGCCTGTAGTAACAGCACAAGGGACAATGGTTTTAAACTGAAAGAGGGTAGATTTAGATGGGACAGATGGAAGAAGTTTTTTACGATGAGGGCGATGAGACGCTGGAACTGTGGGGGTCCTATCACTATTCAAGGCCAGATTGGAAGAGGCTTGGAGAAACCTGGTCTAGTGAAAGGTGTCCGTGCCCATGGTGAGGGGGTTGGAACTAGAAGACCTTTAAGGTCTCATCCAACCCCAGCCATTCTGTGATTCCATGGGGGAAGGAATGAAAGGTTGGAAAATAGGGATGAGAGATCAGAGAGGGAGAGGCTGGGGTGGAGAGAGGACTCCATTTGAACTTTGGGCATTAACAGCTGGATCTAACAGTTCCTTTTGTGCTCCCTGTAGGCCCACCCTCGGCTCCCCGCAATGTCACCTTCTCCCTGGTTGGCACCCAGCTGAGCCTGTGGTGGCAGCCGCCCAGTGACCATGGCGGCAGGAAGGACCTGACTTACACCGTTTTCTGCCAGCGCTGCCATTTCCTGTCCTGTGAGCCCTGCGAGGCTGGCGTGGTGTTCTCCCCAAGTGCCTCTGGTCTCACCAAGCCTGCAGTGGATGTGGATGGCCTGGAAGCGTACACCAATTACACATTCACTGTGGAAGCCCATAGTGGTGTCTCAGGAATGGGACCTGCTGCACAGAGAACTGCTCCAGCTGTCTGGGTCTCAGTTGGACATGCAGGTTAGCAGAAGCAGAGAGAATTTCTTCCTGCTCATCACGAAAAGGAAGAGGAATCTCTGTGAATATTTAAGCTTTCTCCATCTTCTCCTTCTACCTGACACATGTGTTGGTATGGTATAATAAGGATTTTAAAGTGCCTCTGCCTCTGGCAGGTAAAGTCCAATAGTCATATTCCTTGCAATTCAAAGTAGCAGTAATCATTATCCACCAAGAGCTATGAATCCACCAAGAACTTAACAGAGGTGAGGAGGATGAAGCCCTCCCTGTCACACAGTCTAAGTGTTGTCACCTGTGTGACAGGAAGAATGAGGGCTGTGTCATGAAATAGTTCCCATGACTCAGATATTGCAAAACACCAAACGCAATAGAAACCCTGGTGTAAGTGGGAAAAAAAAAGGTTTTGAAGTCATGGAGGGATGAGGATAATAAATTTTGATACATTTCTGTAGGTCAGCTTCAATCTGGCTAATTTGGCTGTCCTGTAAATAGTTTCCAGAGCACCATGAAATGTGATTATAGAAAAATGACATCACAGTGCTTAACAGCCCTTGGTGCATTCCCTGGGTTCTAATTTAGTTACAAAATACGACTTTTCTTCCTGATGCTGTGTGGGGGCAGCACAACTCTGAGCTAGAAAAGCAGAGCTACTTTTGGCTTGCCTCATCACTTCCTGATGATGATGAAGGACAAGGAGAGAACCAGGCTTAATTCCTCAGTCATTGCAGACTCTTGAGAATTATCTTTTTATTCATGAACAGCATGCATTTGCAGTTAGCTGAGAGATTTTGAGCATTGAGTTTCACTGTACCCTTATGCAATGCAGCTGCATTCATAAATCATTACATAGGATAGTTGTGCTACTGCTGCTGTAGGAACCTAAGATCCTAACATTTTTTATTTCAAATTGGGCGCTTTCAGTGCAGTCCTGGAATAAACGTAATTTCTTGGATTTTGTTTTGAGGGCTAAAGTAAGTTATGCTTCCACTGTTGGGGCAGAAGCATACTGTTCACAGAAAGCAATTGAATACAACCAGAGACCTTATTTCCCTTTCACCACATGAGAGAAAAATGACAGTGGCAATGAGGGTCAGTTCCAGTTCCATGGTATGACCAGAGCTTCTGGTGGAGGAAGGATGCAGTTTGCATTTTGTTTGTATTCCTGCCTCATGTTCTGTGTTCTCTCCCACTGCAGCTCCAGTGACAGTATCCCAGTTTATTCTGACACAGAGAGATGACAGCAGTCTTTCTGTTTCTTGGCTTGCCCCACGGCAACGCAGCAGGACCTCAGTGGAGTATGAAGTCATGTTCTTTGAGAAGGTAAGGCCTGCCTGATTTGCTCTTCCCCCTTCACCCAAAGGGGTGGAAGTGTCCTCTTGTTCAGCATGCATTTGTTACTTGATCCTGTTTGGTTCCTGCAGGGAGAGGAGGCACGTTACACAGTGAAGCACCTTCTTGAGCCCAATGTCACTCTGAGAGACCTTCAGCCAGACACAGCCTACCTGCTCCGTGTGAGATCCATCACACCCCTTGGGCCTGGACCCTACTCCCCAGAGCAGGAATTTCGCACCCTTCCACCAGGTAAAGGACAAGCACTGCTATCTCATTTGGGAGAAAGTCCCCTCCCCATCAGATTGTATATTCTCATGGTACATGGATCTCTTTCTGTGTTCTGCTGGCTGTAAGGCAAGACACCACTCTCCTGAGTTTCTTGTCACCAGAGCCAAGCCTGTTGCTTTGTAAAGACAAAAGGCATTTTTCTTGTTTTCTTGCTCTTATAAAATTTGCTTCCACTTTCTCCTTTAGACCCGATCGGTCTCGGTTTAGTGTGTTGTACTGGCACAATACTTAACCAGACCTTCATTTAGTTCTTGAAAGACATTTTAATTTTGGCTAATGTTTCTAAGTTTGAATGCTGGTCAAATGATTACCATATACCTCCTTTTGTGTGCCAGTTACTAGCGAAAGGGAGAACTTGGAGGACCTTAGCACTATTTTTTCCAGCTTTATCAGTTCCACTATACAGCTCCTGAATGTAGCTCTGCCCAAAGAGATGGTATGTGCCACTGAAAAAAGTTCTTCACCAAAGTACAATGTGTAAAAGGCCAAGCTGTCAGGGCCACAAGAAGACCTTTCTCCTATGTCAAAGAACATCTTATATAAGCCTGACATCCAACCTCCTTTTTCCCTGGGCCACCCAGAAACTTCCCTTTAATCTAAAGTTTTCTGTGATGGAATTTGCTCCCTCTTCATTCCAGAGACTCGTATTGACCTTATGGATAACTTTAGAAATACATGTATTGAAGTGCTGCATTTGAAAGACTAATTTTATTGTAATAAGGACACAAGGAAGAAATCTAAGGCATACCTTTATGTAACTAAATAGTTAAAATTAACAGTGTAAAAGGTGATAAGGAGTTGGATACCATTACTGGAATATAAAGGTTGGGCCCTTTTTGGCACCAGGAGCTTTTGGTATAATCTTCATGAAGTCACAGTGACAAATGATGATAACAAAAAAGATGTTTAACCAATTAAATAATGTACTATAAAGGCCCTATGAAATAGATGTAAATTAGCATGCACAAGTGTTTTGATTAAGAAAGAATAAATTAGAAAATACTTCCATCAATATTATGCTTTATTTCAAATGAAAGTTGATCACCTTATCATACCAACACAAAGATATTTTTGAATATGAAAGGGATTAAAAAGAAGTACCAGCAAGGTTTCATTTGATGAGAGTTCTTGTTTGATAATACTAGGAACATTTTTAGCTATTATAGTCTAGGAATATTAGTGTAGCAGGATTTTCACGGAGTGGCAGTTTTTAATTTAAATCTGAATTTGATAATTTAGATCTATTAAATTCCTGCAGAAATCCTATGTATCTAAAAGCTTGTCCATCTTATTAATAAAGATACTGTTTCACCTTTCAAATCTTAGCTTTTTGATTTTAACCAAACAAAGACATTAGCTCTGTTTCTGGATTTCTGCTTGACTAAGCTGGTGATTTTTAATAATTTTAGTGGGATGAGTCAGAGGAAGAATAACTAGTGTTAATTAGGCTTTATGGATGCTGACCATTGGACTAGATGTTAGGAAACACTTCCCCACACAGTTCTGTGTATCATCTGTTCCTTGCTCTAAAATCTGCTCATTTATTTAAAAAAAAATTATTTGGGGATTTTCTTTTGTCCGGATGTTTTCCTAAATCTCTTTTGGGAAAATATTAAAAATATGTAGATTCTCATTACTTCTCCATTAATGCATTTTTTTTTT